>CM035806.1:146763166-146858166 GCA_020466095.1 Chlorops oryzae
AATGCCAGACTACTTCTGACGGAAGAATTTTTATATGACTATAATAAATGTCAGCAGATCTCACCGGAATAAAAACTGTTTTAATTTAAAATTTTCAAAATGAAAAATCACTCTAAATAAAAAAAAAAAATCCGTCAGAGACGTTTGCGAGCGAAATAATAATACACATATCGCACCCTTGCTACTAAATCGGCACAATTCAAAATTTCGCATTTCTCGAAAATCATTCAATCTCTCTTGAAACTAAGGAGAAATAAAAATTTTTCTAATCTAATATACTTGATACATTACCCAGCGACCAACAGTGCCTACTGCCTACAAACAAGACGAGACTGTAAGCGACCTGATTATTAATAGCTTCAAAATATACAAGATTATAGAACGAACTGCCTACTAACAGCTTACAAAGTATACGAGACTGTAAGCGACCTGCCTACCAATAGCTTAAAAATTATACGACACTGTAAGCGACTTGCCTACCAATAGCTTACAAAGTGTATGAGACTGTAAGCGACCTGCCTACCAATATCTTATAAAGTATACGAGACTGTAAGCGACTTGAATACTAATAGCTTACAAAGTATACGAGATTGTAGGCGAACTGCCTACCAATAGCTTACAAAGTATACGAGACTGTAAGCGACCTGCCTACCAATAGCTTACAAAGTATACGAGATTGTAAGAGACCTGCCTACCAATAGCTTACAAAGTATACGAGATTGTAAGCGACCTGCCTACCAATAGCTTACAAAGTATACGAGACTGTAAGCGACCTGCCTACCAATATCTTACTTTATGTGGTAGTGGTAAGCGGCGTTCGCTCTACAAAGCAGCCACGCTCGAACGAAAGTATACTAAGATGGTATATGAGGTCGTCTGCATTACCGCCTACGGCCTACGAAATGTGTTCCGGTTCATTGTTTCTGTAGGCACCATTTTGTCCGCTGGGTAAACAGCTGATTGCTTGATTAATTTTTTTTGTTTTAATCCACCTTGGTCATCTGTTACGGGTATTTGGCTTCTCAAAGTAGCTTCATTGATCTATGATCATGAGACTTGTGCAATCCATGAATAGAAGGTATTTGCTTCACTGCAACCATGTTTTCCTGCTGGTGAGCTCATTTTCCCCTTTTGGGCGATTTCTATTCACTAAAATCTAATCAAACTGAATTGAATTGAATTGAATTGAATTGAATTGAATTGAACTGAATGATCAACGGGTTACTGCCTGTTTGCTGAAATTTAAAAATAAATCAACGAATTGTGCCCCTAAAAAATAAATAATAGTAAAAAAAAAAATTATTCACATTATGGAACAAGAATTAAAGCAATAATATTTATAGATATTGAAAATCGAAAATTAAAAAAAAAAATTAAAATAAATAAATAATTAAAGAAAAATTAAAAATAATCATTGCTCATAAGCCAAATACTTATTTTATCTTAAAGTATAAGAATAAAAATTGCAAATTTTAATTAAAAATTGAAATTTATATAAATGCAGAGTTCATTTCAAATATTAGAATATATATTGTTGAATATATGGTTACTTGTAAATATAAATTCAATCAATTAGGCATTTCAATTGCTGTAAATTTTTAATACCATAAACGATTCGAAAATTTATTTAGCTTGAATAGATTTCGAAAATGATTTTACGCAAAAACGAGAGAACACAACTTAGGAGCGTAATTATTTCTTCATAAAAATTGAATTTATTTTTGTTTTATATTTTATTTTATTTTTTTGCATCGCTTTTTAAGATGTTATTAATTTCATTATTCTTAGTTACCTATTTTTTATTTTTTTTTTTTTTTGAATTTTTTTTTATTGTGGAATATGCTAGTTACCTTTTAGAGATCTTTTCCGAAACACACCTTCAATGATGAATAAGAAAATGGTATGCGTGCACATATGCATTTACGCATTAGTTACAAAATTATTATGAATTTATAAAATATCCTTTGATAGGAGAATGAAACCACAAAGAGAAATGGGAAACAAATGAACTAGAAAAAAAAATAAAGTAAAAAAACTTTAAAAAAATTGAATATTACCAAAATAAGTGGAAAACTAGCATAAAGTAAAAAATAAAAAACAATATTTAAGAGAAAAAATTAATAAAACAAAGAAAATGTTCACGTGAAAACGTTATGTACGATTTAACTGTAATACGAACAGCTGAGTTCAATATAATAGAAGTTTTACTTCGGCGCAAAACTATTACCAATAAAATCCCTAATCATAGGATGAAAAACAACTTTTATGATCCTTGGCAGCACTAGTATTATATCGAATATAGCTATTTATATATTACATATACATTTACTATATAATATCTTTTCTTTAAATTACGAAATAATTCCAAATAAATTAAGAAAATTACCATCTATAATACATTTACGGTTATTGGAAAAGCTTTTATGAAATTGATAAAAAATAAAAATATGTATATAATCTCCTCGTTAAGCCCCAATACATATTGTACCTATATTCTGTGAAAGAATGAACCCAGCGGCCAACAGTGCCTACTGCCTACGAAGCATACGAGACTGTAAGCGAACTGCCTACCAATAGCTTACAAAGTATACGAGACTGTAAGCGACCTACCTTTTAATATCTACAAAGTTTATGAGACTGTAAGCGACCTGCCTACCAATAGCTTACAAAATATACGAGACTGTAAGCGACCTGCCTACCAATATCTTACAAATTATACGAGACTGTAAGCGACCTGCCTACCAATAGCTGACAAAGTATACGAGACTGTAAGCGACCTGCCTACCAATATCTTACAAATTATACGAGACTGTAAGCGACCTGCCTACCAATAGCTTACAAATATACGAGACTGTAAGCGACCTGCCTACCAATAGCTTACAAAGTATATGAGACTGTAAGTGACCTGCCTACCAATAGCTTACAAAGTATACGAGACTGTAAGCGACCTGCCTACCAATATCTTACTTTATGTGGTAGTGGTAAGCGGCGTTCGCTCTACAAAACGGCCACGCTCGAACAAAAGTAAAATAGGATGGTATATGAGGTCGTATGCATTACCGCCTACGGCCTACGAAATGTGTTGCGGTCTATCGATTCTGTTTTGGCCGCTCGGAATTCGCCTCTGTTGTCATAACTAATTGAGAAGCGACTGACTTTTATAAACTCTTCTTATTTATAACGTATACTAGTTTCGAAAAGAAATGCTACCATACAATTGATCTTCACTGAAATATGTATGTAAATTTAAACGGATCTTAGACTGATAATGGAGATCAACAATTGATCAACTTAGAGGCTAAATAATTATGAATCGATCATAATGATTTCATTTTTGTAATAAAATACATGCACAATTTTATAAATACGTTCATTTACTGTATATATGTATGTAGGTATATGCCGGAAAATGATTCGGCGAAAAAAAAAATACTTATGACAAAAAAGTTGTTATTTAAAACGTATCGTGACTTGTCAACGGTTTAATACTTTCACATAGTAAGAGGTACATACGGGTTTACTACCCGTATATTTGAGACGTATCAGATCGCATAGGTCCTCAATTACGAGTATATTACCTATAAAAGTTCGTATTTAAATTTCCAATATTCTTTCCTAACAAAATGAAATGTTTTCTTATATTCGGGACCTCAAAACCAATACCGGTTGCTATGTATGTTATGAATAATGTTATATAATTTCGGCTGCGCTACTCTCCCCACGATACCTTTAACGAAGCTACTTTCAATTGGCATTAATTATGATAATTTAATTTCGTATTTTCAGTTGCTTTCGGTCTACGTTTTAGCGATATTTCTTTCCTTGTGAACAAACGCAATCAATCGGGTGATACATATGAATACGGGTAAGTTCAATATATACACATACATATCTATATAATTCAGAATAAAATAATATCATTAAAACAAACTAAAAAATAAGTATAGAAATACAAAAACTATCTCTAGAACTTGCTAAACCAAAAAAAAAAAAAATTATAATAATAATAATTAAGAAAATAAAGAAATAATAATTTAAAAAAAAAATATTTAAATAATACAATATGAAAACTCCTCAATAAGACAACAATAACAGTATTTAGTATATTTCAAATATATATTTCAATCAGACCATTTG
The DNA here is from genome assembly GCA_020466095.1 of Chlorops oryzae. Classification (NCBI taxonomy): domain Eukaryota; kingdom Metazoa; phylum Arthropoda; class Insecta; order Diptera; family Chloropidae; genus Chlorops; species Chlorops oryzae. Next base: position 146,767,304 of record CM035806.1, read on the forward strand.
TTTGTATGGACAATGGTTAGGATAAATATGAATTTATAGAAAGGACCACTTACCGGTTATAGAGCATAGTAGACGTAATGTTGGCGTATTTCCAGAGTACTGGTTAATCATGCCTTGACTGTGCGCCTTTGGCGCTGGCATACTCAATGTAATGGCTTTATGGAACTTTCGACGTCGTGGTTCGACCGTTACAATTGGCGATACTGCAACACCACGACCCAATAGCTTAGCGGTTAAATCGGGATCGACAGGTTGTGCCTGGAAGAAGCGCACAAATACAAAAGAGAAAAATGTTGTGGGATTTGTTACTGCCATTTTTTTTTTTTTGGTTTTTTTTTTTAAGAAGAAAAAATATTTTCCACGCTTTCGCTTTAAGACTTAAAAAAAAAAAAAATTTTTTTTTTTTTTGTTTTTCGTTCTACTTTTGAATTGGCCTCTTACATCTAAGAAGATTACAAATAAAATAAATAGAAGAAAAAAAATTAAATAATAATGTACATGTATAGGACTATATAAATGAGTGTTTCTTTTCTTCATATAGAATTATCACATATGTATATGTTTGTAAATACCAAATTTGAATGCTTTCCCCCTTCGTTTTTCTATTGGGGGCATTCACACAGCGGTCTCCATAGCGCGTACGTTTATTAATAGTTAATGTTTTCTCTGGAATTTCTTCTGTTAAAGTTATTGAAACAAAAACAAAGTTTCCATAGAAAGCTTTAACGATCAAAATAAACTGAACGCGTCATCGAGGCTAATATGAAAACCCTCCATTCGTTTTTCGTTGTCTTTAGAACATTGAACGAAAAAAAAAAAAAAAGAATTAAGCCCGGATCTCACCACTATCTGCCGTATTTTTCCGATAGTGTGAACGAAATTTTCGAACTCTCACGATGCCAATGAGATGATGTGACCATCTGGAATGATTTTCGTCTCAATTTATTTGCTCCCCGATATCTTCTTGACAATATGCGACCCATAATGTGAGCCTCGACAGTGATTGTGGAAATTGAAAATTTTTGAAATTTGTGGCGCAGATAGTGGGATCTCATCTTAATTAACCATATCTTTTTTTTTTATATGTATTTCGTTTCGTTTTTAATTTTTTCTTTCATCGATTTTGGTTTTTTTTTCTTAGTTTTTTTTTTTTTGCTGTTTTTATTGGCAGCAAACTGTATTTGCGATCGTTAGCATAAAATATTTCAATTTCAATTGAATTTGTCAATGAACCAACTACAAATCAAGTTTACGGGTTATGGATAAATAAAGTCTTAGGCCCCTTGATGTGACCCAATAAATTTAGTTATCAAAAAAAAACTTTCAACTATAAATTTTTGTTGCACTTTTGTGTTTAGAAACTCTTATTTATTCTCGTCAATAAAATGCATAAAAATGAACGATGAGAAAGAAAAAAAAAAGGTTTAACATATGTAACTACTTTCAAAAATTCAAATCGAAAAAAATGCCAGCTCTACACTTGTTTTCAATCGTTTACGAAAAAAATATATTTAAAAAAAAAAAAAAAAAAAACCAAAAAGGAAAAAAAAACATTCATAAACATTTCTGCCAACAAAAGAATTTTTACGGTGTATTACTTTTTCCCTAATATTATTTGCGAATTTTCTTTATGACCGTAAAGAAATGTAACGCCAGAAGAAATTGTTAAAAAAATTATGAAAAAAATTATAAAAAAAATTATGAAAAATTATTTAAAAAAATTATGAAAAAAATTATGAAAAAAATTATGAAAAAAATAATTTGAAAAATAAATAAAATAAAATAAAATAAAACTGTTATATACTCATATGTAACTTAATGGAAGGGCCATTTGAAAAGTAATTTGTCATTGCTTTTTTTATTTATTTTTTTTTTTTGTATTTTTTCTTATTAACTTGGCATTAACATATCCCCAACATTCTCTTGACCCAATTGGATGAAGGGAGAGAAAATACGATCTTCATGAAGAGCGGTAATAAAAAAAAGTAACAAAATTTTGATCGTATTCTCGTATTTCTCATTAACTCAGCGCTAATTTAGTCGCACGTATCGACTTCTCTACCTCGATAGAATCTAATTTGCCTACAGGATTTTATAAATATAATTCGATAGAATAGCAACATATACGCCATTTGAATTCATTCGATAGGCATATTTAAATATCAATGGAATCGAATCAAATCGAAGCGATTTGAATTGAATTGAATTGAATTGAAAGGGAATTTGAAATTAAGAAAGAAATTATCGAAGTGAAACATTTAACACGGTAAAGTTTTTTTTTTTTTTTTTTTGAACTAAATTTATTGGGTATTCATAGTCGTTTATTTATTAATTTTTTTTTCATATTTTCCAAGTATAGATAGTATTTCAATTGATATAATATTTATTCGATTAAGTATAGACGCATCTACGCCAGCATACACCTATGCAGTATAGGTATGTCTGCGAGAATATGTCGGTTTATATATGCATATATGCATAACAATATTCGTATATCATAGATAGATGTAATACGTTTGTGGTGTGAATATGTATGAGTATATGTATGTACGTATGTTTGTCTCTTTGTTTAACTGAGCAAATACAATTGTGTACATACAATTAATATCAAGTACAAGAACTTACAATTCTAAACACTTGCATCATTTATAGTTTATAATTTCATAGCTCCACCGAAAGATTACTTTGGTTTTATATTTATTTTTATTTTCTTAAATATTCCATTATTTGCTTATAGAAAAGCTCGTAGACTAGCTAGAGAGATTTCGCACGAATTCTTCGTATTCAAGAAAAAATTGCCTTGAGAGCATGAGCGTGAGGTTTCTTCTGCACTAATAACACTGTGATCGTTTTTTTTTTCCCCCAAAATTTCAAAAGACAAGACCGAAATTAATGGTTCCCTCTATTTGGGGCACGGCGAATCGAACTGCATCATTAGTTTTTTGAGTTATCGGTACGCCTTCATGGAAAAAAATTTTTACAAGTTTTTTTGACCACTTTTTGGCCCATATCTATGTATCAGTTTAGGGTTTGGTATTCTAAGCTATCACCAAAATGTACTCTGAACTATGCCAAGTAATTCTTCCCACAACACCGTTATAATAAAAGGTCGCTATACCCATTTAAAACTCAAAAATCATCTACCTTTTTTTTTAATTTTTTATATTTTTTATATGAAAATCCCTGAAGTATGCTTCGAAATATTTAAAATACTAGCAAAAAAATTTATGATTTTTGATCGGTTATAACCAGGGCTCGGATATATGTATATGCATTTATATATTTAAAGCATACTTTATGGGGGGAAAACTTTTCTTACCAACATTTTGCGAATAAGTGTTGGAGCAAAAAAAAAAAAACATGTTCTGCGTGCTCACAAATTCCGAATGTCCTTCGGTTATCCTGGGATGTATAATCCCAACAACAGTTTTAGATGGGACATGTATGTCCTAATAGAAAAAAATCATGTATTAACTGAGTGGGACGTATTGTTCCAGTAGGCGCGAAAGGGTTAAGATCAGTTTAATAATTTTGACTCAAGTTTTAGAAAAACTTCAGTGTAAACGGGGAACGAAGTGTGATATTCAGGGCTCCGATATATATGCATTTATAAATTTAAAGCATACTTTTAGGGGAGGAAAACTTTTCTTACCATCACTAGTGAGGTTGACCTTTTTCTTTTCTACTTCTTCATAAAAATTCTTATTGAAGTTAAAAATCTATTTGAATCTTAACTTTATGTGAGTTGAACAAAATTTTTAAAGTATGCTTTAAATATATAAATGCATATATATCCGAGCCCTGGTTATAACCGATCAAAAATCATAAATTTTTTTTGCAAGTATTTTAAATATTTCGAAGCATACTTCAGGGATTTTCATATAAAAAATATAAAAAATTAAAAAAAAGGTAGATGATTTTTGAGTTTTAAATGGGTATAGCGACCTTTCATCATAACGGTGTCTTCGGAAGAATTACTTGGCATATCTCAGAGTACATTTTGATGTTAGCTTAGAATACCAAACTTTAACTGATACTGATAGATATGGGCCAAAAAGTGGTAAAAAAAAAAAATTTTTTTTGAATTTTGTGTGATGCAGTTCGATTCCTCGTGCCCGAAATAGGGCGAAGCTGTTGAGTTCGGTATTTTTTTTTTTGACTACCACAAGGTAATCATCAGGGTATTACGTGAAAAGTGAAAAGATTGAAAAAGCGGAAAAGTGTCAAATTTTTAATATTATATAAAATTTCATTCATCAGCTTTTTATAGCCTTCTTCATTTACGAGTTGCCGAGGTTTTTGCAGCAAAATCGGAATTTTTTCAAAACCGCTTGTGTTAAATTTTTTGCTATTATGTATATTGGCTGCAACATAAGCAGACGAAACAGTGAAAAGTGCACATTAGTATGGAAAGTGAATTAAAAAAAAAAAAAAAATTTCCTTCATTCGCAATTTTAAGCTCCAAACATACATAGGACAAGCAAACTTTCGGACCCACGGAACCAAAAAAAAAAAAAATAAATAAATCAGTAGAAAAAATGCCCTGTAAGGAATGAGGTGGCAAAACCACATCAAAACTAATGTTGGAAGAAACAATGGTGGAGTGCCTCTTTCATAGAGCGCACGTTTTTCAAGGAAGCTAGCTCTCAAAAAAGTTGTTTTATTTATTTTTCATTGACATGAAATTTATATCAATATTTGTTGTATATTTATACAATATACATATGTATATATGTATGTATATCCGCTAAAATTTAGTTCGACAAAGTCTCTAGCCTATTTGGAAGAGGATTTGGTATAAATTAGAACGTAATTTTAAGGAGCTTCAATTTTTTTTTTTTTTTGTATGAAAATGCAGTTTTGTCGGTTCTAACCGCTTTACACACTCAAAAAAAAAAATTGTTTTTTTTTCAATACAAATAGGGAAAAAATAAATTATGTATGTTGCTGGCCGGACACTCCACACCTGGATATGTGGGTCAGCCAATAAATGCAGATTGAAAAACTGTATTTTATTTTTATTTAAGATTCCTATTCTATATGTCGATCTCTTAGAGCGCGTATCTTTTTTTTTTCAAATACTCAAAAATAATTTTTAATTTATAAAAAAAAAAAAAAAAAAAAAATACAATTGCTTTGCTTAAACCATTTTAAATTGTAATCTTAAGTTACGAGTATTTCAAATGATTTGAACCAATTAAATATACGAATAAATGCAATAAGATTTGGAAAACTCAAAGTATTCGCTTACTACTGTGAGTAGCTTTGGCATACATATAATCGACTATAATTAATCGCTGTTAATCAGTTTTTATTGATCGATGGCATAGAAGTGACAATTATTGAATATTTCATCGGCTCTAAGTTAATTGGTTAAAATAAGAAGTTTCAAAGGAAATAGATAATCCCTCTTTTATAGCTGTATTTTGTCAATATATGTAGTTATATGAGTTCCATTTTCAAATGTTCTATCGATAAAAGGTTTCCTTTTTTTTGTTTTTGTGCATTCTTGATTAAAACATAACAGAGATATATCGCACACGGAACACTAAAATACAAAACCGTCATTATTCAACATGTTTTTTCAGCGGCTTTTTCACCATTAACTGCATTTTACTGCTGGTACATAAAACCAACACCTAGATCATATAGAACTATAGCTGCAAGTTCGGCCAAATTTCGGCGCGTTACGGCATGATTTGGTGAAAAAGTTCAACTGTAGTGAACCAGGCCATAAGTCAAGTGTTGTGGTGAACCACGTAATATAAAGTGTGGTAGCTTTTGGCCGAAGTTGCAGCTATAGTTCTATATGACCTAGATCAAAAATAACTGCTTATATATGTCACTCAGGAGTCGTTTCAATTTTGGCTCTTTTCACCACGATTTTGGGTACCCACCGCGGTCTTGGGTACTCACCAAAATGAGGATTTTTCCACGGTTGCCACGGTTGGTAGTTTTCTACCAAACTTGGTATTTTTTTTTTAATTTTATCGATTTTGGTAGCATGGTCGTTTTTTTTTTTTCATTTGGTTGTTTTTAGCTATAAATACTAATATTCATAATCGATACAATTGTCGATGGTATCACTGTAATGCTTTGTCCCATAGAATGCGTCAGGCGTCGAGCGTTGCGTCATTGTTGTTTTATGTTCAACTTAAGCGCGTCGCGTGTGCTCAGTGCCTGACGCGTTCTATGGACGAAGACCTTAAAGGAGCGATGCCCGATATTTTGTATCGGTATCAACCCATCACTTAATTCATCTCAACTACTTTTGTTAATTTTTGTTAAATTTGAATGATTTTTATTTTATTTTATTTTTTTCTTTTTATTGAATTGTTCTTTTTTTTTTTTTTAATATAAAAAGTGAAAAGCGAAATTGGTAGATTTTTATTCAATTGGTAGATTTTTATCAGGTTTTGGTGGATTTATTTTTATTTTTAAGTGGCAACCGTGAATTTTTCACTAAGAGGTATTCACCAAAAGTATTTCTCTCTCGCTCTTTTTTTTTTTTTTTTTTTTTTTTTTGCCTGGTTAGCAACATCTCTTTCTAACTGGCGCGAAACGTCCCGCCCAATATCTATGAGAGTGACATACATATATGGTTATATGTGACCTAGATAATCAGTATTTATAAAATATTGATTCAGCAGTTAATTTCGAATAAGAAAAAGATTTAGAACACAAAAATTTTTAACGACCTTCGAAGGGGATTGAATGTTTCTTCGAGAGATACAAGATTTGGTTGTACCGATTTGGTATTTAGTGTCCGATATATACATATATTCGCAGCTTTCATCATTCACAATTTTCTTTAATTTTTTTATTTTTTATTTTTTCTTATAGTTCCAATTATGCATTTAAAGATAAAAAAAAAAAAAATTTTTTAAAAACGATACAACGAAAAAATGAATGCAACAACAAAAACCTTTTACAAAAGCCTTGAAATTGTTGCTAAAAAAAAAACTGATTTCGAATTTCATTGATTACACCTTTCGGCTTTTCTATATAAAATTTGTCGCTGTTTTCTTCATCTTTATCATCTTTATCATCTCATCTTTATCATTATCTTTATATTGATCTTTTGATTTTGATTTTCATTGTTGATTTACCATATGAGCGAAAAGCGTTTTTTCTTGGGAACGTGATTGACGCTTATCTTGCGCAGTTTTTCGGGTATGATACCTTTGCGTGGTTTAAAGAGATTTACCTGTAAGCCGACTTTAATTTTTTTGGTGAGTGCACCCTGCGGGAATACGGCTTGTACTTGTGGTACAACGGTGCTGGATACCATGCCGCCCTCGGGTCCAATCGCGTGCACTTCTTGCCTTATACGCGAAACGACGGCGAAATATTGCGGGAAATCATAAGTGACGAAACGGCAGACGTGATTTCCGGCCTGCTCCTCAAGTTGGACGATTTCTGCAGCAAGGAAGCACAGGGCAATGGATTAATGAATGAATGAATGAATGAATGAATGGAAAGTTAAAAGAACGCGGTTGAATATAAAGAAATGAAACGACAAAAAAAAAACAAAACCTATCAAATAATCAGGGCTCGGATTTTGTTGACTTTTATAAATTTAAAGCATACTTTATGGAGTAAAATTTATGTTCAACTCACATAAAATTAAGATTCAAATCGATTTTTAATTTCAAAATGATTTTTTTTGGGAATTAGAAAAGCGATTTAAGGTTCAAAATCCCTCAACTTATTCGCAAAAGGTTGGTAAGAAAAATTGTTGCACCATAAAGTATGCTTTAAATTTATAAAAGTCAACAAAATCCGAGCCATGCAAATAATATAATAATTGGCGGAAGAAAATTTGTGTTTCATTCAATTATGTACCTTCGGGTTCGAAGCATTGCTGCATGACATCATGTATGATTTCCTCGGAATTATCAATGATATGCTCACGCCATGTTTCACCGTTATCGGAGCGTAAAATAATGATTTCACGTTCCTTTCCGCGCAACGATGCGAAATGTGGCACCTCCATAATAACGGGCCCAATGAATTTCGTTGATACAGGACCCAATTCAAGGACACGACTGGCCAACGCTTCGCCCTCCATCAATTGCGGCGGATGCATAGTACGTTGTGGCTTGACGTAACGGCAAGTTATGCGCGTCGGTTGGCCTGTCGAACGAGACGGAATGATCATGCGTACGCCGCTATGACGGCAGCCTCTCATCGCTCCGCCGCGCGCATCAACCAAAAATGAAACGAGGAAGCTACACAATCGCAGCGAAGAACGAGAGATATAGGAGGGAAATGTGTCACTTCCTTTTTCATTGAACTCGAGCTTTTTCAAAATTCTTACCTCTTCCATGTTAATTTTCGTCTATTTTTTGTTGAGAGCAGCGCAAAAAAAAAAAATTAATTATTTAAAAAAAAAAAAAAATTAATGGAATAAAATATTATGAAAATTTAATCAATCGATAAATTTACCCAACATATGGCTTCTCGTCCTGAGCGCCATTAGTAATAAAGCCTCCGTCGATAACAGATTTTCCAGTGCCGTGCACTTGGGCCTTATGAGGACTGATGATATCCTCACTAATTGCATCCTGATTCCGTTGTTGTCCGTATTCGGCACTCTGTGCCATACGGTTTGAGTCGACGCGCTCGTCGCGTGTCACATCGATTGGCAGAGAATCATCTCCTAAGGATTTCATTTCGTCAACGGTCAAGTAACGATAAGGTTGATCGGAAAGCATATTGTCTTCGCCTGTGATTGTTATTTTTTTTCATTTTTTCATTTCATTTCGATTTTTTTGTGTGTACATTCCGATTTGAATTCGATTGATTGATTCCAATTTGGTTTGTTTTCGATTGGTGATCAGCGAACGCGCAGTGCAAGTTGGCAAATTTGAAAGGAAAATAATGCAAATGAATGGATTTTGTTATTGGTTTTATTCTTTCACAATTAATTTGCATGCATAATTGAGTATAAAAAGGAAAAGTTAGTACGTAAACTAAATGATCTGACTGACTGTGAAAAAGTCATATATATATATATATACATACATATATGTAAAATATATAGTAATACATACATATATATTTATCTATTCAATTTTTTCAATACTCGTAAATATGCAGCGGACTTTCTAATGTATGGCATTCACATAGGTTTAATTAACTAAAATTTGTTTTGAAACTTCCCAGCGGCCAAAATGCTGTCAACAGAAGCAATGAACCGCAACACATTTCGCAGGCCGTAGGTGGTAATGCAGACGCCCTCATATACCATCCTAGTATACTTTCGTTCGAGCGTGGCTGCTTTGTAGAGCGATTGCCGCTTACCAGTACCACATAAAGTAAGATATTGGTAGGCAGGTCGCTTACAATCTCGTATACTTTGCAAGCTATTGGTAGGAAGGTCGCTTACAGTCTCGTATAATTTACAAGCTATTGGTAGACAGGTCGCTTACAATCTGGTATACTTTGTAAGCTATTGGTAGGCAGTGCGCCTACAACCTCGTATACTTTGTAGCTATTAATATTCAGGTCGCTTACAGTCTCGTATACTTTGTAAACTATTGGTAGGCAAGTCGCTTACAGTCTCGTATAATTTACAAGCTATTGGTAGGCAGGTCGCTTACAATCTCGTATACTTTGTAGTTATTAATATTCAAGTCGCTTACAGTCTCGTATACTTTGTAAGCTATTGGTAGGCAGTTCGCCTACAATCTCGTATACTTTGTAATCGATTGGTAGGCAGTGCGCTCTACAATCTCGTATACTTTGTAGTATTAATATTCAGTCGCTTACAATCTCGTATACTTTGTAAGCTATTGTATGTCAGTCGCTTACAGTCTCGTATATTTTAACTATTGGTAGGCAGGTCGCTTACAATCTCGTATACTTTGTAGTTATTAATATTCAAGTCGCTTACAGTCTCGTATACTTTGTAAGCTATTGGTAGGCAGTTCGCCTACAATCTCGTATACTTTGTAATCGATTGGTAGGCAGTTCGCCTACAATCTGGTATACTTTGTAAGCTATTGGTAGGCAGTGCGCCTACAATCTCGTATACTTTGTAGCTATTAATATTCAGGTCGCTTACAGTCTCATATACTTTGTAGGAGGTAGGCATGTTGCCGCTGGTTATACATATCATGTCAATTCTCTTTAACTTTAAAGCTATTGGTAGATTAAAATCTGAATGTACATTGGAAATATGGCAATTCAATAGTGCGAGGATTGCGCTGGTATACTAAATATGTCTTTAACAATGCACTTAACGCATCGGTAAATTCAGAAATGAATATCAAATCAAATCGAATATGCAATTAAGAACTGACATTATAAATGTTAAATATTTGCAAGAATTCCTGCGCTTTCCAAAACCAATCATGAATTCTTTAACAAAATATTGTGTATTTTAAAACTGAATGTCTTGAAAACTATAATTCGAAAGGCTGCAGAGTGAGTTTGATAGACGTATGTATGTATGTAGGCAACGATGGGTCCCCCGTCTTAATGCCAGTTTGAGCTCAAAAACAATAAAATTGTTCGTTCATACTTATAAGTCTTATCACATTTATATATATATATAAGTATGTAATAACAATTAGCTCGGGGTGGTTAATATAATCAGAGCAATGATGCATAATGCTGCTTGGTATATATGTACAATAAGTGGATTATATTTTTTATTAGGAGTACAAACAAATTGCTCACACAAAAATATACATAAATGGCTGAAGAAGCAGTTGCAATATATCCCTGCAGCAGATTTTATCAATTTAATTTTTTTCTTTTTTTTTTATATAAAAACTTGTATCCGCTTTGATAGTTTTTATATACGTTAATATCTGTCGGACCGGAATCTTTCGAATTGAAACTTAATTGCCAACAAGTTTGATTGTTTAAAGCTTCAGCAAATCCTGAAATTCTTTGTCAAGCTGGTCTCTTGTTACAATGGAACATTTGAAACATCTTTAAAACTCGAACCCCTTTTTGCAAATAATTTGTTTTTATTTTTTATTAGACCAAATATTGACTTGGTTGCAACGACGGAATACGATTCTAAGACGAGTGGTGGCACGAACGGTCGATCGATCGCTCGAATACTCAAACTTTGAATTTGAACCGAACCGGTTTTGAACCGAACCGGTTTTGGACCGAATTGGTTTTGAACCGAACCGGTTTTGAACCGAATTGGTTTTGAACCGAACCAGTTGTGAACCGAACCGATTTTGAACCGAACCGGCTTTGAACCGAACCAGTTTTGAACCGAACCGGTTTTGAACCATACCGGTTTTTAACCGAACCGGTTTTGAACCATACCGGTTTTGAACCGAACCGGTTTTGGACCGAATTGGTTTTGAACCGAACCGGTTTTGAACCGGAAACCCGATTTTTGCTGCTGATGAACCGAACCATTAACCGAACCGAAATTTTTTACAAATGTTTTAACCGAACCAAAAACCGAACCCCTTTTTGTGAAGGTTCAGGGTTTCATTTTTGCCTGAAACCATGCACAGTGGTCGCTCCCATAGGCCAAAAATAAAAAAACTCTAAGTCGATATTCTTATGAAATTAGTATCGATACCATCTCTAATAAGAGTACGGTAACCACCACTAACTTTTTATTGTGCAAATTTATACCCTAAATGGTAAAAAATTGCATTAGAAGTGGGAGAACGTGTTAACAAATTTTTTCAGTTTGTGAAATTCCCGAACCGATGAACCGAACCGAAACCGCGGTTCAAGGAAGCAGAAAACCCGGTTTGACGAATCAATCCAAAATTTCAAACACGGCTCGAACCGCCGAACCGAACCGGGAAAATTTTCCACCCGATTCACGTCCCTGCTTTAAAGTGATTTGTTTGTTTTTTTTTTTCAGCTGCAGGGAATAAAGCGAATTATTTAGGTAATGCAAAAATGAAAAATCGCCTTTGGGATTAGCATACATAGAATGTACAATGTACATACACATCCATAAAGGTTAAGTTTTTAGTTTTTAGTTTTTAGTTTATTTAAAGGAACACATCGAACGAACACATGAAAACAGAAGCCACAATATTTTATTGAAGACCACGTAAAGTGCAACGAGGTGAAATTTGAAATTTGAAATTTGAACTTATGAGAATGCGTTACTGGGAATGACTTTGTCAATTCGATATGGTCAAGTTGCACTTTATTGGGCACAGTTGGAATTTTTATATATAGAGTCTCGACAAGATTGAGATCAGTCAAACGAACTTACTGGACAATATAAACGTATCTCCCTGGTAAAACGGAAGGTAAATATGGCTATCATTTTTTTGACGATCGCTCTGAATGCCATAATATTGATCCAAATCGTTTGTGTCACCTGAGACACATATGTATGTACAGACACAATGCATATATGTATATATATATAAAAATTTTGAAAATTAAATTTAATGAATGCTTATTTTTTTTGTTTGTTTTCTTTTTAAGAGACGGATATTGTGGGCTTTATGAAAACACATTGCCAATCAGCGATTTTTTATCATTTTGAACCGGTATATAAAAAAATTTTTCTATGAGAGTAGAATATGTCCCATGTGTGCGGTACTATCGCCAATTATTTTGAAAATATTAAATTGGCAAAGTGTTTTTTTTTTCTATTTCTTAAGAAGCCCAATTTTTGTGAAATGATTAGAGCTCCATCGCCGTGTTACACTTTGAAATCAAGTTTGCCAATTGACAAGGGCGTAGCGAGAGAAAGAGATCTTTGGTAGCGCTTATATTTGCCACAGTGGTATATTGAGCAATTATAAGACATAAACCGAAAAAAAATTTTGGGGGGGTGGGGGGGGGGAAGAAGAAGTTTAGAGTGTTTTGGACCAAAAACTCAAAAAATCCGAAAAAATCATGACGTCCGATTTCAATGAAAATTTTTATATAGAACAAGTTAAAAATTCTAAGAATTTTGGCGCTAACATTTACAAAAAAAACTGATTACAACTAGTCTAGTTTGGATCTAGTTCCAAACTGGTCCAAAAAGGACTAGTTTCAAAACTGGTCTAAAAAGGACCAGTTCCAAACTAGTCCAAAAAGGACTAGTTGTAATAAGTTTTTTTTGAAAAAGTTTTAGTACCAAAATTCTTAGAATTTTTCACTTATTCTATATATAAATTTTCATCGAAATCGGACGTCATGAATTTTTCGGATTTTTTTGGGTTTTTGGTCCAAAACTCTCTAAACTTCTTGGTGCCCCCCAAATTTTTTTTCAGTTAATGTCTTACAATTGCTCAATATTCCACCGTGGCAAATATAAGCGCTACCAAAGCACTATTTCTCTCGCTACACCCTTGCCAATTGATGATGCCAATTTTCTAAGTGGGAAAAAATTTAAAAATCGATTAATTTCCGTTTAAGTGACGATAATGGGAAGCCTTTGAGTTATAATAAGAGAGGTGTATCAATAATTTAGCTCACAGAAAAAATATTAAGAAATTATACAAAACTTTTGGAGTTTCATCGTTACAATAACAATGGCTAACTGACATGACGATGGGGCCCTTTCAAAGAGCAACGAAAAAAAAAAAATAATAATCCTTCAAAGAGAAAATATCTAAATAACTCCGTCAAAATTACTTAAAATATACTAAACAAGTTAATAAATTAAAAAGAGAAAAAAAATGAATGCCATGGGATTGATTGCAAAAGCACTTTAAAATTAAGCTTTAATAGTCGCTTTTCAGTTAGAATTGATGAGATATAAGTACATACATACGAAAGAGGGGGAGGGGTGTATAATTTGACTTTTGAAAAAGCATTTAAAAATATTAATTAAAAAAAAAAAAAAATTTATTATATTTGAATAGACTCGTGTACGTACCTCCTTCCTCCTCGGAATCGGACATAAAGGATTCATGCATTGCTTCTGGTGCGACAACGCGATACTTTTCATCGGATAAATGTTGTTGTGCGTTCTCATCTTCTTTCGTTATCGATTTGAGTGAGTCCAGAACACTGATATAGCCGAGCTTACGTGCAATATGTAATGGCGTTTGACCGTTAACGGTCTGTGCATTGGCATTGGCCTTATGCTCGAGCAATAGGTTAACAATATGGCAATGGCCCTGCTGGGCTGTTTGATGCAATGGTGTATAGCCGAGTGAATTGGCCGCATCGACATTTGCGCCATGTTGCAAAAGAAAACGAACCATATTCGCTTGCCCGAAATGAGCAGCCACATGTAAAGGTGTATAGCCAGCCTTGGTTGCCATATCGATGTTGGCACCATTCCGCTGTAGGATCTCAGCCACATTGACATTGTCTTCTTGTGCGCATAAATGCATTGGTGTAAGACCATTTTTAGCTGGATGATTAACGCCAGCCTTATGCTCGATTAGAAGATTCGAGATTTCGGAATGACCCTCCTGGAAAAAATGCAAAAACCAATAGAAATATTTAAATATAGATATGTCTAAAGGACAGAAAAAAATTCAATTTCGTACCTGACAGCTCAAATGCAAAGGCGTAAAACCGGCCTTGCTCTCGGCATTCGCTTGTGCTCCGTATTCTAATAGAGTTGTGGCAATGTCCATCTGATTCTTTCGTGCTGCAATGTGTAGCGGCGTATGACCATTCTTGGCCGTAGCATGTGGACTAGCTCCCTTTTCGAGTAGCAATAATGCCACATTCTGATTATCATAATGGCAGGCCACATGCAATGGCGTAACCCCGTTCTTGCCCTGCGCATCGACATCAGCTTCCTTTTGCAATAGCAGCTGTGCAACCTTTATATGACCGTATTTGGCGGTCAAATGCAATGGTGTAAAGCCCTTTTTAGTAGCAGCATCAAGGGCAGCACCATTCTCAATGAGAACAGCGGCAACCTGGATTTGGATTGTTCCCCAAAAATCCCCCAAAAATTAAAAAAATCAAAATTCAAAATTCATAATTCAATTCCAAATCGAAGTCGAAGTCCGAAGTCCGAAATTTCACGAGTGCAAGCAAAAGGAATAAAGAAGAGAATTTCTTTTATGGCGGAATAATTGAATTGAATCAACGGGATAAAAATTTTTCTTTAAAAAAACGAATGAATTACCAGAAACGAAGCTGGAAAAAAACTCAAATTATGCTTTATACAAATTCTGAAAGAAAATAAATATTTTAATAATATTCATAAATAAATAAAGTAAATCATAAGTCAATCAACATTATTTATTGAACGAAAGTTCCAATACAAAAATTATAAAATTCCAAATAAATATATGATAAAACGAGATTATCATCGTATGTATATAAGGCAATCTTGTTCTAGGTCTTAATGCCATTGTGGAAAAACTTTTGACAAAAACAGTTTCGGAAATAAATAAGATTTTCTCTAAAAGATGTTCTTCTATAAAATAAAATTCGGAGTGATTGCATTTTCTTCAATTTATACAGTGGCCAACAGTGCCTACCGCCTACAAAGTATTACGAGATTGTAGGCGAACTGCCTACCAATAGCTTACAAAGTATACCAGATTGTAAGCGACCTGCCTACCAATAGCTTACAAAAATATACCAGATTGTAAGCGACCTTCCTACCAATAGCTTACAAAGTATACGAGACTGTAAGCGACCTGAATATTAATAGCTACAAAGTATACGAGATTTTAGACGAACTGCCTACCAATAGCTTACAAAGTATACGAGATTTTAGGCGACCTGCCTACCATTAGCTTACAAAGTATACGAGACTGTAAGCGACTTGAATACTAATAGCTTACAAAGTATACGAGATTGTAAGCGACCTGCCTACCAATAGTTTACTTTATATGGTAGTCGTAGGCGTTCACTCTACAAAACGGCCACGCTCGAACAAAAGTATACTAGGATGGTATATGAGGTCGAATGCATTATCGTCAATGGCTTACAAAATGTGTTGCAATTCATCTTCTGCTTCTGTAGGCAGCTTTTCGTCGTTTTATTTAACTAGGTGATGAGTTGCAGACTGTAGAATATATCGCACAATTGCTTCAATAGCGTCACAACTCAAAATTGGCAATTTTTCAAAACATCCAGTTTATTCGATGCAGTCTAGGTGCATTTGTATGGCGAAGAGACTGACATAATTGTATTTTGTTCTGATTTTCAATCGCAAAAACACAACTATGAGCATGCGATTAGATAGACAGGTGACCTGTGAACAAATTTCTTGCATTAACCCCAAATCGACAAATTTTAGAGTTGTGACACTATTAAAGTACATGTGCGATTTTTGCATAAAAAAGTCAATTTCGAAAAATATGTCGCTTATGACGATTTTTCGCGGTTAGGGCACGACATAATCGGGATGAATAGAAATTTTGATGTTCATAGTTCATAGATACGTTGTGGTATACTTTATATATGTATGTATGTTATATCAAAATGGCATTATGCAATAGAGTGCATAGTTCGAATTTGAAGACCATAAAGAACTTCAGGCGGACGATGATAATTCCGTTTAATATTCGCTAACACATACAAATAAACTAAGTGTATTCTTATAAAAAAAAAAAAATAAATAAATAAATAAATAAAATTAAAATATAAAGTGATAAAAAGGAAAATTTTCAAATGAAATACTCCTGGTGTCGGATCCAAAACAATTGCATCAGATACACAGTATCAATATGATCGGTTATTTTCTTGGCAATCAAGTCCTTTACCTCGTCTTGTCCCTCCTTGGCAGCGATATGAAGTGCGGTATACATATCCTTAGTAGTTGCGTCAACTTGTGCACCATGCTGCAGGAGCAGCATAACAATATCGACATTACCCAGCCGCGATGCAATATGCAATGGGGTCTGCTGTTCACGAGCGCGTGCATCAACCTGAGCGCCATTACGCAATAAAATGCGAATTATATCAGTCTGCCAAAAAGGAATCATATGACACGAGTCGATTAATTAAAGTCGATCCCATCCATCCATCATACAATTAAATTTGATAAGTTATTTAGGTGCACGTAATTATGTGAATCTGTGCGATCCGATTGAGTTACCTGATTTGCTCTTGCCGCTAAATGCAATGGAGTTTCGCCACGGACGGTCGGCACGTCAGGACTTGCATCGTGCTGCAGCAAATAAATGACAATATTCATGCAGCCCATGAATGCGGCAACATGAAGCGGTGTCAGTCCGCTCTCTGTTGTTGCACTAATGCTAGCGCCATGCCGGAGCAATAGTTCCACCACTTTGATCCGATTCTTCTTGCAAGCAATATGCAACGGAGTGAATCCATTTAAGGCCCTTGCATTCGCGTCGGCATTACGATCGAGCAAGAGCTTAGCCACGCGTACGTGTCCACAGTGTGCGGCGACATGAAGTGCCGTTAAATAGTCCACCGTTACCTCATCGACAGGAGCACGATGATAGAGCAGTATGCGTGCGGCATCGACATGCTCGCCTTGTGCAGCCATATGCAGGGGTGCCAGACCATTTTTGGTCTTTGCGCTAATCGGTGCGCCGCGCTCTAATAGCATATCGACGACTTGCTCATGACCGGAACGTGCTGCACAATGCAATGGGGTTAGCCCGTCGCGGGTCTTCGCCTCAATGTGAGCGCCCTTCTCGAGCAACAGCGATACCATATTGGTTTTACCCCATTTCGCAGCCACATGCAATGGACTGATATTATGCTTGGCTGCGAAATTACAATCGGCACCCTTTTCGATTAACAAATTTGCAATATTCTGATTGCCATAGTGGGACGCAATGTGCAATGGTGTAAAGCCAGATTTGGAAGTAACATCAGGATTGTGATCGTTCTGTGAACAAACGAAAGGAAGAAGAAGAAGAAAAACCAATTAATTTCTCGAGATTTCGATACGAATTTTTTGTCATGATTTTTTTTTTTCTTCGATATACACTCAACTCTGTTTTTATGCGACTTTTTATTTGGCTCCTTTGTTTAGGTCACTCATTTTATTTTCATTTTCGATTCGAAACCCCCAGCTACGAGTTCATCGTCGGGCGTCTTTATCACGTCAGCAATGTGACGCAGGTCAACTTAAATGTTATCTATACGTCATTCGTTCGAGGTTGATCGATTTTTTAACCTCTTATCCCACTGGCAGTACATTATTCTATTGCCCATACTTAATAATTATGCTGAAGGTGCATAGGTCAAATGTGAATTTTAATCCTGCGCATTCGTAAGCAAAGGTCTTCCAATGCTATGTTCGAATTCTATTTGTCGTCATTGTTGATGGAAACGTCTCAAAAAACTGAAAAACAATCACACTTCTCTCTCAAATTCACATCTCTCAAATCTCAATTTTTATATTTTCTTTAATAACTATTTTTAGATCGGCCGATTCATGTTGATTTTTCAAGCAAAAATTTATATATTTCTCATGCCTAAAATTATGCAAAGTATCAAAAAAAAAAAAAAAATCATTTAACCCTCTATTTCCTGGCTCCGTCTCTGAATTTGTTCAAACAAATTATCAAAAAAAAAAAACTAATAACAATAATTTCAGATCCGTGTTTTTCTACCCAAAATAAGTCATATCTGAATTTTTCATTGGAAAAAAATTTTTGGCATTAGAGGGTTAAAAACATTTTTGACTAGTTAGCAGTGAGTAAGGTTGAATCCCTTATACTTAAATTTAAAAAAAAAAAAAAAAGGTGATAGACAGGACTTGGATTTTGTTGACTTTTATAAATTTAAAGCATACTTTATGGATGAAAAAAGTTTTCTTACCAACATTTTGCGAAAAAGTTTAGCGAACCGGGTTTTTTAACTTCGAAAAAATCATTTTGAAGTTAAAAATCGATTTGAATTTTAACTTCATGTGAGTTGAATAACATTTTTTCCTCCATAAAGTATGCTTTAAATTTATAAAGCTCAACAAAATCCGAGTCCTGGTGATGGATAACTATAATTCGATAATTCGCTCTTCGCCGACACTTTTTTTGGTAGGTCACGCTCCATTTCATTTGTCATAATTTGTAGCATGCTTCTAGGCATATTGAAGATGGATCTTATTTGGAAAAAGCGCTTAGAAAACATCGAGGTTGACCTATGGCATTGCTTCTCAAAACAATTTGTAGAATCTTATGTTACTAGTGGAAATATCTTCTATTTTTTTTTTGTTTTTCGAACAAAACGATCCACCGGATCCCATTTTTTGTAATTTGTTTTTTTTTTTTAATACGATTTTGATTTAACCCTATCGCGCCTACTGGGACAATACATCCCACTCAGTTAAAACTTGATTTTTGTATTGGGTGCATCGGGGAGAGTTAGGAGAGAAAAAATTTTTGTGCTATTTTTAGGAGAACTATTTAATTTAACCCTTTCGTGTCTACTGGGACAATACATCCCACTTAGTTAAAACTTGATTTCTTCTATTGGGACATATGTGTCCCATCTAAAACTGCTATTGGGATAATACAAAATCTCAGGATAACCGAAGGACACTCGAAATTTTTGAGCATTTTTTTTCTCCTTTATCCATTTCTGCGATCAGTTTTTCAAAAAAAATGCCTGTCTTTCGAGAAAAAAACTCCGGCGCGAAAGGGTTAACAGTTAAAAACAAAAAAGGGTTAACAGTTAAAAGTAAAAATCTGATCCCTTTTTACGGATCTTTCACTTGATATCCTTCGGGGTGAGCACGTTCAAAAACAAAAAAAAGTTATTTTATTGGAATAGTTTTTTTTTTAATTTTTTATTTACGAACGAACGTCCTCTATTTCATTTATTATCATTTATTTTTTTAATATTCTCCGTGTATTTTTTTTATTGTGTATTCATGTAAAAAATGTTGAAAAAGTATTTTAGTTGACACGGCAACCCGAATTCTTTTATGACTCTTTTTGCTTATTCCCTTTTGTACTATAATCAGTCTTCAATAAACGTTCAGACGAAACACATCGGGTGTTTTAATTTGCGATCCTAAAAGGTTATGGGCCCAGCAAAAAAACGGTGGATTTTTTCTCGAAAATATATTATATATTATATATACATACACGCATAAATTAATAATTATCGATAGTAATTACTTACATCGAGCAGTAATGTAGCTGCCTTGACATCATCCTTTTTGGCAGCTATATGCAAGGCTGGCAAACGGACCTTGCCGCGCGTATCGCTTTCCAAGAGAACAGCAACAACCTTATCGTGTCCCTGTTGCATAGCCACGGCCAATGGAGTGAAACCGTCTTCGGTTGCCAAACTTTGATTAGCGCCATTGGACAGTAATAATTTTACAACTGAATCATGATTCTCCTGTGCAGCCATATACAATGGAGTGAATCCATTTTGCGACTGGACATTGACCGATGCACCATGCTGTAACAATAGTTTGACCACATCCTCTTGCCCGGCCAACGAGGCGATATGCAAGGCCGTATTCCCCTTCTTTGTTGCGCTGTCCACAATCGCGCCCCGGCGCAATAGCTCCGTGACAACATGAATATGACCATCTTTCGACGCCAAATGAAGTGCATTCAATCCATTCTATCGAGAGCGAGCAAGAGAGAGAGAGAGAGAGAGAGAGAGAGAGAGAGAAGATGTAGAGAGAAGAAAGAGAAATAAGAGATTTAGAGAAAATAGAGAAATTTTTAAGAAATAATTTATGTATATGGTTTTGTAAGCGCTTTTCAGACCCCCTTTCGCTCCAGATACTTATGCTCTACACGAAAGCCTATATTTCAAGCCTAACTAAGCAGTATTAAATACATGGCTGATACGGAAAAATATTTAATTAGCAAAAAAATAATAATTTCGAAATTCAAAATTTTTCCCCATTAACCCATGAACGCCCCCACACACATCAAAATAAAATCATTCGATTTTTTCATTTTATTTATATTTGAATTTAATGCTTTTGAATGGTTTTCCAGAAAATCAGTCGTATCAAACGATATCACTGGGCGTTAATGGGTTAAGATGATGGAAAAGGATCGGAAAAGAAGATTGTTACTATAAGAGCAAAGACAAAAAACACTCCATAGAGCATTATTGCCAAAAAAAAAAGTACATATCCAATAGGAACTTAATTCGGAGGGAAACTCTACTTACCGCATTGCTTGTATTAATGTCAATATTATTTTTCAAATGTTCCAACACACGTTCCAGATTTCCTGCCCTTGCTGCACGCAAAAATGATGTATTTCCATCACCCTGCAAAAAAAAAAAAATATATAAATAAAAAAACCAACAAAACAAATCCAATTTTTTCCCATTCGATTTGATATCGACGAACATTTTTCGGGCCCTTCACACCACTGCACACGCAATGACTTAATTTCCGTGGAAGTTGGGCGGAAAAGGTCGAGTCTGAATAATGATTAATTGAATTGAATTGAATTAAAAAACAAAAAAACGAAGTACCTACTTCCCTTTTCAGCTATTACATCATAGCACAAAGTTGTTCTATAAAAAAAAAAAGAACATGACTCATGGATACTAAATTAAGATATTGTCCTTGAGCGAAATACCGGACAAATTTTCTACCGTCCGCAATTATGCATATCACACAGTAATTATCTCTAAGAGACAAAATACATTAGCACAATTTGGAATTAACTCCTTAAAACGCATTGCCAGCCGCGCCCAAACAAAAACAAAAAAAACCAAAAAAAAAATCAAGCTTCGGGAGAAAACAACAACACCTGAACACGAAAAGTACAGTGTAGACATAATATCAAACAGATTTATACATATTTATGATTACACGAACACGTCTGAATGTATCTCAATGGATATTTGTGTACCTAATGGAAAATTTCGAAAAAACCAACAAAAAAAAATATATAAAAAAAATTAATTAAAAAAATTTATAAAACATTTTTCCCAAAAGGAAATTTTCATCTATATAGATTTATATCTGTATATATATATCGATATATATCGATATATAAAGATATATAGGTATATATAGATATAATATATATGAAGAAATTTTTTTTAATGTTATGAAGCCTAGGGTTAAGGTAGCAAAAAAAGGGTTAAAAATGTCATAATTTAAAAAAAATTCTACCACTTTCAAAAATGGGTGGGTCATTGAGTGGCGATGTATTTGGCAACGGTCCCAAAAAAAACAAAAAAAAAAAAAAAAAAGCGACACTCAAATCGTCAAAACTACACGAAGTCGAGATCGGACTTAAGTTTTCTCCGCCAGACGACATGGAAAATCAATAAATTGAAAAATGGACGCCGCCAATATGGCTGCCACACTAGTAAAAATTTTATGTAGGTACAATAATATTTCACCGCTGCAGACGGCTGGCTGATTGACTGACTGACCAAATGCCAACAACATGATGAAGTTGAAGAGAAAAAATTTCTTTCTTATTAATTTTACAATTTAAGTTGTTTTTTTAATAATTTTTTTTCCTTTTTTTTAAATTTTTTTTCGTACCTGTGTTCCGTTTTCTGTAACCATTTTTCTTATATTTTTTTTATTTTTTATTATACTTTTTTTTTTCAATAAAAATCGCTTGACTGCGTTGATCGGAGTCCTTTCCGAGTCGTATTCATACGAAAAAAACTGCAGGAAAACCTTTGGTATAGAGAATTATTGCTGGTGTAAGCCGATGTCGTCACTGCTTAGTCATAGTTTTGCTTTTTCCTTTGGAAAATTGCCATTTAAAAGCGAATTTGAATTTGAAATTGCCTCGAGATTGTTTGACAAAAAAAAAAAATGAAATTTTATAATTTTCTTTGATTTTATCGTTCTACGAACTTCACAATTTTCTTATTGCATTAAAATTTCTCGAATTTTCAATCAGACATTTGTGGAAAAAAAAAAATCAAAAATAAATCTTTTTGTCTTATGCTGCCGTTTCACACTTGAAAATCAAATCGAATTGAACTTCTCCAATTGAGAAGAGTCTTTGCTTCTGTATTCTTGAAATTTTTACTCCAGACTGGACTCGTACGCAACTTCAATATGTCCTCGAAGCTATAGCGTTTTCGAAACATTTCTTATAAGCAGGATTCCATTTTTTTCCCATTTTCGAAGGACCTGCGCAATGCATATTCGAATTACGGATTGAATTTCTGGTCGTCGTCGTCGTCGTTGCTGTTACTACATTGGCATAAGCACATACATACATAACGACGCGCATAGGGATGATTTTTTGGGTGCAAAGTGCACTATGCAATTCGCATTACGTGTGTACCCACAATCAACAGTATTACATACAATACATCGACTCATGCGAATGCGAATGCACGTGCATTTGTTGTTCTTCATTTTTCCCCCCATAAGTCTCTTTGGATTGCACGCCGCTTTTGCCGGTTAATTTGGATTCAATGGATTTTTTTATTTTTTTATATTTATATACATATACTTATAGTAGATATACATTTTTCTTTGGCTTTCCTGCTTTAATATCGACCCTTGGACGATACGCGTTAGTTTCGAAGGTGTATAAACTCAGCTATGCACCCCAAAAACCAAGGGCGTAGCGAGAGAAAGAGTGCTTTGGTAGCTTTGGTTGAAAATTTCTAAGAATTTTGACGCTTACATTTTTTAAAAATACTGATCACAACTAGTCTATTTTGGGTATAGTTCCAAACTGGTCCAAAAAGGACTAGTTCCAAACTGGTCTCAAAAAGGACTAGTTCCAAACTGGTCCAAAAAGGACTAGTTCCAAACTGGTCCAAAAATGACTAGTTGTAATAAGTTTTTTTTTTAATTTTAGTACCAAAATTCTTAGAATTTTTCACTTATTCTATATATAAATTTTCATCGAAATCGGACGTCTTGAGTTTGTCGGATTTTTTGGGTTTTTGATCCAAAACTTTCTAAACTTCTTCTTGACCCCCCCCCCCCCAAATTTTTTTTCGGTTAATGTCTTATAATTGCTCAATATACCACTGTGGCAAATATAAGCGCCACCAAAGCACTCCTTCTCTCGCTATGCCCTTGCCGAAAACTATTTTGTGAGAGGAAATAAGTCACTGAATTTTCTTCAACAATCGTAATTAAATCATTTAAATGCCGGACTGATTTCCAATTCTTAGCCTCAAGTCTGAACCTGAACTCTCAAGAACTGAGATCAGTTTCAGAGAGATTTTTTTTTTTTTTTTTTTTTTGTTTTAAGCTTCCAGCACTTCTTGTCTCATTGTCAGCGCATGAACATCTTATGACCTTTAAAGACTCATAGCGATTTACCTTTACCTACTAATTGAAATTGAAGCTGCTGTGAAAAAGAGGAGGGGTGGGTGTTTAGAAAAAGTCAGCGCACAACCGAAAAATATAAATAATTTCCCAAAAAAAAACCTACATACATACATATATCGATTTTTGATTCTTTTCAACCCCAATGGGAACAAAAAAAAAAAAATATGCATTCAATGAACTAAGTCACGTATTAAGTTCGTTTAAATAGGCGTATTCACAAAGGCGTGTTAAAGTCGTTTCAAAGTAGGAAAACCGGAAAATTTCCACTTAAAAAAAAATGTTTCTTTAACTTTTTTTTGTATCTTTCACAACTTTTTAAGCAGTTAAAATTTTCCGATTTTCCAACTTTCCTATTTTCCAAAGCCTTTGTGAATACCCCCCAAATTTTATAACATTTGGGTAAAACAAAATTTTTGGGCGAGTTCCGACTAAGAAATATTTTCGTTAATGTGGCAACGAAAATGTGTTATTCGTATATCCCCTCTACCCATCATGCGAACCGGGATTATATGCCACCGCCCAAATCTCGTACATTTTAGGGTGGATAAATTCGAAGATTCCGATTTGGATTCCGAATACGATTTCGAAACACGAGACACGAAGTAGGAAGAAAGAAGCACGAAAACCTAATTTGCGTGAGCAAGTGAATGCAAGTCTCGCTCATTTGAGCACAAAAGCCGATAACTCACATACAAATGCATAAGTATTCCCCTCACACATACAAAAACACTGAAAACGTACAGAAAAAAAAAGGAAAGAAAAAACTCCAATGGGATATCTAAGGGTTGCAAAAGTGTAATAATTCAGTGGTTATAGCTGCAGTGAATAACCCGGCCAGCTAGTGAAACGAATAACGTAATCGGTACGGTAATATATTACGAAATTGCAATGAGCTAATGAGAATCCAGAGTGGGGTGAATTTTTATATATATATATATATATTTTTTTTTTTTTGGAAAAATTTTGTCTACAATATTAAAATTTAATTTAAAGTTATAGTTTTAACTAAGGATCTGTTAGCGGCATAAGAGATTAAACCGGTTTGACCATATCATCACCTTGAACTAAGCATAATGCCGGGTTCCCACTATCGGCGCCGATAGTGTGAACGCAATTTTTGGACTCTGATGCTGACAAGTGTGATGGTCTTGAGCGATTTTTGTCCCAGTTTTATTGTTGCCCGATATATTTTTAACAATATGCGACCATAATGTGTGCATTAACAGTGATTTTGGAAATTGTTGAAATTTTCGCAAATCTGGTCCGATTAAAATCGGCGCCGGGATTGTGCTATTCGCGCAGAAAGTGAGATGCCAGCTTAAAAAATTTTACAAAAAATGAAATAAAGACCGAGCAGTGAATCAACCATGGTGAGATACACGATATCGATCAATTTGTTACAAGACCAAGACTTGAAGATCAGGAGAAGAATGAAAGACAAATTTTTGAACATAATCCAGAAGATGCATGCAGAAATTCATTGATTTTGGACGAGTAATGAGGGGGAAATTAGTATCCGTTTTTCCGTCAGAAAATAAAAATTATCTCGATTTGAATATATTTCCGAGAATAATTATAACGCTATCACGATTAAAGCCCAAAATCCAATATTGCGAGCAGGCCCGTGCGCAGGAATTGTCCAATTTTTCTATTAATTAAAACTATTGGTTAAAAATCAAGAGTAAAGATTTCAATGACTTTATTATAACAATTCAGTTTTGGTGAGTTTCATGCAACAAAGAAACCCTTCGAGGCACAGAAAAAAAGTCTTCCAAAATCGTTTCCACGTCAATTTCAACCTCACGATGTATATTCAGTGAGGCTAGGCCATTTAGTCGATCTTCAGACATAGTCGATCTGAGGTATGTTTTAAGACGACGCAATGTTGAGAAAGACCTTTCATTTGTAGCAGTAGTAACGGGTAAAATTGCCATTATGCGGAGGATTTGATGGATGTTCGGAAATGCATCTGCATTGCAAATATCAAGCGCATCAAGTGAATTTTTTATATCCATTCCAGAAATTCGCCGATGCCAAAGTTGAACTTCACTGATCCAGAAGTTAGGACTATCATTGTGCAAGATAGAAGAGTATTGTGTAAATAATTGAACACAAGACTCTACATTGAGTGCTTTCATTTTATTTGGGAACAGGCAATCGAAATTTGATAGGATATTGCGATGATTGAGGAACGTATCATGAAGATGAGCGATGAAAGTATCAAGGTATGGTACGTATATGGTTATGCGAAAGTAATCCTCAACTGAATCAGTGACGACGTTGTTGCGATGTGTTTGTTTCGCAGTTAACCGAGGCTTTCGCAATTCGATATCATGCTCCTTGCCGACGGTGTACGCCTTCTCAAAAATTTCTCGGCAATATTCAGAAGCTCTCTCTCTTCTTTCGAGCAATTCTTTTCTTGCAGCATCAGATCCAGATGAATATATAAGTCATTAAATAACATAGGTTGCTCTCCTATTACTCCAAATGAATCATTAAGCGATTATAAAAATTGAAATAAAACCTCGATTGCTCGCTTCTTACTCCAATCGGATGAATAAGTCATTACTCTTTTTTTGCTCGGTTTGGGTATTACTCCATAATTATCTACTGGGCTTCTTCTTCCTAATCCATGTAATGTGTTAGAGCTACGCTGCCTGAACATAGGCATAAAGCATTTGTCAAAAAGATGCACGCTAGAGCAGCGAAATCCTAAGCTCTGCTGTGGTGAAATGAAGTGTTTTTGCATTGCCAGTTTTATTTCTAATTTTGGAGTGCCACTTTGTGTCTACCCGTATTGTTGTTGGTAGCTTTCTGGTGAATTTCTCGAAAGAGTTGAATTTCCTAAACCTGCCTAAGGGTGAATTTCTCGATCGCGGCAGAGCCTTTTCGACGTCGACAATTAGACATAGATATTAAAGGGCTGCGCAAATGCATTTGCTTCTTTGATAACACCAAGTACTTTAAAATACGCACTTCACTTGTAGAAGAATACAGCAAAGAGATAGAGAAAAAGAGCTACTTGCTGCTCAGCGCGCAAGCAATGTTTTAACTCTCTCTCTCTCGAATCAAGTAGCATACGCCACTTACTCTCATCGACTCTTGTTTTCATACGATGCTATACCGGCAAATGGCAAAATAACTGTAGGGTTCTAGCTTGTATTCCAAGTATTTGCGTGCGCCGCTAATTGTGTGCTGTTTATAGCGAACGAGTTTTAGATGTTTAGAATTTTAGATTTTTCCATGCTCCAAGAAGCAAACATAAGAAATCTATAGCAAAATTTTCCGCTGATTACGAAAATGGCAAAAAAAAAATCTATCGGACAGTTTTTCCGTTATTTCAAAAAAACTGTTATTTTACAATTTGTTTAACATAACGGAAAAACTGTGCGATAGAAATTTTTTTTTTTGGCATTTTCGTAATCAGCGGAAAATTTTACTATAGAATTCATATCTTTGTTCGTGGAAATTTTTGGTGTCGAGTAGTGTTACTCAAGTACTCCAAATACTTGCTTACTTGAACTCCTCTTGCAAGTCTTTTTGATTTACATAATTAATGCGAACAAGACAGTTATTCATTTGTTTTGCTTTCAACGCGTTTTTCGTTTACACACACTACCAAATATATGTGCTCACCGCAACGCTATCGCCAAATGAGAGTGAGAGAGCGAATGTAATTGCGCTCCGCGAAAATGTTTTGTATGGTGATTCAAATGCATTTGCGCAGCCCTTTAATAGATATACAGTAAATATCGGTTAAAAGCAAGCCTTACAATACACGAAAATTTTTGCCTACATGCGATATTTGTATTTAAGCAATCAATTTCAGAACAAAATTTAAATTGACTCAATTTTAAATGTCAGATTTGTTCCGAAATTTTCTGAAATTGTGCAATTTCGATGTTCATCTGGACAAATAAATTTCTATTGAAATCGAATTGATTTCGAATGTTTTTATTTGGATCGCATTTCCTTATTTGGATCAGTTACCTCAATTGAAATTTCTGCCGGAGAATTTTCAAATTTCTAGGTGCTAATAGTCTATCATGAAAAATTTCTATCAAAGTACAAAAATTAAAATGGGAACTATTTGGAGTATTTGCCAATTATTTTATATCAAGTATTTGCACGAGTTGCCGAGTACGGGACAGCTCATGCAATTCTTCTTGCATCAGCTTGGCCCATTGTGCGAAATTTCCTTTTTCGTTTTATATATAATATTTATAATTCTTATTCTCAATGGGGGGGGTTTTAACACCCAAAACCCCCCCCGTGCGCACGGGCCTGATTGCGAGACCCCGAGACGAGACGGACACAAATTTCAATACATTCAATTATATGGCTCAAGCTCCAATGTATCGCACTGCGAGACGTCGTAGCGAGAAAAGTTTGAAAAATTGAATATTTCTCGTTGCGAGGCAATTTGACAGGCTAATGATGTAGCTATTTTTTGAGTACTCGCTATTGGGTACTCGTTTAAACTAATAAATCAAATGCTTTTCACTTTTCCGTGACAAAAAAGCTTTTAAGATATTTCGCAAGTTTTGGTTCATTTTGAAAATTTTGAATTAAAATTTAAACTCAAGTGATAACGTATAAATATTTTATGAGTACTCGGTACTCGTTAGATTGGTACTTAGTTCAAATATTGCCTTACTAGAAGCGAAATTATGCTATCATCTGCGTA
Organism: Chlorops oryzae; assembly: GCA_020466095.1. Classification (NCBI taxonomy): domain Eukaryota; kingdom Metazoa; phylum Arthropoda; class Insecta; order Diptera; family Chloropidae; genus Chlorops; species Chlorops oryzae. The sequence continues at coordinate 146,796,091 of CM035806.1, forward strand.
ACGCAAAAATCTCATTGGAGATTGAAATGCGTCACGCAAAACATTTTCGTGACGTCGCGCGCTCTCGCAATATTGAATTTTGGGCTTAAGGCTCGATATTGAGAACAATCCCAGCCGGAAAATATCGCATGTGTTGTATTGTCTAGAGGGCGCTTCTAAGAAGATTAGCGTAAGGATAGACGAAATCGTTCATTGATAACGCGGAGATCCACACTTCAACGTCCTGGCTCGTGAGTAGGTGGTGCATTAAAGTTGAATACTTCGGTTGACGGTTCTGATCGTAGTCCACTTTTAGTGAACAATGCTTGGTTTAAATAGAGCGATATTGCTGGTCTAGCAATATCATTTGTTGCGACATTCTCTTGGGTCATCTTTATTGTTGTTTTTGCATTTCCAATATATTTCCCATCAGGTCAGCTTCAGGTCAGCCCAACACATGCATGACAAATGTCATCAATTTAGAAATTGTGACACATTCATTTATAAAGAGGACAACAATTGTTGGTCCTTCCAACAATGACCGTCTATGGGAAATGGTAACAAACATCTCTCACTACAAGAGACCCTTCTTCAAATTGAAATTTTCATTTAGAAATGGGTTAATTACTTGTTTGTTTTTTCCAATGAAATTCTTTTCACATTTGTCGCTTTTGTGTAAAATAAATTGAAATGTAATACAATCAATCAGCCATTTTTAACTTACTTAATTGTAACTTGTAATACAATCAGAGATAAAAACAAAAGCTGTATAAACAAAGTAGCATAATAAGTTTTCTAAAGCAATTTTAAAACGTACAAATATATGGCATTACAATAATAACATATGCCCTGTCACATATTCATATACCAACCTAACGTACAAAACATACAATCCCAGCGGGAAATATCCCGCTGACATCATCGATGAAGTCACGGTGACTTTGGATCCGGTATGAATGAAAATTCACATCACACTTTGTATGACATTTGTACAGGAGTTGGACGGTGAATTCACCGGTGACATTGTCATGCTAGGGGGTGCGATGGCGAGAAAAGCTTTTGAGAGCAGCACATTGCTCTTTTCTCTCTAAATGTCAATTTATAGAAACCAGTTTGATAACTTCTCTTCTTTGCCCTCTCTTTGAATATTTCGAAAATTTTTAAAAATCTATTTTCAAAAATTTTTATTCGCCTCAGTCAGGGATCGAATCCGCCGAATCTTCGGATTATGAGTCGAGCACTGATCCTCTACGCCACTTTATGCTAACGTCCAACTGACGCTAAAACCTTATTTAAGATTTCAATAGCCAATGAGATTCAAGCACGTGAACACATCACTCCACGAAGACATGTCCTCCAAGATGTCATGCATGACAATGTCACCTATATGTCATCGATGACATCATTGGTGACTTTGTTATGCAGGAGATAACTTCCCGCTGGGATATTCTCGTACATTGATTGATGCAACACATTCAAGTGGTTAAATCTTGTAATACCCCTGTAAGAATTTCAACTAGTGTCGTACTAGTACTTTACTAGTGCAAAAGCCACCAGTACTAGTTCTTTTCTATACCCCTGTCCATATAAATTTCTGTCGAAAATCAGTATAACATCTGTACAGGAAAGCACTAGTACAGTATGCACCAGAATTATTCTAGTACTTTTCGATCCAATTGGGAATATTTGCACCAGTTAAATACTAGTGATGTTTACAGGAAAAAGTTTACAGAATCGTGGATTTTTTTTCAGTACAAAATGGAAATAAATATTTCTAATAAAAGAAAACCATTCGGTTGTGTATTTATTATCAATTAATAACGCCTCAATGAATGAATGCAATTATTCCACTGATCACTAGTATAGTTATGGTGCAAACTTACCCAAACATTGCACTAGTTCTTTTAGTACTGGTAAAAGTACTAGTTCTTTTAGGCAAATTGCTTAACAGCTTTCTACAGGGACGATTAAAGCGGAAGCAGTGCAATATTTTTAGTGAAACGGAATTCAAGATTTTTTAAATAAAAATCAAAAATTTATCAGGAGACCTACAAACTTTGAAGGGTTTTATAAACAAACAAACAAACAAACATAATAATAATAAATATTTGCTCGACTTCCGCACTTTTTTCCATCCCGTCAGAAGGAAATATTCTTCACTTACGCCAAGGCTTTGTAGCGATGGAAATCGTTTTTTCAAAGTCAACATTGCGGAATGTCTTAAAATTTTGCTTCACTTCGGATTTCTAGAGTCGCGTTTTGTACATCGATTTCGGAGTTTGTTAATTTAAGAACAATTTTTTTTCTTTCTATTTTTTATTTATTTATTTATTTTTATTTTTTATTTTTTGTTTTTTGTTTTTGTTTTTATAATTTCAATAAACAAAATCAATTGACTTCAAGATGAGAAACAGACAGATACATCACACAACACCAAGAAGAAACAAAATCATAAAGATTGTAAAACTTTGAGCGATATTTTCGGATGTTTTCTTTTTTTTTTTTTTTTTTTTTTTCGAATTTTGGCACAAAGTCCCAGCCAGCCAAAAGTGAGCATAAGAATTTTTGTCAAAACATGCTGTGCAAAATTCTCTCAAGTGGAATCGAGAGACCCGAGCAGACCAGAATCTGTTTCTATAGAACTTGACAATCTTTTTTTTTTTCTATTTCTAAAATAGAAATCGAGCATGTACCTAAAATTTTATAAAAATTACATTTTTAAGAGAGAAAAGTCTGATGGAAAATAAAAAAATTTAAAAATACAAAAATCAAAAAAAAAAAAAAACTCACTGGAGACAGATTTATTAGCTAAACTAAGAGGTTCAGCAAAGAAAATACGGAAGTAAGACTGAAGAGTGAGACAGAAATGAAAAATTTCAGAAATATAAAGTTTCAGTTATATGTAGGTGTGACGAGCTGATGGCAATAATATTCATTTGATAAGATCGTCTGACAAAGATTGATGATATTAGATAGGTACAGGAAAAAGCCAGCATTTTAAACAATTTTTGCTATTCATTAATTGCTGCAATATCAAATTGGAGCTTACGAAAAATTTTAACAAAAATAGATTTTTTCCCTAGTTTTCATAAAATATTAAAAAAAAAAAAAAAGAAAAGATAAATGTTAGTGTCAGAAGTTTTTCCTGCTCTTTTAGACCAATTCATTTTCTCCACTAATTATTAAAATACAGTAAACGCCCGGAAAAGTCAAATCTCACAAAAGTTTGAAATTTTGCTCTCATTTGCCTTAATTAAATAAAAGTTAATGACCCTCGAGGCAAATTGATGAACTTTTCGGCGAGTCTACTGTATTTAAAAAATATTTTTATAAATATAAGAAATTTTAAAAAAATATAAAAAAAAAATGTAAAGAAAAATCATGAAGAATTAAGAATTTAAAAAATTTTTAATTAAAAAATAAAATTTTAAAAATTAGAAAACAAATCAAAAAATGTACAAAAAAATTTTTTTTCTATTAAAAATATATTGAAAATTTTTAAAATAACAAAAAAATATTTTTTTAAAATTCATTTAAATATTTTTAAAAAAATTTTTTTAATTTAAAATAAGACAATATAAGGAAATAAAAGACGATTTCCCCATTCAATAATTTCCTCATGGAAACATACACTCACAAATCTGTGACAATATTTCATAAGTTTTCCGGGAGTCTACTCCCAGCGGTCAACAGTGCCTCTGCTTACAAAGTATACGAGACTGTAAGCGACCCGAATATTAATAGCTAAAAAGTATACGAGCTTGTAAAGCGAACTGCCTACCAATAGCTTACAAAGTATACGAGACTGTAAGCGAACTGCCTACCAATAGCTTACAAAGTATACGAGACTGTAAGCGACCTGCCTACCAATAGCTTACAAAGTATACAAGATTGTAGGCGAACTGCCTACCAATAGCTTACAAAGTATACGAGACTGTAGCGAACTGCGTACCAATAGCTTATAAAGTATATGAGACTGTAAGCGACCTGCCTACAAACAATAGCTTTCTTTAAGCGGCGTTCGCTCTACAAAGCAGCCACGCTCGAACGAAAGTATACTAGGATGGTATATGAGGTCGTATGCATTACCGCCTACAGCTTACGAAATGTGTTACGATTCATTGCTTCTGTAGGCAGAATTTTGACCGCTGGACTGTATATATTATATAAAAAATTACATCATCGCTAGGCAGATTAGAATAATAATTACAGCGTCAGGTACAAGACTGGCATGATAGATTGTCTATGTTTGGACTGCGTTCAGTGATGTACCAAAATGGGTATTTTCATCTTCGGGGTAAATTCCCGACGAAAAAACCCGGTAAATTGGGTGTTTTCGCCAGTAAATTGGGTTTTTTTCAACTGGTCATTTAATTTGGCGATAAAATCTTAATAAATTGAAAATTTTTTAATAAAAGCGAAATTTACGAAAATTTATGAATTTTTTTGACGGTATTTTTATTGAAAAAGTTTTTACTGACTATCGGATTTGTCTGAAAAGTCGGGGGTTCATCATTTGAATCAACATCAGAGTGCCCATCCAACACTTCTTTGGACAGTTTAAAATTGTAGGAGAGATAAGTCAGTTTTCCTGCCCTTTCTGTAGTTAATCGATTTCGTTTCTTATTGTGTATCCATCCAAAAGTGCTAAAGGTTCTTTCCGTTTTCCATTTATGATAGTGATGTTTAAATAGTATAAAAAAGCCAGGAATGAAATTTTTGATAGAAAACTAATATTTTTCAGCTGTAAAATATAAAAAAAGAAAAAACCCGAATTTCGGGTGTTTTCAAGAGGTTCGGGAAAATACCCGGAAAAACCCCAAAATACCCATCAGGGTATTTTGGGTATTTTCCCGATGGTACATCACTGACTGCGTTTAAATGTCGGGAAAATGGAATACATGACAACAGACCAAAAGTCACTGAGAGTGTAAACGCGGCTTGGCTTAAATGTGGCGTTCACCTACTGGAGTTATCTGCGATAAAAAGATAAGGGCGTTTTTTGATGTGTTAAATTAAAAATTGCGCCATTTTGTCAATTTTTTTTTTTTTTTTGGGTTTTTTTTTTTGTTGTAGTTCACCCGATAGCCGCATTCATTCTGATTAATAATATGTATTTTTTTTTATTTTTTCAAATAACCCGAACTTACGAAATCGTGTACGCCACGGAGGTACTTTTTAAAAGCGTCTATTTCGCCGCCATTTTTAAAATAGAAAAAAAAACAAAAAAAATACAACAACATTTTTTTTCGGATTTTCAATAAATAAAACAATAATTCTGCAAACTTAAAAACCCGTTTTTTATTTGGCTTAATACTGAAAAAAAAAAATCATGAAAATATCCTTAATTTTCGTGCTCTAGACCAGAAGGTCCCCTTAATGGAAAATTATTACATTTAAAAATACATACATACATACATACTGCTGTGTATAAATCCAAATATTTCGCGAATATTAAAAAAGAATTTCTCAATAAGCATTCATGGTGCAACTATAAAATTACATTTCAATTTTTTATCCTCCAAGGCTTACAATTTAACAAGAATATCCCCAATTCCACGACGACACAAAAAAAAAAATTGAATAAATAAAAAATAAATGATTAAATAATGAATGAATGTGATACATAACTGCACATGAATCATCATGCAGCATCATCCTAGAAGATACAAACGGAAAGACAAAAAAAAAAAAAAAATCGTTCAACAACTCAAATGAAATGAGTCATAAGGACCACGCCCGAATCATCGCTTTATCTAAATATACATATACATATATGTATAACTAAAGTCATATTCTTCAAAAAGTTCCTTTTACCATCTCATTGATTTTTTTCGATCTGTTTTCATGCGTTGTTATTCAGATGCAAAAAGGACAAAAAAAGTAAAGTACATAAATCCTGGATTTTAACGAGACTTTTATACGCTTCACGGTAGTTAAGAGCTTTTAATAATTGGTCCACTTACCGTGCTCTGATGTCCGCTCGGACAGTGTTCGTGCTTGCCCGAAGTACCATGCTTCCCGTGATGATGCTGATTGTGATGGTGATGGTGGTGATGGTGTTGCTGATGACCTCCGGCACCTGTAATGGCACCAGCACCACCACCCACATTGCTGTTACCTAGCGGGCTCAAAACTTGTGATTGAGAGCTTGGATGATTGGTGTGATGTTGCTGCTGCTGGTGATGCTGCTGATGATGGTGTGCATGTTGATGATGGTTATGGCCGGTCGGTGGCGAGGGCATATTATGTCCACTGTGTGGTAAATGCGAAGAATGTTGAACACCGACTTGATGTGAATGATGATGCGGTACATGACCCTGTGACGCTTCCAGCAACGTCGGCTGAATATGAGTAACGAATTGTGCCATTTCGGCTTAAAGGGAATTATTATTCATAGATAATAAAAGACGTTTTTAAGTTTTAACTTTTGGTTTTTTATTAATTTTTTTTTTTTTTTTTTTTTTGTTTTTTTGCGGTGTTATCTCAATCAGTAATTAGGGAATAATCATGTATAAATAATGGCGAGGATCGTTGGAGTTTTAGTTTTTGATTTAATATTTTTGGAATTCTTATAGAAAATGCTGGAACACTTTCACTTCAATCGTTTATTGTTCATTTTCGTTCATAATTTTCACCCGAATTGCAATCCATCAACGAGTTGAAAGATGATATTATAATATGCTTTTTGATTGGGATTTTCCCACTGCGATTAGGTAACTTCAACTGCAGCAGAACAGAACTCTCCTCATTCATTCATTCCACATGACAATGGTGTGGTATAGATACTGACAAAAACCAACCCAAAAAATGGAATAATGTATGGGCAAAAGACTTCTATTCTAAAATTCGAAACGATGATGCGCTGTTTGAGCAAGTTTTGCGAATGGAAACAACCTTATTCAAGAAGGAAAGTCGAGCAACTGATATCAGTTTTCCCAATTCGCTTTGCGTTCACCCAAGCCCGACAAGGATTTAACACGATTTTCCTATTGCAAAACGTTGCCCTTTTGCCAACATTATATGGATGCCGTTGTATGCTGTTAGCTGATATTTTCTGTTCCATTCCTTTTAGTGAATTTTTGTTGTTGTTGTTGTTGTTGTTGTTGTCGTCCTGCTTTCCTTTTTGTGCTTTTTTTTTTAATATCATTTTGTGTGTCGGTATCTACACTGGGCCAACGTGGAGCCAGCGAAGGACACAGCAGCGGCGGTTGCGGATGTTGATATTCCTCTTATTTTTCACCGATATACATATACACATATATATGTATTTATAAGTATATTGTGCATATATACAGGGTGTTCCGTTTGTTAAGGACAACCGGTCGGGAGCTTGACCTTATTAGTTTTACTGTATCAAATCTAATAAATTCGACTTCATTGATAGCAATCGGATAGAAGTTCATTTAGATATTTAATTTTCTCATCTTATTTTCAAAAAATTTATTAGATATGTGGTACCAAATTAAAGGAAATCGATCCAGCATTTTGAATAAAATAAAAAATTTGGGTCTTAATTGGACACTTTTCATACCAAAATGGCTTCCAAAGTAAACAAAAATTGAAAGTTTTTTCAGAATTTTTTACTTTGACCGTTTATTTTCCCTCAATGGGTCAAATTTTTAGCATCAATTTAATTTTGCCTAAAAGCACATACAATTGGCTTTCAAACTGCATTTAAGTTTTTTTTCTCTACGATGAACCATTATCGTGGGAGAGTTATTTTTCTCGACTTAACTGCCTAAAATCTTTAAGGCCCTATAACTCCTCAGGGTGCATTTTGTTAGTTCTGACCTCCTCTATTAGCTCCCGACCGGTTGACCTTCACAAACGGAACACCCTGTATATACATACTGCTTCCGTTGGAATTTTTTGTCGCTGCTGCTGTTCTAGGTGCATGCAAAACTTCGTGCTCTGGACTACTTGCCTGAGCCGAATGTACCTACATACATATGTATGTATGCAAAAGGTACCTTGCAGGAAGCCTGTCACCATATGACCCCATGTCTATATTGACGTCAATATAGACAAGAGAAATAGTTCCAACGTCAACAGTATTTATAGGCGGTGTCATTAGAGAAACTGGACTGTCAAGAGGTATAGTTCATCTTTATTGACCATGTCTCCTTATAAAAACGAAAGAGTACTCCTTTTGTCTACATAATAGTACCGATCGCAATAGTTCGTCAATAGTTTTTCGGTCTACTGTTGACATTCAATGACAACTCAATGTTAAATGTCTATAGCGCAAAGCATTGCGACGGGTATAACTGGTCAGTAGTACTGTTGACGCAGTCAGTAGAGAAAGAGTATAGATTCACTATTGACATTTCCGGCAGGGTAGTAACATCATGACCATAGGGTGTTACCTCATTGCATGATGCATTCATTTCCAGGGAAACCAATGCCAATGGCTCGCAAAGTTTTGTGTTGTGCAACTTTTCGTGCAGATTTCTTCGCAGACTAATTAGAATTAATCTGATGTCATTCAATATTTATACTTATTATTCGTCTATGCTGTCAAGAGAAGGATATAAAGTTTATCTTAGTTTTGAGTATTAATTTACAATAAATACTCAAGTTTCTATTATCTGTATTAATTAGTGTGATACAAAATTTAACGACTGAATTAATTAAAGCACCAAAGTTACATGCCGACATTATAGTAATTTGATCTTGAGAGGAAAACTTCTTGGAAAATGTAGAATTTTCGCAAAGCAGATTCAAAGCTTTTGTGTTGAAGAAAAAGGAAGAATCCTTTTCGGTTTCGCATTTTCTTATTTTAATTGGAAAATGAAACCCTCGAGTATATGTTAAGACATTCAATTTTATTCAGTGTAGGTGTTAATATACATATATACGAGAGCATTTACAGTGGGGCCTGCTCAACATACAACGCAAAAGAGTTTTTGAAAAGTATCCAGAAATCCAAAAAGAGTTCCCAAATCATTTTTCAGAAGATAAAAGGAGACGAAAAAGTCTTAAAATTACGCATAAAACAAAACAACTTGTGCCTTTACCCTCCCTAACTGAAATTCTGGACACACCCATGGTAACATGGGCATACATACATACAAGTATGAACAATTGGAATTTTCATTTCTCTTAACTAGTTCAAAAGATTTTTAAAAATTTTATATGCCTAAGGGCCAAGGTACAATAGCCCGAGAGTAATGCGTGCGTGCGAGAGAAAGTGGGAGAGAGAGAGAGATACAGAGATATAGAGGGAGAGCGAGACAGAGACTGTTTCACGCACGACTCTCGGACTATTGTACCTTGGCCCTAAAAGTTTTGCATTTCTTATGCCCTCGAACGTTAAAAGGTTGAATTTTATTTCTCGAATAATTCATTTTTTTATCTTATTCTTTAAGCCTGAAATCCACTATAGAGTTTTTTACGTAGAGAAAAGAGTGTAGTGTGTAGAGAATCTACCTTTGTTGTGTACACTAAAGACCGTCTGTACGATTCGACAGATCTACGTAGAGCTGGTGTCGACATATTTCGAGTAGAACTTTACTTTGTGCTCTTACTTTATACATTACAAAAGTAATTTTCTCTACTGTAGAGTCATGGCGAAAACATTCTTTTGCAGTGTTAACAGTCGTGGAGAACATAGAAGAGCTCTGCTCGAAATACATATGTCTACGCCAGCTCTACGTAGAGCTATAGAATCGTACAGACGGTCTTTAGTGTACACAACTATGTAAAAGTCTCTATAGTGGATTTCAGGCTTTATTGTCATAGAAATATGATCATTATGCCACGGAATTTGAATATGTAAAAAAATGAAAAAAAAAATCAAAAGATATTCAAAAAAATTCAAACAAAAAAGCAAAAAACTCAAAATATTCAAAAAATTCACAGTCAAAAAATCCAAATTAGTTCGATTTAAGCCCAAAATCCAATATTGCGAGAGCACAATGCGAGAGTGCGCGACGTCACGAAAATGTTTTGCGTGACGCAATTCAATCTCCAATGAGAGTTTTGCGTCACGCAGAAGATAGCATAATTTCGCTTTTAGTAATGCAATATTTGAACCAAGTACCAATCTAACGAGTACCGAGTACTCATAAAAAATTATACGTTATCACTTGAGTTTAAATTTTAATTCAAAATTTTCAAAAAATTTTCAAAATGAACCGAAGCTGGCGAAATATTTTAAAAGCTCTTTTTCACGGAAAAGTGAACAGTTTTTGTTTTATTAGTTTAAACGAGTACCCAATAGCGAGTACTCAAAAAAATAGCTATACCATTAACCTGTCAAATTGCCTCGCAACGAGAAATATTCTATTTTTCAAAATTTTCTCGCTACGATGTCTCGCAGTGCGATACATTGGAGCTTGAACCATATGATTGAATTTATTGTAATTTGTGTGCGTCTCGCGCTCTCGCATCGGGCTCTCGCAATGTTGGATTTTGAGCTTTAGTATGCCTATTAAAAAGTTGAATTGTCAAATTAAAAAAAAAAAAAAAACCTACTTCAATGAATAAAATATTCAAAAAGCACAGTTAGATGCCAAAAAAATTCAAAAAAAATTCAAAATATTCAAAATCCGAGCTCTAATGATCATTGTGAAAAAATTCCTATTTTATTTTTAATATTAGTGGGATTCAAGCAGGTGTGCAATTTTCGCACCCTCGCAAATTTTTCGTTTGTGCAAATTTGTTTGAAATTATTGCACATGGATTTTGATGGGTGAAATTTGCGCCATGTTTGCACTCGTTCTTCGCAGCGTCGTTCATACAAAAAGGCAAAATTTTCTGATGCACAATTTGAACACTTCAATTTCCACAGTTGCTTGAATACCCTTATTATTATTTAAAAAATTTTCAAAATTCAACCATTTAAAATTTCAATTACCTAATGTTCTCGATTCTATTCCATATGTACATACATGCATATGTACTTCTATCTGTGAATACCCCTGCAGAAATTTCAACTAGTGCTGTAATAGTACTTTACTAGTGCAAAAGCCACCAGTACTAGTTCTTTTCTATACCCTTGCCCATATAAAATTCTGTAGAAAATCAGTATGACATCTGTACAGGAAAGCACTAGTGCGGTAGGCACCAGAACTATTCTAGTACTTTTATAGGCAATTAGGTAAATTTGCACCAGTTAAATACCAGTGCTGTTTACGGGAAAAATGTACTAGAATCGTTGATTTTTCCCCCCTTTTTCCTTAAGTAAATAATAGGAAGAAGCATTTATGTTCAGTCACTATCGATTGATTTGTAGTTCAACTTTGATTAACGGATACGATTATTCCAATTATCACTAGTATAGTTATGGTGGAAGCTTATCAAAAAATTGCACTGGTTCTTCTAGTTCTGGTAAAGGTACTTGTTCTTTTCAGAGAATTGCCCAACTGTTTACTACAGGGTACTCTTCACTTGCATACCTCAATCGATCGCTTGACTCGGAAAATCCAAAAGATTTATTCTATTGAAGTTAGCAGGGCAAAAAGCAAAAAGCAAAACAAAAGCTCTTCTTCGCTTTGAAGTAAAACAAAGCAACTGCCTCATCCCCATACGTGTTTTTATACCCGACACACTCTGTGTCGAGGGTATATTGCGGTTGTGTGGTTGTGTGTAACACCCACAACCAGTCGAGATAGACCATACAAAATATATATATAGAAATGATCAGCGTCAGCAGGAGATTCGATTTAGACATGTCCGTCCGTCTGTCTGTCTGTCTGTCCGTCTGTCTGTCTGTATACAGTTATCTTATCGAAGGAGTTGAGCTATCTTGACGAAATTTGGTATGCGTTCTCACGGGGACATGAGTAAGAACCAGTTCGAAAATGGATCCGATCCGACCAATTTTAAGGGTACCTCAAGTACTAGGGTCTGTTATGAAAATCACAAAAACTACTCTAAAACCGATGTTTTACAAGATATTTTGATGAAATTTGATAGTTGAACATATTTAAAGGCGTTATTCAATTTTGAAAAATTGAAAAAGTGGGCGTGGCCGAAGGGCGTTTTTCGAAAGTTGCCTCCTACACCCGAAATTCAAATGAGACTTGAACGAAATTTGGCACTTATGCTTCCTTTGTAGCCATAAACATCCTCCCAAAAAATTTCCTTGACCGGTCCATTATTTAGGGTACCTCCAGTACTAGGGTCTGCCACGAAAATCGCAAAACTGCCTCAAAATCGGACTTTTTCGAAATATTTCAATGAAACTTAGAATTTGACCGTATATTTAAACCTCCGATTATAATGAAACAAAAATTTGGAAAAGTGGGCGTGGCAAACGGGCAGTTTTCATAAAGAAATTTAACAAAAGTCGGTATATGGGGCCCCTTATGGCCTAAAATAACTCTTGATATGAAAAATTATTTAAACATGTGTGTCTGTGTCGGGTATTCTATTGTCAGGCTCGCCTGACTATAACACCCTTAATGGTTTTTTTTTTTTTTTTTGTTTACAATTTCTTACTCCATCCAAATGGGATTTGAACTTAAGATTTGGTTGTGGTTTAAATTTACCCTTTCCCTTCCTACTTCTTTGCGCTGAATGGCATGCAATGTTACCTAATAAAAAAGTATTCAGGCTATCAGCTGCTTATCTATTTGAACTCGTTGAGTGCTCGTTTATTAGCCGCAAAACCAGATTTTACATAAAGCTCCCAGTTATTTTCCTATGTAAATCAATAATAGTTGAGAGTGGATCTTTTCACCATATATAAAGTTTTTAATTTAAAAATCGAGAAAATTTTTCAGTGGAAATTCTGTCGTATTGGATTAAGCTGTATATTGATATTAAAATTAAATTATTTTGTTGAATGCGAATTGCTCACGCGATCATACGAAATTTAAGCTCCATTCAAGCACAGATCCTTCGGGCGGACTTGCCTTTTGGCCGAACAATTTTCTTGATTCCAAATCAGAAGATTATTCCTTTCGTTTACATTTCTCCGAGGGGTGTATCCAAATTAAACGAATAAAATCACTTGTCCGTTGGATGTCTTTTACTGTTTACCTCACTTTTCCTAGAAGAAGGCTCCTGAAAAATCTAATAAATTGAATAAAGTCAATACATATGGTCAATTCCATGAATACGGTCCCACCGGTGACACTCACGTTTTAGGTTTTAGTTCATAATAAGTAATTAAAACAAGTAAGGGTGTTATAGTCAGGCGATCGTGACAATAAAATACCCGACACAGACACATAAGTATGTTCAAATAATTTTTAATATCAAGAGATGTTAAAGGCCATAAGTGGCCGCATATACAGACTTTTGTTAAATTTCTTTATGAAAACTGGCCCCTTGGCACACGCCCACTTTTCCAATTTTTTTAAATTCTAATCTGAGGCTTAAATATCCGCTCTAATCCTAAGTTTTATTGAAATATTTCGAAAAATTCCGATTCTTAGGCAATTTTGAGATTTTTGTGACAGACCCTAGTACTGGAGGTACCCTTAATAATGGACCGACCAAACAAAATTTTGGGGAAGATGTTTATGGCTACAAAGGAAGCATAAGTTCCAAATTTCGTTGAAGTCTTATTTGAATTTCGGGTGTAGGAGGCAATTTTTGAAAAACGCCCTTCTGCCACGCCCACTTTTTCAATTTTTGAACATTGAATAAAGGCTTTAAATATGTTAAACTATCGAATTTCATCCAAATATCTGGAAAAAATCCGGTTTTAGAGCAGTTTTTGTGATTTTCATAACAGACCCTAGTACTGGAGGTACCCCTAAAAACGGTCCAATCGGGTCCATACTCGAACTTGTTCTTACTCATGTCGCCGTGAGTACGCATACCAAATTTTGTCAAGATAACTCAACTCCTTCGATAAGAAAACTGTATACAAACAAACGGACAGACGGACAGACAGACGGACATGGCTAAATCGAATCTCCTGGTGACGCTGATCATTTCTATATATATTTTGTATGGTCTATCTCGACTGGTTGTGGGTGTTACACACAACCACACAAACGCAATATACCCTCGACACAGAGTGTGTCGAGTATAAAAATGGCCGTGATTCCCAAGGATTTGAAATTTTGAAAACGTTTAACAATAGTTAACCACTGAAAATACGCAATTTGTGGTCAGAATGGCTGTCACGGGTGTCACGGATGGTACCGTGTCTAATATAATTACCCATACAATAAAAATCGGTTATAACGATACCGCTTAAAACGATTATCGGTTATAGCGATGAACATTTTAGTTAAAGTTTGGTTCGCTATTCTAATTCTTCTTAATTTCTGTTACCGGATATAGCGGCTATCGGTTATAAAGATGGATTTTGTTCTAGTCCCTTCAACATCGTTATAATCGATTATCAATGTATGTATATATAGAAAAAAAACAATCAATTTTGCAGTAAAAAAAACAAGTAAGAAAGCTAAAGTCGGTCAAGCCCGACTTTGAAATACCCAGCGTCCCGACATTATGAGCGCACTATGTTTTGCTTCTCTATTTGTGGGCGTGGCAGTGGGAGGGCAACATTAATTATTTCCCTACACCTTTCATTCGCCTTGGTGAACCTATGTTGCGAATTTGAAGCTTCTACGCCTTTTACTTCGGAAGTTACGAAAAATCTTCATTTGTGGGCGTGGCAGTGGGCGGGCCGCATAAAATTTTTTCCTACACCTTTCATTCGCCTTGGTGAACCTATGTTGCGAATTTGAAGCTTCTACGCCTTTTACTTCGGAAGTTACGAAAAATCTTTATTTGTGGGCGTGGCAGTGGGCGGGCCACAAAAAATTTTTTCCTACACCTTTCATTCGCCTTGGTGAACCTATGTTGCGAATTCGAAGCTTCTACGCCTTTTACTTCACAAGTTACGATAAGCCCTTATTTTTGGGCTTATTTGTGGGCGTGGCTCGAGGAGGGCGGCGTCCATTTTTTGCCAGGATATGTCCCTTTTCGTAGTTGACCAGTACACCAAATATCAATGGAATGTGTTAAGTGGTTCGCAAGTTACAAGCATTTTGCTGAAAACACATTATATTCATTTGTGGGCGTGGCAGTGGGCGGATGTCTCCCATTTTTACTTAGGATCATACTCGGATCCCGATATACCTGTGTGCCAAATTTCGACTTGATTGGTCCAGCCGTTTCGGAGGAGATCCGACCACGGACGGACGGACAGACGGACAGACGGACGGACGGACGGACAGACGGACATGTCTAAATCGATTCAGTTTTTGATCCTGATCATTTCTATATATATTTTTATATATCTCCGGAGCTTAATTCTCCCTGTTACAAGATTTGCACAAAACTAATATACCCCGCTTACGCTGGGTATAAAAACGGAAAAATTCTAGAAGAGCAAAAAAGACCATTCCTGAAGATGAATATTTTGTTGACCAGTGTTTTGATGCTGTTTTTGATACGAGTAAATTGATGATATACATGCGTATGTATCTTATCATATATTTGTATGTTAAATTGCGATTGAACTTGGGTAAACAGCAATGAGCAGAATAAAAAAATAAATGCGAGAGGAATTTCTCAAATATATATGTATGTATGTATGTATGTATGTATACGCGTATTTAGGTTAGTGGAGAGAATTGACTCGAAGAGCAAGTGCGAGAGATTTTATATGGATGCATACACATTTACACATAAAACAAACAAAACAAAAAAAAAAAAATGTAAATGGTGGTGGCAAGTCGAGTCCAATGTCCACAAAATAACGTTTGTCAGTAAGAAGACTGAGAGAGCAAAACAACAAAATCATTTCACATTTTTTCGTTTAGGAGAGAGGTGACGTATCAAGAAAATCGTTTCCAGTCCCCGTAAAAGTGATATTTTAGTTTATTTATTTAAAGTATTCTTAGTTTGGATATATATTCATCGGAAGAAGTTTTTATATAATTTTGGCATTTGTATCCCAATTAATTCATTCAAAAATGGCGTTTCTAAATAAGGTGAGCGGAACTCTCGAGAAAGTTGTAAGATTAAATTCATGCAAATGAAGGCCATGAGATGGAAACTTGATTCGAGGCCAAAATGTTTGATGGGATTTACACAACTTTGTGCAATAAATAATTGAAAAATATATTTTTAGTGATTTCTTTTTTTGTTGTTATTGTTGTTGTCTTTTCTGTTGGAATAGATTGTATCAACAACTTTGCGACCTTTGGCCCGTCGTTCTTATGCATCTATATCGCATGTGAATGCAACGGGTCCATCATACGCTCTGACAGAGGATCAAAAGCAAATGCAGGATTTGGCGCGAAAGTTTTCGCGAGAGGAGATAATACCAGTTGCCGCTCAACATGACAAGACTGGCGAGTATCCATGGGATATTGTAAAGAAGGCCTGGTCCCTCGGCCTAATGAACAATCACATTCCGCAAGAGCTCGGTGGTATGGGCTTGGACGTTTTCACAGCGTGCTTAATTGCCGAAGAGTTGGCATATGCGTGCACTGGCATCATGACAGCCTTGGAGGCGAGTGGTCTCGGTCAAACGCCGATTATACTCGCTGCAAATGCGGAGCAAAAGAAAAAATATCTTGGTCGTTTGTTAGAAGAACCGATCGTTGCTGCGTACTGTGTGACGGAGCCTGGTGCCGGATCGGATGTTAATGGTATTAAAACTCGAGCGGAACGGAAAGGTGATGAGTACATTCTGAATGGTCAAAAGATGTGGATTACCAATGGTGGTGTTGCCAATTGGTATTTCGTGCTCGCACGTACGCATCCGGATCCGAAAGCGCCTGCGAGCAAGGCATTCACTGGTTTCATTGTCGAACGCGAATGGGAGGGCGTTATTCCTGGTCGCAAAGAACAGAATATGGGACAACGTGCTTCCGATACGCGTGGCATAACGTTCGAGGATGTTCGCATACCGAAGGAAAACGTTTTGGTACAGGAAGGTGCCGGCTTCAAAATCGCCATGGGTACATTCGATAAGACACGACCACCTGTTGCCGCCGGCGCCGTTGGTCTCGCCCAACGTTGCATGGACGAAGCGTTAAAGTACTCAATGGAACGTAAAGCTTTTGGTGTACCGATTGCACATCATCAGGCTGTCCAATTCATGCTTGCCGATATGGCAATCGGCGTTGAAACCTCGCGTCTAGCCTATAAACTATCGGCATGGGAAATTGATCAGGGACGCCGTAATAGTTATTACGCATCGATAGCCAAATGTCATGCTGCCGATATGGCCAATAAAATCGCAAGCGATGCAGTACAAATTTTCGGTGGTAATGGTTTCAACTCCGATTATCCCGTCGAGAAATTGATGCGAGATGCCAAAATTTATCAAATCTATGAAGGTACCTCACAAATTCAACGCCTAATCATTTCACGAAACATGTTGGAGGCCGCCAAACAATCATAGGATTAATTTAAGCAAAAATTGAAAAGAAATACTAAAAAGAAACTCAAAGAAAAACAAAATACGTTTACATACATATATAAAAAATTTTTGTGAAGCATTTTTAACTTTCATACGTATATTACGTTTGTATCCAAAATAGAAGTGAATTTTTGTAGTACATCTGAGTTTTTGTATTTATTTTAATCGAATTTCCATCATTAGACGACTGAATTACTGTCATTCTCAACTGCTGACCGATCCGGGGAAAGTATAAAACTAATTAGTTTGAGAATTTATTGCTGGTGAGCTTTTTGGTCCTCGGGGTAGATGTAAATAAAACTACATTATTTACTTATTTTGCCCAACGTTTCGTTCCGTTCCTTTTTGGGAACCTCTTCAGGAGCGTTTTTTTTTTATTATTTGAAAGTTGTCTTTACATATTTTGAAAAATCATATTTAACTTGATTGAGTTCCAATCGTCAGTAATGGGATATGGTTCTATTATTGTCCAGAGATGTTTGTCAAGAATTTAAATTTTGAAAATGTATAATTACTGTTGAAATTTTACTTGAATAGTTAAAAAATTAAAATATGAAAAAATAAAACTGGACTTCACTCAACACTAAATATCACAGGCTACAAAATCACAGAATAGACTCTAGATAGATAGTTTTGTGCGACATTTTAGAGATCATGTTTTGTAA
This sequence comes from Chlorops oryzae, assembly GCA_020466095.1. Taxonomy (NCBI): domain Eukaryota; kingdom Metazoa; phylum Arthropoda; class Insecta; order Diptera; family Chloropidae; genus Chlorops; species Chlorops oryzae. The sequence goes on from CM035806.1 coordinate 146,814,082, forward strand.
ACAAAAAATTGAACGACTGTTTTTGAAAGTGCTCGGTGAGTATAACAACGCCTCATGCTCAGTTTTGTCAAGTCACCTCGACTTTTTTTTTAAATAGACTTCAAAACGTAGGGCCGAGAATTAAATTACTCACTTACTTATGGCTATATCTCGTAATCCGATCAATATTTTAATTTCCTTTCTATCACAATTTATAGCTCTGAACTCATTTTAAATAGTTTTAGTACAAACCGACCCGGAAAAACTCTATCTAGTAGGAGAAAATTGCAAAAATTCCAAAAAATTGACGTCTATTTAAAGTCTATTTGAAGTCTATTTAAAAAAAAAGTAGAGGTGACTTGACAAAACTGAGTATGAGGCGTTGTTTTACTCACCGAGCACATACAAAAACAGTCGTTCAATTTTTGTTTACAAAAATGTGTCGCACTGTGTAATACGTAGTGGCACCAAAAGCTGTCCGTCATTGTTCAAAACCCCTCCACGAAAATTCTTAGTCTCACAAAATTCATTAAAATCCATATTATTTTCCTCGTCTGATGCCATTCTGATCTGATATCATTCGAATTTCGTAAGAAATAGATCCGTTATTACAAAAACAAGCGACGTACATATATTTTTCTAAATATTATGGACAAATTCTTTTTCAAAAATATCAATTCCAGTTCCAACGAAATTGGAAATTAAAACTTTATTTCACACTCATATATTTCCTTAAACAAAATTAAATCTTTAAACTATATTTTTTTTGTTGTTAATACTTAAATAGGATGGAAACGTTTTGTTGGAATTGGGATACATGGGCCAAAATTCTTTTTAATGCCTAAATTTCTGTCTCTAATCAATGAAATTCAGTTTTCATGAAGGAGCAAATCAAATTAATAACAAAAATTTAAGCAAAAAATTTTATAGCAAAACAAAACACTCTTGTCGACTTAAAAAAAATCAAATATTACCAAAACTCCATTTTGTTTAGAAAATTGCGGTAACATTGTTGTCTTCTTTGGCAAGATCAAGACAAGACAAGACAACAATGTTACTGTAATTTGCAAGTAAACAAATGGAGTTTTGGTAATATTTGTTTGTTTCAATTCGACTAGAGTATTTTACTTTTTTATAATAAATTTTTTATTAAAAATTAATTTGTTATTAATTTGATTTGCTCCTTCATGAAAAATGAATTTCATTGACAGGGACAAAAGTATAGGCGTTAAAAAGAATTTTAGCCCACATATTTACTTTTTAAATTTAATGGAGTACACAAGACAAGAAGAAAAGTTTCATAACTGTATTCAGACCGATTCTGAATATTCCCGGGGAATTTACTTTTCTTGAGACTAAAATTTTCCTTTTTTAAAATAGATAGGGAAAGGAAAATAATGGGTACCCATTCTCCATCAAATTCGTTCCCGGGTGAATATTCAGAATCGGGCTGATTGTCTTTATAAAAGACAAAAGCTTCGCCATTTTAGTACAATTCACAGATATATATATATATATAACACACATGGATAGATATATTCCGCTATATTTAAAATAAATCCTTTTCATTTGTATAAAGCACTAAATTATTGCCGAAAGAACTAATGTGTGCCTTCTCTTTCCAATTGGACTGCCAAATATCGTACAAATGCTGCTTATGATTATCGTCAAGTTGCTCATTGCCATGTCCATTGATGACTTCGGCGTCTTTTAAGTGTCAGACAAAATAGACTAGGCAACTGTTGGGTCATTGACTTCAAATTGCGAACAGTCTGATCATTTATTAGCTCAGAACAATTGGTAGCAATTAATTTGCGCGGCAATTGTGGCATTTCGTCCAATAAGAATTGCAATGCATTGGAACTTAATTTATCATTATCCGTCAAATCGAGCAGTTCTAATGCAGTCGCATTCTTCAGACAATGCGCAATGCGTTTGATATGAACATCACGCAGATAACATCCATTTAGGGAAATTTTCTTAAATTTCTCGCATGTTCCACTTTCGAAAAACTCCGCGATGTGCTCAACACTCTCGCAATTGCTGTCATCGATCGTATAACTTAAATTAATGCATTGCAGACGACATGAATTCAACATTTTTAATAGCTTACGAAAAGAATCGTATTGTAATCGGTTGAAACTGATATCGATGGCTATTAACTGATAAAAGCAAAGATCGTAGTCATATAAATTTGAGATACCGCATTGAGAAAGCGAAAGCATTTGCAACGATGATTTCCTTGTGCTACAAAACTTATCTAACAAACGTAAGCATTCATTGCCGAATGGATTTTGGCTGATATTCAATGCTTCTAGATCTTCGAGCCTTCTATTCGTTGCATTTTCAACAGCAGAAGAGTTAATTAGTATAGTTTCGAGACCGGTGCTTGTTATAAAATTTCCTCGAAGATTTATGGTTTTCAATTTTTTTAACGTCTCTATTGCCTTCGCCAATTGACGACAGCCTTCATTCCGTAGGAAATTGTTGCTTAAATTGAGCACTTGCAATTGACTCTGATGCATCAGTGCCTTAAATATCGGTTCTGCCTCATGGGCTGTTAGCCATAAGTTCTCAAAGTTCAATGCATGCGATGCTTGTGCACGCTCGAGTGTGCTTTTCACATTCGGATCAGGTACTGAAAAGTGAAAAAGTGATTTTCTTAAAAGCATATTTGAACAAGTAGGATATATATATATATATAAATTGTCTACCTCTTTTCAATTGTTCGCACATTTCTTCATATCGTTGTGCCAACGGAGCTGTCTTCCATTCCAGAACTGTTGCTAAAATCATTTGCTGCTCCACAGCAACGCTTATTAAATCGTTTTCCTCATAAGCAAAACCATCAGCTGTCTTAAGACGCAAAATTGGCGTTAGTCCAGTCAAACTGAGAGCAAAGTGCGAAAAAAAAAATAGAAAAATCATGGTTTGATTTTTAAATTCAGAAAGAAAAAAATTATATATCGGGTATGTGATTGTTTTCCCTTTCCACTCCCAGAATTTATGTGTTTATTTTCCCTCTACCAAGATTGAGGGAAAATTTTAATTATTTTTTTCTTATTTTTTTTTTTTCAATATTAATTTTAATTGAAGAATCTCATTTCGGGAAGTATATATAGAAGTAAAGGTAATACCATCAGATAATGATTTCAAAAAGCCCAGCAGATAATTGAATCATCCAAAGAGTAATCATAGATCGCTCATTTGCGAGTAATGGATTACTAGAGAATGCTCAGATTTCATATATTTTTTAACATAGGATGTCCCGGGCGGAGGAGTAAACCTTTTGACATCGGAAAGGAGATCAAGTGGAGTAAGTCTGTTCTAATTCAAGAAAGAGCACAAGCGGAGTATAATATATTGCTCGCTTCTTACTCCAAATGGATGAATAAGTCATTACTATTCTTATGCTCGGTTTGGGTATTATTAATCCATAAATATCTGCTGGGAGGATTTCACCTTTATACCCTTTATACCCTCCCCCTCAATCTTACTTGTAATATCGTCTTGCCGCCTCGTCTGCTAGCCAACGCATATTGATCTCGTTCAATTTCTTTCGCTCGATAGGCACCAAGAGCAATTCATCTTCTACTTTAATTTTAAAGGAAACTGTTGTCGCCAGCAATTGCACAGTGCTCAGTTGAATTGGAGACGATGTCTTGGCGGGTGAAATTACCAAATGTATTGATGATGTTGCCGTTGTTGAATCGGGTTCGATACCAGACAGTACGCTAGCTCCATTCGAATCGTCTCCGTTCGAATTGGGGCTTTCGCTGCGAAAACGGCAGAAGCCACTATCCAATAAAGATGCCTGCTGCTTCGGTTTATTTCGTTTACCACCAAGACTTAAATTGCTTGTACTTCCGAAACCCGAAGAGGATCGCGAAAAACGTTTTTTGCTCAAAGCAGTTGAGTTTTGCTGTGACAGACTGACTTTGTTGTTGAGCATGGCCAAATGTTGTGTCGAACAATGCTTGGGATCCACCATTTTCTGGCGTTAATTCAATGCCATCGAAACAACTGGCATATGTTGAGTCGTTGATATTTTCTTTCGACGTTGATCTTCTATCTACCATTGAACTACTTGTGGCCCTTTGGAGTTCCCGCGTGGGAGTAACAAAGCGACGCTTTTTCCTTTCAGGACCAATATCATCGATTAACCATCGTATCATCGTCGATTTCTTCCTTCTCGAGGAATGCGTTCCGTTTTTGTCTCGCAATATTTGGACTGGATCCGCTACTGCTTGACTCGAAGTTGCGATTTGGATGCTTAAGCTGTTCCATAACATTTTTATATTCGAAGCTAGCGCGCGCCGTTTTGTTGGTGTCCTAGTTTTCAACAATTTTTATTTATACGTTAATTCATAATAAAAAAAAAAAATTCCAACGAAATTCTCATGAAATCACATGATTTTTTTTATATCTATCATTTTTTTTTTTTTTTCTTATGACTTACCCTTAATGCTTTCCCAATGCATTCACGTGACTTTTGGCTGTGAACACGTTTGTGAATGTCTCTGGAATTGAGTCATTACTATTGTCATCTTCAGAGGCTTTGTCGTCATCATAGTCAGTCATGGATTCAACTGCTGCATTCGTCAGAGGAGTTATCGTAGAAATCGAATTCGAAACGATACCAACTTTAGCCAGTGGCCTAAGCAGTTCAGTTCGTACTTGATGATAATGGGCTTGTTCGCCCGTTGTTAATGTTGCCGTCTTACGCCACTTATCAAGGCCACTGAGACACGTTTCGCCAAAATCGGTTTTTACAGTTGCATCGGCACCACGCTCAAGCAATAATTCCACAACATCCAGATAACCATTAGCACACGCATCATAAAGTGGTGTAATACCATCGCAGCTAGTGCCGCCTTTATCGTTTATGGCTACAGCTGCTCCTCGATCGAGCAACAATGCGACTATGTCACGAAAACCGTGATTGCATGCTTCATGCAATGGCAACCAGCCAGCATGGTCGCGTACATTTATTGTATGACCTTGTTCAAGCAGACGACGCACGAGCTCCAAGTTACCAGCAATACATGCCTGATGCAATTGAGTTTCGCCTTTATTATTACGCTTTATGGATAAACAGCGTGTACCGCGTGTAGCGCGATGGGGACGAGGCTTTTCGGTTTCGTCTAAATCGCTCGTATCCGAATCTGTTAAGTCATCCAAACACACATCGGCACCCAGGTCCGGCGTATTGTTTTCAATCCCATCTGAATCGGCGTCACTTTCATCGTCAGCATTCTCTTGTAGATCAATGCCTGGCGATTTTGATATATATATAACAGAATTTCTAATTTAATTGCGATATAAAATCATATAACGATATATAGCCCGATTCTGAATATTAAGGGGGTCTTCTACCTTGTGGCCTCGTTTTTGATACTGTTTTTTGACAATAGATTGTAGGGGAACCAAATATTGCAATCAAGGTTCGGTTTTTTGCATTGAATTCGTTTATTTCTATACTTTCAACATTAATTTTTCTGAAATTTTACTGTCTCTAGTTTGACCGTGATTTGACCTTGAAATGTCCCTTACGAAAAATTTATACTAAAACGGTTGTCACGATTCAGCCCATGAAAGTCGTCTGAAACAAAAAAAACCAAAATGATTTAGTTTCTTTATGACTTTGGCTATCGTTTGACACGAGGTTTTTGAAAAATTCCAAAATTTCACGAAACAGGCAACAAACAAACAAAAATGTCTACGTTTTCAAGGTCAAGAATAGCTGTAAAAATCGTTAAAATGAAAAAAAAAATCTAAAAAGCTCGTGTCAAACGATAGCCACATGTTTTCCGCAAATTTTGATATATCACTTTAGTTAATTGATCAATTAGTTCTCGAGATATCTTGCCAACCAGTTGCAAAAACACAACTTTTGGGAAATCGCATTTAAAGATATTAATGCATATATTAATTCTCTGATGCGGAGCTATATTCGATGGCTCTAAAAACCCCGAAATAATAAGATTTCGGTTATACCCTTTGAATATTATATTTCTAGTACCTTCTAGGCCACAAAACTGCAAAAAAAAAAAAAAAAAAAATCGATTTTTTTGAACCAACAAGGTAGAAGACCCCCTTAACGGGAAATTTTCCCATTTAGATTTGAAAACAAAATTCTTCCATTCTAAAGACATTGGGAAGGGAACATAAAGGGAGCAAAAATTTCGAACACTTTTAAGCACATTCTTTCTTTTAGTAGCGCTTAGAAGACATCCCTTTTTTTTTTTTTTAGGGAATAAGTTCCCGAGGAATATTCGTTTAGAATAGGGCTGAATAGCTACAGAATTCCCCGGATATTAGCACCATAAAAAATGCTAACAAACTTGTCGTTAGCACCAAGGAAAGCTTTTTTCAAAATGTTCATTCAGTCGACTGAATGAATGAAAATGTTCAATTCGATTTGATTAGTCGGGCCCTGTATTATACAATGTGGTGCAAATGGATTTTCGAATTCAGTTTCAAGGAGCATATGGGCCAGTGTTGGAAAAGTAGGTGTAATTGTACATTTTTCGGCCCTTTTTCACTTCAAAGGTACATTAGGTACAATTTGTCCATTTTAGGTACAATTTCAAGAGGAAGAAATTTTGTTAGTGAATGAAATGGTGAAAGGTCTGCTGTGGTTATCCGCGACTACTCCTGATTCTATTGCAACATTCTCAAGAAATTTAGACAGAAGCGGCATTGGCCGTCATAAGAATATATGTCACGGGTTGGTCATCGAAATTGGAATAGATTGCTCCATCGAATCAGTAGGTACCTCTCGTTTTGCTAGACAATTTCATCGTTCGGGAGTGAATAACATCTTCTCTCGATGACATTTCCATTCGAATTGGTATGAATAACATCTCCTTTAAATGTCACCATGTCATCAGATTTGAGAAGTACTCAAATATTCCCCTTGATGTCTTCAGTGAAAACATGAATGAATTTACCATTTATGAGAAAAATTCCGGCTGGGTATATTAGGTACACTTTACTATATTTAGGTACAATTTATGGATCATTTTAGGTACACCCTGAAATTTCCATTTTCCAACACTGATATGGGCATGTCCAAACGGACGCGACACTTAAATGAGCAATTTAAAGTCCCCCGAATTCAAGTATGCGGTACATAGTACTTTTGCTTCTCAATACTTTCGTACAGCTTATGCGGACTTTTATATTTTTCAAAGTTTCTATGCAGCCCCGAATGGAAATCATTCTATACGGACGCGACAAAAAGTTTACTTTTTCTGGAAATGCCCATATGTGAACTCATGATACAAAGAGAGCAAGATAGCGCCATTTCAGGTACCGCTATTTTGTAGCATTCGCATTGTTGTTGTTTCCCATGCTAAAGTTTAGTTGTGACGTTGAGCTTAACATGCAAAACAACAACAACCAAGCTCTCATTTTGTATTTGTGACATCATCGGGCTGAAGTGGCGCTATCTTATATTCTTGTATCATGATGTGAACTATTAATAATTGCCAAAAAAAATAAAAAAAACAAAGCTAACTAACCTCGACTTGCGGCGTCTTGCTCGAGTAATTCGACTAAAGTGTTCATTTTATGCTTTCTTTGCAGTTTCCAAAGGCGCGTAAATGCAATTCTTTCCAATTTCTTGCGAACTTCCGAATCAGCAATCTTTTCTGCATGTGATTTTGCTTTCGTATACACATCTTGTACGGACCAAAACGATTGGTTTTGGAGTTCACAAATTTCTGCGATGCCACACAATGTCGAAAATGCCTCTGCATGGACATCCTTATTGATATCGTATTCTTTCCAAAGGTACTCCAAAGCTTTATCGTATTCCTGATTGTCTTTGTACGTTTGATACAAACTAACATAAATGGGCGTCAGGTCCTTTTCGCTATCGCCATTTTGTTTGGCACATTCAAGCATTTTCTGATAATACTCAAGAGCTTGATCGTAATTCTGCAAAAGACAACAGCCATCACCAAGTCGTTCATATAATATTTTACATTTTCCATAATCCAGAGAGCTGATCAGTACCAGCTCGTCCAATGTCTGACATATTTTAACCACTAAATAGGATATCAAAAAAAAAAAATAATAATAGTTTGCATAAATTTTTCTTGTTGTATGTTATGGAAATGATCGATCTTACCTACTCTCAGCATTCTCTCGATCGATTCGCGATCGTTAGCGTTGGGACTGTTCTTTTTATATGCTTTTGTCAATATTTGTTTGGCGCTCGAAAAATCACCAGACTTAATTAAAATCTCTGCTTTGGTAATGAGTGTCTCGCAAATCTTTTGCACTTTGTTTGGTAAGCGTTTTGCGATTTCCAAAGCGAAATTACAATAGCGCAATGCGAGTGTCGCATCATTCTTTTTGCAATGATAAAGCAAACTCATCGAAATATAGCACAAATGGGTCAATTCGAATAAATCGTGCGTTCTGCATATTTTTATTGCACGCTCAATATAAGATATTGAGTCTTCGAACGCTTCCATGTGTTCTTTGACAACACCGATATTGAGATAGCAACGCGCTTGCATATCCAACTGCTCCAGTTTGGTGATTTGTCCAGTAATTCTAGGATCATATTATAGATGGAAAAAAATGATCATTATAAAATAATGCAAAGAGAATATCAAAATGAAAAAACGTACTCCTTAATCAGTAGTAAACTCTTTAAAAATGCCTTCTCTGCTTGTTTCAGTTGTTCCAACGTAGATGAAGCTGAAGTTTCACTCAGACTTTGTCCTTGCAATAAATATGCTCTTCCTAGAGTAGCATAAGCACGTTGCTCTTCTACCTTATTGCGAAGTTCTCTTGCAGTCTCTATTTAATAATATACAATAAGAAAATTAGTCTTTTATCTTAGTTGATGTTTCAAAGCTAGTCTCTTCTATCGGAATACATATTGACATACATACATATTGTATATAGGTTAGGAGAAGTTTTGAACAGTTACAATATATGTATCCCGAAAATATTTCATTCGTAGAACTTGACTACAACGTTCTGGATTTTTTCTGCCTACAACGTTTCTGGATTTTTCTGCCTACAGACGTTCTGGATTTTTTCTGCCTACAGACGTTCTGGATTTTTTCTGCCTACAGACGTTCTGGATTTTTTCTGCCTACAGACGTTCTGGATTTTATCAAAGTTGATAAGAGGCTCGGAAAGTGTCCATGCCTTCTCGAGATGACATCGCGCCAAGTCGATATTCTTTGTGTATGCCCATTTGAAGGTGCGTCCGCGCTTCAACTTTTGTTGGTGGTTGAAAGGTGAAGAGTGCCTGAAGACATTGAATGCATTTTTTGATGTTTGGTGGCTGGGCAGTTCGGAAATATTCAGCTAAACCTAGTAAGGAGATGTAGCAAGCATCCTGTGATGCCGGCGATGCCATTTTTTGTGTGAAAGCGTCCACTTTTGAAATGTAATTCTTCCGAGAATTAATTCCCGTATATACATACTTAGATAGATTTGAATGTTCTTCAGCGCCGTGTCGAAATCATTTAGCAGCATATACATTTCGCCCACCATCCGATGCGCCTTGGCCATTTCCAATTTCTTGCCCAGCTTTGCATACAATCCCGCTTCCTCCAGATATTCGTTGACGGCGCTTTTATAGTTTCCTTCTTGGTTGTAGAAATCGCCCAAACTGTTGCAGCTGAGCGCCAACTGTTCGCGGTTTCCGTCATTCCGCGCCTTTTCTTTGCGTTTTAAATATTCTAAATTAAAGCAAAAGAGTTTTATTCGCTGAAATACCTTATTTTTAAAGTTACAATTTACTCTTTTCATCCATTGCATACGATTGTCAACTGAAGGCGCGAAAACGAATAGAGCTGTAGCGGATAGTGCTGCCAGCTTTATTGTTTGAAAAATCTGACAAGCCAAGGAAAATATCTACACTGAAGATATTTTTTTTTTATTTTTTATATACGGGCATGTGATTGGATTCCGTTTCCTCATATTTTGGGGAAAGGGAATTTCGTTCCTCCAATATTTTGAAGAATGTATGGCTATTTTGAAAGAAATGACATTGTCAAAAACAAAAGAGCGGCTACGATAAAATTTTGAATTAAAAAATTTCGAAAAATTTAAATTCCCGAGTATTTATTTCATTTCCCGGAAAATGAATTCCGGGAATCCAATCACACACCTGATAGATAATTCAAAAGAAAAATCTTTTTTCAATTGAAAAATCTTTTTCGAAGATTAGAATAAAAATATAATTTTTCCTGCATATAAAATTAAGTAGAGCTTCCACTTGGCTTCGCACGGGTTTATTAATTATGTATATATATTTCTCAAATTTGTTGCACCAAAAGCAAATGCTCGAAGACTTCAACAATTATGTATATGCCAACATACGAATTGTCCTATTTTCCAATGTGTATATGACTTAAGTAGTGCATTGGTTCAGTGCCACTGTTTTTCCCGATTTCCACACACAAATTTTTCTTTCGAAATCTTATTTTCTTATCTTATATTTAGTTTTTTTTTTTTTTTAATCAAAATTTATTAAAAAAACAAATTCCATTTTAAAAGCTAGTACACAAAAGCAGAGGAATTTGACATTCCATACAAATATGTATGGGACAATTTCTTCGCGGAATACAAAGATATTATAATTCAGATTAATGCCTTCGGCAAGTACACAAGAATGAAAAAAAAGCGAAGGAATTTGACGTTCCGTTTCCTGAAAAAATTGTCAACAAATTGCGCTGAAGCGAATTTCTTCGCCATTTATTGGCCGAGTTGAATACATTTCGAAGGACTTTTGACATAAGCAGCTGATTCCATAGAAAAAAAACATATATGTAGAACGGTTATAATGACTTTAAATATTAATATTATGAAGCTTCAAACAGGTGATATATATATATATATGAATTCAAATTTACCGCCTTATGGTAACTGTCATTCTGACATTCCTTCGCGGAAATAAAATTTATTCAGCCTCAATTCCGCCAATTAATTCCTTTGCCTTTGTTTACTAGCTTTAAAGAAAAAACTCCACTTCTGGCAGCACTGGTAGCAAACCGTAAGTGCTCGTTACTAACACTGCAGCCACACGTTCAATAATTTGCTTTCAAGTTGAGCACACACTTAGAATGCTATGCAACTATGATCAGCTGTTGAACGTAAAATTGAAACGGAGCTTGAAAGAAAAATTGAAGTCAAGTTGGCGTTCAATTTCTAAAAGTGTAAGGCCCGATATTGCAGTGTATACTTAAGTTACGGAAGCTTGAAGACTTAAGACCACCTTAAGTGTCAAGCAGTTTAACAGTCAATTTGTATCCAAAACTCACGAAAATTGTTTTCGGCAGGCAACATTTGAAAAAACCTATATAGTTTTTGTTTATACTTTTTTAAAATTTTTGTAAAATTAGTGAAATTCCTTCATTAAATTAATTTGAAAACTTATTTAGGGAGCACTTAAAATTTGTACTGTTAAAATGCATTACAGACTTAAGCTTTACTTAAGTGCTAAGGAGACCTTAAGTATACACTGTATACAGCAGGGATTTAAAAAGGTGCGGAACGTCATAGAGTAAAAAAATTTTTTCGTTTTCATAATAAAAATAGGGATTTTTTGTTGTTACACCAAGCTCTTTTGCGCATTTTCGATTATTTCCTCCTTGGTCGAAAACCGCTGCCCTGATATTCAAGCCGACTTTTTTTGATATTCCCAGGTTTTTGAAAATAAGTTTTTTTAAATCTTCTCCTTTGATGTTTGTTTCGGGCACAAAATAGTTAAGGACAAATTTCCAATTTCGGAAAATGCCGCGCAAAACGAAGATGCAAATATGACTTCCCATATGGTTTGAACGTTCAATTACATCAGCTAATCCATCGATCACATCAACAGATGAATTGTAAGTAAGGCTTCGCTTGATTGCGACCTCATCACAGGCAAGAACGCATTCTCTATCAGAGGAATTCATACCTTTGCTAATTTCGGTGAGCGCTGCATAAAGGCACTCGTTATCACCAGGCTGCAACTTTTTTATATTATTCCACCTGAACAAAGAAAGCGGGACTCGGAAGATGTAATTTTATGGAGTCTCTTAGAAAATTATACGTCGAAGTGGATCTATAAAAAATTGCTTGTGCAAAAAGCTTCTCCGTGGTATCCCATCTAGTGCTGCATCCCTTTTTTTCTTTAACTAGCATATTTAAAAGGATTTTTTCATTGTCATGCAAAGTCATTTTATCAAGATGTTGTGTCCAAGATATTTTTTGTTTACTTTTTAGGCGCATAATTCTTTTTCTCAAATTTGCATTTTCTTTTTTAAGCTCGTTAACCTGATTTTTTTTTACATCAGCGTACTTTTGAATCGAAAAAATTTTTTTTTGGTAGTATTTCAGAGTTGTGGTGCTTTTATGACATTGTGAGCAAACTCCCACAGGCGATTCTGAGCGCTTCCTTTTTTGTGGTGGGGACTTGAGAAGATTTAAATCAATTTCTATGTCATCAGCGTAGCCATGACCAGATGCTTCATTTCTTTCTTTTAAATACAGCTGTGGAACGGCACCACGTTTTAAAAATTTTTTCCCTATTACATCTTGAGAAAAATGGTCTCCACAGAGAAAAAGACTGGAGCAGTTAGCAATGAAGTCCTCTCTAAGATTGCATTTTTGGACCCACTGCATAAACAGGGGACTCTCAAAGCATGGAAACTTGAAAACCCTTAAATTTGGAAAATCACGTATAGACTTTTGACAGTGCGGAAGGATGCATCGCTTGCCGCTTTTCTGACACCTCGATTTCGGCTTTGTCTTTGGGTCACTCATAACTATTTTAATTAAGTGAGTACCGAAAACTGAACGATTTCAATCAAGCCAAGTTATAATTAAACAAAGGTAAAAAACACCCTAAGTCAATCAACGAAAAATAAACGCAACGACAACAGCAAAAGCCACATTATAATGTCGGGCCTAGGTGCGTTAGTAAAATGTTTTGAGTGTGTTGGGAACTTGAAAGGCAAAAATTGAACGTGTGGCTGCCGTGTAAGTAACGGATGCGTCATCGTGTACCGAGTAACGAAATGTAATCCGGTTTCCAGTGCAAATTTGACAAATGTGAAAACAATGAAATAAAAACAATAACTTAAACATAACAAACCGCCCGCTTACTGTCAATAATAAATAAGTACCAAGCAAATACAAATTTAAGAAAAATGGGGGACACTGAAGAAGCAACAGCGCAGAGCCCTGCGGAGAAGGACTCGAAAAGTACGACTTTCATTTAAGTGGAAGACTTGTTATAAAAGAAAAATTTCCGTTTCTAGTTTGCATTCTTTTGAACGCCACTGGTAATGTCCCAATCATTAAGAAACGGAAGTGGACCGTGGATCCTTACAAGACCGTTAGCTGGATACAGAAGTTTATACATCAGTACTTAAAGCTTGATGCCAGCGAACAAATTGTGAGTACGCCCGAAGTACGCACAGTGGGACAACCTAATGTTATATCAAATTTTCAGTTTCTCTACGTAAATCAGACATTCGCACCATCCCCGGACCAAATCGTTAAGAATTTGTACGACTGCCATGGAACAAATGGCAAACTAGTTTTGTACTACTGCAAAAACCAGGCTTGGGGTTGATTTGCAATATTGCTATGCCTATCGACTTTGTTCCGTTTAAGCAACAATTTTTGTTTTGTTTCGTTTTTTTTTTTAAATAAACTTTCTTTTAAGAATAAATGTGAATTCTTTTTTTATTTACTATTTTAGCATAATCCGAAAATTGCTATAACTTTTCGCTTAACTAAATTTAAAATGGTGCAACTTCATTGAAATTAGCTCTACGTGCGTAATTAGTCTAGTCGCCACGCATTTCTTTAAGCTTGTCGGCTTCCTCTTTCGAAATCCTATAGTATTTGGCGAGTGCCGGGCGATAGTAGTATGCTTGGTAGTCGTTGCGATCAGACATCTTCGTACGTATTTTCGATTCCAGTGTCCTGCAATTTAAAATCGAATTACCAAGCAATTATCGACATTTCCAAGCGATACCGAGGAGGTCGAGGAAATTACCTAATCTGCGCTTTTCGTTCTCTTCATACAGATGATGCAAATACTTCTCGTAGTCTTGTTGTGGAGTAGGGAACATATATCGGGCCATGAAACGTGAAATCGGATGCTAAAAATAAACAACAAAGCATATCAATCATAAAAAATCTCTTCATAAAATAAATAATTAAACCTTATGGTATTCCCAGTGCTTTGGTTCATAGCCGGCAGGTAACTCTTCAAGCTGTGCATTATCGCACCATTGATGAGTGTAAGAGAATGAAACGAAAAAAGAAAAAAATAAGCCACATTAAAATATTATTGATTTGAAACAACTCCTTTGACTCACCGTAGCTGGGCCCACGAAGATGTTAGCACATAGAACAACAGCGGTAACGGGTATGAGACCGACCATTGTATAAAAGTGCAGTAGATCCTTAAACTTATTCCACTGGAAGCGAGTGGGTTGCACATGCAATTGATGGTGCCCATGGTCAGCACTCATCTTCCGTAATTGCAATTGAATGGCTGGAAAATAAAGGAGTTTTTTTTTTTTTTTTTGTTAAACGATTGCGTAATAAACATAATAAATAGTAATTCATGAAATCGCCACAGTGGTGCTCCTACCATTTCTGCAGACGGGTGCCTTCAAGATGTTCTGATACGCGGCTAGTGCCGGACGTGTTAAGGAGCTCCAGGAAACCATTTCTTAAGCCTTGATGGACTCCAAATCCTCTAGGTCTAGAGTTATAGCAAACCGTATGTTATGTACTGGCTACTGAGTAACGGGTGCGTCATATAATACCGAGTAACCAGACGGTACACACGAGTGCATTGAGGCCTTTTACACTAGGGCAATTATCGCCGGCAATTTTTTTCCAAATTCTCTTTTGGAGTTGCCTTCGCTTTTACACGTATAAAAAAGATGGCCGAGCAATTTTTATTTTTTTTTGCCTGTTTTTGACGTTTGCCCTGTTCGCGCAGGGTTGATTTTTGGAATAAATTAAAATAACATAATTAAGTATCCCTGATTTAGGATTGATTTTAAGATTTTAAAAACGCGTGTTGGCATATTCCGGCGATTTAATATAATAAATGCACGGATTTTGTTGCATTAGCACAATTAGCTTTTCTATGCATTCGCGCGGCGAAATGAAGCGAATGAAAGCGAATGAAGCAAACGTCAAAAACCAGCGCGCAGCCATCTTCACATTTGACAAAACGAAAGAGAGCAAAACGGAATTGCCGAGTACGGGCAATTCTGAAACGAGCAATTTTTCTCTACCGCCCCGCTCTGCGTCTCGCCTACAAACGAAAAAAATTGCCGGCGATAATTGGCTAGTGTAAAAGGCCTCATTTCGTTGGTCGTAATTTTTATAGTGTCCTATTTTTCAGCCTATGCTCCACTAGGAGAGATGCACCCCAAAAGTAATAGTGGTAAAATTTTGAAAAATAATAGTAGTGGTGGTAAAATTTGGAAAAGCTTAAAAGTTTGGTTCAAAATACAGAAAATTTTAAAAATGCATCTTAATGGGCTACGCTCAGATGCGACGTAAGTAAAGCGCCCATAAGAACCAACCTCATGGAAAAAAAATAAATAAAATTTCTTCGAAGTAAATATTTTACTTTTGCTTATAATTGCTAACTTTTAGTTGAAAAAGTGAGTGCTCTTGCGCGCCGACTATATAATTGAAAATTGGGTATTTAAAATTTGTGGCAAAACATAAATTTTTTATTCGGCCAACTAAAAATTGGATTGTCGGCGTGCTCTCATATAGTTCTGTGTGCCACAAACAAACAACTTAAAATTGTCCAACTGAAAATTGAGTAGTCGGCGCCTAGCCTTAAAACATTGTTCGTGTGTCTAAGGCTAGGCGCCGACTACTCAATTTTCAGTTGGCCAATTTTAAGTTGTGTGTTTGTGGCACACAGGACTATATGAGAGCACGCCGACATTCCAATTTTTAGTTGACCCAATAAAAAATTTGTGTTTTGCCACAAATTTTAAATTGGTCAATTGTGTTGTGTTACATACGTTCTTATGGGGCGCCGCACACTACTCAATTTTTAGTTGGTAGTGTTCCATAAACACATGTAACCGAATAATTAATAAATTATTATGTAATTAATTAATAATTAATTCACTTAATGGAAAGTACCCAATTTTAAATTGTATAGTCGGCGCGCAAGAGAACTTTTCCAACTAAAAATTGGCCAACTAAAAATTGAGTAGTCGGCGCCTAGCCTTACTCCCGAGTTAGCTGGCAATTAATGCGCTAAACTCAGATATGGAGAAAATACTTGCACACTAAAGGAAAGTAAGTAAATTCGCTACAACCTCATAAAGTGTGACAGAGACAACTATACTCACTCTTCTTAAATTCTTTTTAAAAAAATGTCACAACATTTATATATAAATTCAACTGTGATACAACACTGTGATATAGTGCTGTTCATAAATGATTTTTTTTTTTTTTACTTGACCGTTTTGAATTATTTTTGCAATTTTACAAAATTTTTTTACAATTTTTGACTAATTAATTTTTTATTTTTTACAATTTATTTGACTAATTAACATTTTTTAAAATTCTTGATGATGGAGTAATGTTATATAATAATTTTTTGATCTTTGTCCTGATTTGTTTAAATTCCTGATGATGCCATTCAACGAAAGGCGAAATATTGACAAATATTCCTTATAATAAAGAATATTTAAAACAAAAATAACAACATATATTGACCTTAAGCTCGACAAAAATTGCTTATCAATATTCAATATATAAATGTCACAACTTTTATACCTTCCAAGGTGGCATCTATGTTTGTTTTCAGAAATATTCCGGAATTCACTGTTCTCCCATATACTTTTCGTAGAAAATTGACATGTTCATTTCTCTGGGGAAGCAAAGCCGGAAAGTCGCATGCAACCCTGCGCACTCAATATTTTTAAAGCGAAAGTAAAGTAATTACTTCGAATTAATTTTCGATTTTTTCTGCATTTATTTCTTATGAGGACCTATGGTACTACTTACTGCGTATCTGCGTACAGCCCATAATATAAAGCCTGAATTCCAATAGCGCAAGAGCTGCGTAACGTGAATTCCTGCAAACGTTCAACACATGAAAACATATGGAACCACGTTCAATCAACTTCCTGCACGTGCACGCGCTCGCAAGATTTCGAAAAATTTAATATATCCTGCGCATGAGGTTACATGACAGCTGAGTATATTGGTTGAAAAAAAAAGGAATATAACAGTGTTGTAGAAACTATTGATTACTTTTTTAAGGTACTTGGTGCTACGGGGGGATTCTTTTCTTGCTTAATCAAGTAATATGTAATTAAATTTTGTTTTCTTTCAAGCGTCAATGTCTATATACACGATTTATATAATTTATTTGTTAAGTAGAAGGGAAAATTACATTCTGCTTATAGAAAACAAGACGAATACAAGAGTACCAAAAAATGTATCGAATCAAGTTCAGATCCAAAACCGCAGCACACGCATTATTGGAAATAGCATTTTGCCTGCACCTCCTGCAGCTCCTGCGCTATTGGAATTCAGGCTTAAGAATTTTTTGAAAGCAAACTGTCAGCTGTTTTTTGACCGTCCAAAATGCATTGACCGAAAGTGCCAAATTGCGCGATTTCGGATACTTTCGAGTCCCAAAATTCGCTTTTTTTGCTGGACAAAGACGATATTTAGTCGATTTTCGAGCATCGACTATTAAGAAACAAAGTGGTTCCATGTTCCTCGTTCCAATGAACGCATTATACGAAATACCTGAAGCTCTGACGCATTTCATCAGTGAGAGCGCTTCGTTTGCTTCTAGCTATATACTGCCAGTGCAGTCAACGTCCACAGATGAGAGTACGACAACAACAACAACAACAACAACAACGAGCCACCACATGGATAAATCACTTCCAATACCCGCTTCATTGGTTAAAGAGCAATGGCGTTTAATATTCACATCAGATGCGAACGCACAGGATCTGGAAGAAGCAATATCCCATTGCCGTGATCTTGTCCTGCTGACGGACGAATGCAGCGAAGAACGACGATGGCTGGTGCGACATCTTGTTGATTTGCGCTATTCGCTAAAAGAGCTCCAGGATGCACAAGCAGACCCCAACGAGAGCTACACGGGGCCATCGGTGAAGACGGTCGTCGGACATCATTTTTTGGTACACCAATTGAGTGCAAATCGATTGCAAGCGGCAACAACACGTAATTACTGCGACCATTGTACGGGAATCATTTGGAGTGTTGTGCAGACGTCATACGTCTGTACGGATTGCCGATTTCTAGCACATCAAAAATGCGTTGATAGCGTTATAAGAGTTTGCGCTCATGTTATCGCCACCGAGAGGCAGTATCCTATTGCAGAAATATGTCCAGAGATTGGCTTGGCCGCTCAGCGTTACAAATGCGCCGAATGCGAAACACTGCTCAATTTTAGTGAGTATATACATACATACTATGTATGTATATAGGCTAATTAACAAATAAGAAATGTTGATACTTTATTTTTCTTTTTTTTTGTTATTGTTTATTCTTTTTAAAGCCCCATCGAGTGCCATTAAGTGCTTTGGTCAGAAAACGAAAGAGGGTACATACATAATTATCCATAATGTTTTGTCCTTGAACACACAATATCATACATCTCATCATTTGCACTCAGAAAACTATGTATTATGAAAACAATCATAATTTTTTAGCTCATATCATTTAATTATTACTAACTTTTAGTATAACAAGCACAGTAGAATCTCACTAATCGGGCACATACATAGCTTTGAATTATTCTTAAAATATCCATGGTTATAAGAACTAACTGCTGCTTTTGTCAAATTAAGCCCACAATGAGCTATTAGCACGACTGGGACTTCTGTAGCATTTCTTCATTAAGGGTAGTAGTCTTCAACTCGGTTTAACAAGGCTGTGACGGAGGGTGAGGAAGAGAGGGTGAAATAGACGAAGAGAGAAAGGAATAGAGAGAGAGGAATAGAGAGAGGAATAGAGAGAGAGGAATAGAGAGAGGAATAGAGAGAGAGGAATAGAGAGAGGAATAGAGGGAGGAATAGAGAGAGGAATAGAGAGAGGAATGGAGAGGAATAGAGAAAGGAATAGAGAGAGGAATAGAGAGAGGAATAGAGAGAGGAATAGAGAGAGGAATAGAGAGAGGAATAGAGAGAGGAATAGAGAGAGGAATAGAGAGAGGAATAGAGAGAGGAATAGAGAGAGGAATAGAGAGAGGAATAGAGAGAGGAATAGAGAGAGGAATAGAGAGAGGAATAGAGAGAGGAATAGAGAGAGGAATAGAGAGGAATAGAAGAGGAATAGAGAGGAATAGAGAGAGGAATAGAGAGAGGAATAGAGAGGAATAGAGAGGAATAGAGAGGAATAGAGAGGAATAGAGAGAGGAATAGAGGAGGAATAGAGAGGAATAGAGAGAGGAATAGAGAGGAATGGAGAGGAATAGAGAGAGGAATAGAGAGAGGAATAGAGAGGAATAGAGAGAGGAATAGAGAGAGGAATAGAGAGAGGAATAGAGAGAGGAATAGAGAGGAATAAAGAGAGGAATAGAGAGAGGAATAGAGAGGAATAGAGAGGAATAGAGAGTAATAGAGAGGAATGGAGAGGAATGGAGAGGAATAGAGAGGAATAGAGAGGAATAGAGAGGAATAAAGAGAGGAATAGAGAGAGAGGGAGAGAAAGAGAGGAAGAGGGGAATAGAGGAAGAGAGGAAGAGAAGAAAAGAAGTGAGGAAGAGGGGAAGAAGTGAAGAGAGGAAGAAAGGAACAGAGGAAGAGAGGAAGAGAGTGAGGGTGAGAGTCAAAGAGGGAATGAGGGATGGTGGGAGAGTGAGAGATAGAGCGGGTGAGAGAGGGAAAGAGAAGGAGAGTTTGATTGGGATTGGGTATTTTTCGATAGAAGCAATTATTCTTTATTACCGTAGATATATTTCAAAAAAAAATAAATTGATGACAACTCTGAGATCTGCAAGAACAACAACAACGCAGTAAAATTTGTTTCATTTTCTCAAAATGTCTTTCTTGAAGAAAACTCCTGGATCGAGCCTCGCCTGTGTGACTATAGCGGTTTATATTATTGTCCGTCATGTCATTGGAATGACAGTGGAGCATAATACCAGCTAGAATAATTCATAATTGGGATTTTTCGCCTCGAAAAATTTCGCGTGCAGCTTTACAGGAAATTGCTTTATTTGTGGATAAACCACTCATAAAATTAGAGGAGGCAAATCCAAAATTATTTGTCTTCTTAGAGAAATTGGGAACAGTAAAAAAATTACGACAAAATCTGGTTTACATGCGAAAATATCTTGTCGAGTGCCGCCAAGCGGTTGAAGAGAAGCTTCTGGAAACACAAATAGGTAAGCTTTCGTTTTTTTTTTTTTTGTATTAACAGTTGAGGTCTCTATTGAATTTGAACATTCCAGGCCCACGGCGACATCTTATACAATCGAATGAATTTTATTCCATCAACGATTTGGAAGAGACCGAAAGTGGCCTGCTTACCGAATTTCTGCATAGAGTTTATAATGCATTCGATCGTCACATACGTTCGTGTTCCATGTGCACGGCAAAGGCTTACATTTGTGAGATATGTAAAAATTATGAAGTAATCTTTCCATTCGATGATGGCTGCATCATTTGCGATCAATGCAATTCCATATACCATCGTGTTTGCATGACACGCAAGAACATGATCTGTGCAAAGTGCTCACGGCTGCGAGAGCGACGAATTCAGTTGGAAATGGAAGAAACTAAACAGATGGATGATGACAATGGCAATGATGTCGATAACGTTGAATCCTAAGTGAAATTACAATATTTGTAAATTGCAGACTTGAAGTTTCAAGAGAATTTCAAGAAAATCTTTTATCATTTTTTTTAAATTTAAATAACGTGTTTTATGTGTACATTTATAAACATATATACATATGTATATATAAATATATATATTTATACATTAATGTTCTGTCATCGTTTTCAACCAAATCCGTGTTTTGAGCCAATTAATGGTCCGTTATTCATATTTTTATATCAATGTACTATGTTTATTATTTTCAAAAATTTTCCAAATAAAAAGTGATATACCGAACAAGGGAAATATTATTTATTTAACCTTCAAAATGAGAGTACATATATTTAATTGCGACCTTTGACTCACATTTTCAAAATACAAAAGTCCTTTTTAAATGAAAAGGCCCTCGAAAAAAAAATAATTATCTTCAATGCTCGAATTTCATGCAAGCAGTTATTTTATTTTCGCCATAGGTTTCTAAAAGGCATGGGATAAAATAGTCATTGGACCTAAAATAGAGAAAAACAAGTAAGAAAGCTAAAGTCGGTCAAGCCCGACTTTGAAATACCCAGCGTCCCGACATTATGAGCGCACTATGTTTTGCTTCTCTATTTGTGGGCGTGGCAGTGGGAGGGCAAAATAAATTATTTCCCTACACCTTTCATTCGCCTTCGTGAACCTATGTTGCGAATTTGAAGCTTCTACGCCTTTTACTTCGGAAGTTACGAAAAATCTTAATTTGTGGGCGTGGCAGTGGGCGAACCAATCAAAGTTTCTTCCTACACCTTTCATTCGCCTTGGTGAACCTATGTTGCGAATTTGAAGCTTCTACGCCTTTTACTTCACAAGTTACGATAAGACCTTGTTTGTGGGCTTATTTGTGGGCGTGGCTCACGGAGGGTGGCGTCCATTTTTTTCCAGGATATGTCCCTTTTTGTAGTTTACCAGTACACCAAATATCAATGAAATGTGTTGAGTGGTTCGCAGTTACAGCATTTTACTGAAAACACATTGTATTCATTTGTGGGCGTGGCAGTGGGTGGATGTCTCCCATTTTTACTTAGGATCATACTCGGATCCCGATATACCTGTGTGCCAAATTTCGACTTGATTGGTCCAGCCGTTTCGGAGGAGATCCGACCACGGACGGACGGACAGACGGACAGACGGACGGACGGACAGACGGACAGACGGACATGTCTAAATCGATTCAGTTTTTGATCCTGATCATTTCTATATATATATGTCTATATCTCCGGAGCTTACTTCTCCCTGTTACAAGATTCGCACAAAACTAATATACCCCGCTTACGCTGGGTATAAAAATAAAAAAGTTGGGGATCGGAGATCTTGCGAGTTACTTGAGCGTGTCAGAAAATCGTATGGGGAGAAATCTCGCACCCTATACACCCCGATTCTGAATATTCCCGGGGAATTTACATTTCTCGAGAGTAAAATTTTTCTTTTTTAAATATTTGGGGAAAGAAATTTGATGGGAAATGGATATTTGACCCATACCTAATAATTTTCCTTACCCTATCTAATTAAAAAAGGAGAATTTTAGTCTCGAGAAATGTAAACTCCCCGGGAATATTCAGAATCGGGCTGATAATGTATCAGATTAGTAAAAAAAAAAAAATCCTAAGATCCTAAGAAAAACTCGAGTGCAACAGATCAAGAGAAGGAAAGTTAAATCCATCCAGAAAAGTGTTTATTTCAAAAATCTGACAATTTGATCGTGACATAAGAAAATAGTCGAGTCACAAAGTTGTAAAAAAAAAAAAAATTCTGCTCAAAATATTTGAGTGCGATTGATTTTTTCATCTTGAAAAGGGATCCTTGCGGGATCACGAAAAACATACATATATAGGGTATTCCCTTAAAAGTGAAAAGATTGAAAAATCGTAAAAGTGTAAAATTTTTCATACAAAATTTCCTTCATTAATTTCTAAGCCTTCTTGACTTACGATTTTTCCAAGTTTTCGACGCAAATACACGTTTAAGGGAAGACCCCTATAATATTACGGTTATTGGTAAAATCTTCATACGAAGATATCGTCGATAGGCACCTGACATTTTAGCAGATAATTTTGATTCAGGGACGTTTCCTTTTTAAGAGGTATTATAAAAATTCTCAAAAAAATTTGTTTTTATATAACGCAAACATTTTTCTTTTCACCTTAGATTTCCTTTCAGACCCCAGCGTCATTGAATTGCAATTCTTTTTCCATGTCTGAAAGGAATTTTAATAAAAATCTCAAGTTGAGCAAAATGAAACAAGAAAAAACTAAAATAATTGAATTTCAGTCCGTCATTTAAAAATTTAATTTTTCAATTGCTAGAATTGCATGATGTTAAAATCTGGTTCGTGATTAAAAGTTCATCAGACATTTTTAATCGAACATGGATTCCAACATGTATGAGGCATTTTGCATGAAAAAATTTTTCAGTTCGAACCTGTCTCGGAGTTTTGAAGTTCTGTTGGTTAACAGAAATCGGTTTGTGCCACAGCTAAGCTTGCTGTTAACTTAAAATTGAACTTACATTTCAATAGAAGCTCAGAGTACAGTGGAAATCGTTTATAACAGACCCCAAGGGAACGGGAATAGTGTCTGTTATGAACGGTTTCTGTTATTACAGGTATATCGCATATAGTAGACAGTCTGCTATATGCAATATGTAAATCATCTATAGCAGACAGTCTGTTATTAGCGCTTATGCCCGAGAAACTTCTTTTAAAAAAATGCGTGCACACATGTTTATTATTTATGAGTGTATTTTAACAAATCAGTCATTTAAAAAGATATATTTACAAAATATATACAATGTACATTGTATATAGTTCAAGTTTATGTAAAAATAACTGCGTTATAAGCGTTTGATTTTTTGTTTCATGAACTTCCCTTTCAAATTGTTTATCAATTGAGCTGAAAAGGGAATTCAATTCGGTGGTAGCAGTTGTTGAGTTTTGGGTGAGGAGATATGTACTCGATTGAAACTAATTTCTGAGAAGCTGTGATCTACGTATGTTTGTGTTATGTATGTAAGGTAAGTGTACCACGTAAGGCCCACCTAACACCTTTTCGATTACAGCGTACAAAGTATTGATGATAGAAACCCGATTGATTTTGTGTTGTTTTATTTGATAAATTTTCTATAGAAAAACAAAAAATTCTACCAAAAATCATAATCGGAAAAGCTCCTAAAATGCGATTTAAAAAAACGTCATTTTGGGCCTTACGAGGAACATGTGTACCTTAAAAGGCCCACTTACTCCTTTTTTGAGATAATGAACCCAAACTTGCATTCATTACTTTTGAAAGCCTTTTATGTTAATTTATATTGTAAAAGCTAGTAAAAAAAATTAAAATATCAGACAAAATTCGTTTATTTAAAAAAAAACTTAACGAATGTTACTAACCTGTTTTTGATTAAGAATTAAAGATTAAACGCTATTTAAGCAAAAAAAAGGTATAGTTGCCGTCTTTTGACCTCAGAGCAACTCAATATAAGGTTTCTTAATGACCGTTGTTGAATTTTTTATGGTGGGCCTTCATAGGCCTTCCAAGAAAAAAAAATTTGCTATTGATTTTTTTACCATAAACATACCTCTGTATCTTCACAATACAACAAACTTTGTTATTTTAAGAAAGCAACCCACAATTTCACTATAGATCATTATTTTTTAAGCATCGTCCACTATAAAAATGGCTTTTTTACGCCTCTGTTATTTTCAATTGACTGTGGTCGCCGCAAATATAGTGCGATTGTCTTAATTTTTTATTTCTACGAAATAACTTGAGGACATGTTTCAACATGTGCAAGTACAGAAACATTTGATAGTTAGAAGTTGGGTAAAATGAAAGTGGGCCTTACGAGGAGCCGGGCCTTACGTGGTACACTTACCTTACATCTAATAACACGAACATAAAATACGAAAATGTAACAGTAGAATTCTTCATTTGTCTGTTATAAACAGTACTATCGAGTCGTGGGGACTTCTGAACGTGTATTTTATAAGCGATATGTCTACCACAAGCGATGTCCGTTATATACGAATTAATATGTATTATTCCCATTACACTTGGAGGGACCAGAGGTTTTGTCTGTTGTATACGATAGTCTGTTATAGCCGGACCTGTTATAAACGATTTCCACTGTATTCGTTAAACTGAACATTAGTTCTTACAGAATATAAGACATAAACGGGGAATGAGAAAATGGGATTACATTCCACGCTTCCAGGATCTACTTTCTACGATTTTAGTACGCATTGGAGACATTTTGTCACAAATTCGGACCGACTGGAAGTAGTTTGTGACATATAAAGTCGTATGTATTGGACGAAATGGCTTTAGAACAAGCTAAAATCATACGAATGAACCTTTTAGTGTGCGATTGCTTTGCTATCGTATAGTAGATGGCGCGACATAATCCCGCATAATTGAATCGTATTTAAAAATGAATCTTCTCGCTTAATTGAATAAAAAGTTTTCAGCTGCATCGTAAGACAAATTTAACAATTAACTAGGGATGTTCCGACTAGTCGGCAAAAATCGCCGAATAGTCGGTTCCTTACTTCGTCTATATTTTTCAATAAAATGTACGTAGAGAATTTAGACAATTGTATTGTATTTTATTGTAGTATTGATTATTTTTCTAGTATTTTTATTTAACAAAATGAAGAAAGCAATTTTTCAAAAACAAAACAATTATTCATAAAAACAAGTAAGGGTGTTATAGTCAGGCGAGCTTGACAATAGAATACCCGACACAGACACATATTTTCAAATAATTTTTAATATCAAGAGGTGTTTAAGGCCATAAGGGGCCTCATATAACGATTTTTGTTAAATTTCTTTATGAAAACTGCCCCTTTGCCACGCCCACTTTTCCAATTTTTCGGAATTCTAATCGGAGGCTTAGATATACGCTCAAATCCTAAGTTTCATTGAAATATTTGGAGAAAGTCCGATTTTGAGGCAGTTTTGGGATTTTTGTGACAGACCCTGGAGGTACCCCTAAAAATGGTCCGATTGGGTCCATTCTTGAACTTGTTCTTACTCATGTCCCCGTGAGCCGAGGTAGCTCAACTCCTTCGATAAGAAAACTGTATACAGACAGACAGACATGGCTAAATCGAATCTCCTGGTGACACTGATCATTTCTATAGGTATATATTTTGTATGGTCTATCTCGACTGGTTCTGGGTGTTACACACAACCCAACAAACGCAATATACCCTCGATGGATTCGAATCGAAATCTAGAATATACCCGATACTTTCCATTAGGTAGGTAGGTAGGTTGAAGTGGCTGCCACTTAGGCCGTTAATCGGCCCATTGTGATACCAAGGAGGTTTTATAGCGTTTGTGTGAGTGTATATGTCTTATTATGTAGTGTACCCCTAACATGGGATTTTTTGAAAAACCAGTGCTAGGCTTGGAACATTACAATCCGTTTCGCCTGTGCCGGGAACCGAACCTCGGATCCTGGGATCAAGAGCACAGCACGCATCCGCTACGCTATCCCAGAGCCACATACTTTCCATTAAAGAGGCCCAAAAAAATATCAAAATGACATAATTTTCAAATACATACACAAATTTATTCCCCAGAATTTGAAATTTTTTGATCAAAAGCGACTCTTTTTCGAGTCGCCTTTATGATTAAAAAGATCAAATATGCGCTCGTTTTCTGGTCAGAAATGATACTTTTGTCGGGAGAAATTGGAACCCGCGACTCTTCTTGGCGAGTCATATTTGACAACATTTGCGAGACATTTTCAAGCCATACTGGCTATCATTTTCGAGTCGTTTTCTGATATTTTTTTTACTCATATTTGCTATAATTTTCGAGTCTATGAAAACTTTTTGTTCAATTAAGCGAGAAGATTTATTTTTAAATACGATTCAATTATGCGGGATTATGTCGCGCCATCTACTATACGATAGCATAAGCCAATCGCGCACTAAAAGGTTCATTCGTATGAGTTTTAGATTGTTATTAATAGCCATTTCAGTTCCACATACATGACTTTATATGTCACAAACTACTTCCAGTCGGTCCGAATTTGTGACAAAATGTCTCCAATGCGTACTGTCAGAAAGATCGTAGAAAGTAGCACTCTTCTTGGAAAGACAAATTTGGAATGTTTCAAATACTCACATTTTCTCATTCCCCGAATTTATGTCTTTATATTCTGCTAAGAACTATGTTCGAGTCTTAACGAATACATCTTGTGCTTCTATTGAAGCATGTAAATTATATTTTTAAGATTGAACAGCGAGCTTAGCTGTGGCATCAATACCGATTTCTGTTAACCAATGCGAACTTCAAAACTCCGTAGATTTTCAGCTTGTTCTGAACTTTGTCCAATCATAATTTTATCATGCAAAACTGCCTCATACATGTTGGAATCCATGTTCGATTAAAAATGTCTGATGCGATACTTCGTTAATCACGAAGCAGAATTTTAATCCCATCATGCAATTCAAGTCAATTCGTAAGAATTAATTTTTAAAATGATCGGCATCATGAAATGTCAATTACAGTTACAGCGTCGTGGCATAACGTCTAACTAATTAAAACCCGAGAGTTCGAACTGAATTTTCATGCATTGCTTGACGTCTTATGATTGGAATCTCATTTTCAGATAAAAATAGTCGAGACTATGTTATAATCACGATTTTATTAGTATAACTTGAAAACAACCCAATTAATCTGTGTGAATCAATTAGCTTCAACTTTTTCGAGATTCAAAAAAAAAAATATTGTGCTGTAATGCCCAGTTGTGCGTATATGTCCATTTCGATAAAAAAAAGTCCCTAAGGGATGCCATTTTTATGACACGAAGCCTTTTTTATTGAGTGCTCAAGTTAGCTTGCACTTTTTCGAATTTCCGAAAAAAAGTATTGTGCTGTAATGTGCCCAGTTTGTGCTATCATGTGCCGTTTCGAAAAAAAAAATATCACTCAAGGGATGCCATTTTTATGAGGAGGTCCTTTTTGTGTGTCAAGTTAGCTGCAATTTTTGATCTTCCAGAAAAGATTGTGCTGAATGGCCCAGCTGATCTTCTGTGCGTTTCGAAAAAAAAAAATTCTTGAAGGATGCCATTTTGAGCGGTCCTTTTTTTGTGCTCAATTGCTTCATTTTCGATTTGAAAAATTGTTAATGTCCCAGTTTGTCTACATGTGCCGTTTCGAAAAAAAGGACTCCTAATAAGATGCCATTCTTATGAGGAGTCCTTTTTTCTGTTCAATAGCCGGAATGATCTAGCTTAGATGTCAAACACTGTGGGTCAATCTTGCGGCAAAGCTCCTTTTTATGTCCGTTACATATTGAAAAATGAAGCGTAACTGACACGAAAAAAAAGGACCTCTCATAAAAATGGCATTCCTTGAGGAATTTTTTTTTTCGAAACGGCACATGATAGCACAAGCTGGGCACACTACAGCACAATATTTTTTTTCGGGAAATTCAAAAAAGTGCAAGCTAACTTGACACGAAAAAAAAGGACGTCCACATTAAAATGGGTTCCATTGAGGAATTTTTTTTTTTCGCAACGGCACATGATAGCACAAACTGGGCACATTACAGCACAATATTTTTTTTTCGGGAAATTCGAAAAAGTGCAAGCTAACTTGACACGAAAAAAAGGACCTCCTCATAAAAATGGCATCCCTTGAGGAATTTTTTTTTTCGAAACGCCACATGATAGCACAAACTGAGCACATTACAGCACAATATTTTTTTTTTGGAAATTCGAAAAAGTGCAAGCTAACTTGATGCACATATAATCTGATTCAAACAAATATTTATGTATTTGTAAAAATTGAAAAAATATTTTATTTGAGTTTTTTAGAGCTCATTTTATACGCGCAACATCAAAAATTTCGAAACACAACTTAACAAAGAGAGCAAAAACTAAATTGTTTGCACAAAAGGAGGTTCCCGAAGTTCTGAGAATTCGTATTTTATACGTAATTCCAGTTAAAATTTTCTATTACGCAGAGTTTACCTTTTAGAGCTTTTAGGTTTTGTTGAAGTTTTAGAATAGTCAATGTAAATAAAAAGGTGTTGACATTTAGGGGTGTTGACGGATTAGGGGGTTGACGTTATCCCGAGTGTACTCTATTTTAGTTTTTCCTTGTTTCATTATGCTCAACTTGAGATTTTTATTAAAATTCCTTTCAGACATGGAAAAAGGATTGCGATTCGATTGCAAATTTCGATCATGAGTGAAAATTTCGATAATGAGTGAAAATTTCGATCATGAGTGAAAATTTCGACCAAGGATTTCTTTTGCTCCTTATTTAATTTAATATAAAGACAGCAGATTAAATTTTCCGATCCTTCTGAAGGGAATTCCAACAAAAATCCAAGTTAAAAGGATATCCAATGAATTTTATATTGTTTCTCGCACTATATGGGTCCATTTTTGGTACATATAGAAGCATGGAATCCGTTGGAAATAGAAGGGAAAACAAGAAGTTAAATATCTGACTGTCGCTTTTGCATTGATTTCGGCGTGAATTTTTAAATCCTCATCATTCAAGCAAGAGCACAATATTGCTTCAATTGAAACCTTGGAATATGCGAAATTCAATTTCATCAAATTAATTCTCTTCAATTCCAATTTGGGATTTTCCCGTCCAAACATGTTGCCGCCGTGTCAAGCGTCCATTGTTATGCGACAATATTTTCGCTTTTAATTAACATTTTTTTTTTACGCCAAAACTTTAAAGTTCAATAAAATGCACGCAAGTAAATATTGATGGAAATACAAATAATTAAGCCAAACGGGAGAAAAACATGAAAATGGAAACCAACGGAAACTCTAATTGTATAAAACAGTGCGATGTATGTAAGCGTAATTATCGTCCTTTTTCCAACTCGGAACGTGCGAACCGCAGCGAACATGCACGTTGGGACAAAATTCAGTTGTTGCGGTAAAAAATTAATTTTTCAACTTTACCTATACTTCGAACATTCCTTCATGCTAGTCGAGCATGTCTTCCGGTGAAATAAAAAAATTGTTTTTTTTTTTGTTTATCCCGCATAATTGAATCATATTTAAAAACGAATCTTTTTCTCGCTTAATTGAAGAAAAGGTTTTCAGCTGCATCGTAAGAAAGATTTAACAATGAACATTCCTAAATCGTTTTATGTATGCGTGCTCACTGGGACATGAGTAATAACAGATTCCGCCAATCGGACCATTTTTAGCGGTACCTCCAGTACTAGGGTCTGTTATGAAAATCAGAAAAACTGCTCTAATGTATTTCAAAGATATTTCGATGAAATTTGACATTTGAACATATTTTTAAAGGCAAGTAATGTGATTTCCAAAAATTGAAAAAGTGGGCGTGGCAGAAAGACGTTTTCCGAAAAATGTCTCCTACATCAAAAATTCAAATGGGATTTGCACGAAATTTGGCACGTATGCTTCGTTTGAAGCCATAAACATAATATGCAAAAATTTGATCAGTCCATTATTAAGGGTACCTCCAGTACTAGGGTCTGTCGCAAAAATCGTAAAAACTGTCAAAAAATGAGAGCTTTTCGAGATATTTGAATAAAATTTAGAATTTGAGCGTAGATTTAAGATTTAAGCCTTTGGTTGAATTTCTAATAATTTAACAAGTGGGTGTGGCAATAGGGTGGTGTTTATAAACTAATTGAACAAAAGTAGGCCTCTTACGGTCTCGAAAATCTCAGGAATACAATGTATTAATGGACGTGGTCTTGGGAGCATGTTTCAAAACAATATTCAGTATATTACCTTACTTTTGGCCCTTAATCTGTGTCGCGTGTTATATTGTCAGGTTCGCCAGACTATAACACCCTTATTTTTTTTTTTTTTTTTTGTGTTGTGAGTGATATTTTGTGTAACAATTTTGGTAAAGCTAGATGAATTCTAAAAAAAAAAAATATATGCCGCGACTTTGCGTTTTCGTCCCATTGTGCATAGCCATGAAATCTCTCTAGGCTTGGTTCACACAACATCCATGCGCTGTATTATTGTTTACAAATATCTGCAAAAAAAAAGAAAAATTGCAAATATCAAACAAAAGTTACGAAAATGCATTCCGAGAGAGAGCGAGACAGAGAGAATCATATGAATTAAATTTCGATTCATTATCCTTTTTGATGGAATTCGAATTTGCGAGTGTCATGTCATGACTGAAACTGAGGTAATGAACTCAGCGAGAAGAAAATCAAATTAATTAGTGCATTCAACATGAAAAATACAGACACACACACACAATCATGCCACATCCCAGCTGGTAAATGTCTGCAACATGATACACTCATCAATGATGTACTTAGAGGTGCCGGTGTCCAGCATGCCATCGTACAAGGAGTCGTTGATTTTCTTCATTCTTGCTGCTTATTTCAAATACTTATATCCGATTGTGTTCAGGATTATGAGCTACAACCCGCAAGCCATTTGAAGGTTTAAGATCAATTCTGCGGACTGGTAAACAGTAAGTGATAAAACGAGATTCTCGTTAATGGAGTAAGACAAAACAAATTGCAAAACTCTAAAGCGAACCCGACACGGTACTGAATAGCCTACTGAATTCATACGTACGTGTTCAGTATGTTGGCGTCGACACGTTACTGAATTTAGTATACTTCATTATTTGCCGCTTGTTTTCAACGAGTGCAGACGACAATGTCAAACGCGGACAAAATAATTTTGGCGGCTGTTGTAGTGGCATTAAAAAAAAAAAGGAAAACGAAAAACAAAAAAAACAAAAAAAGGATTTGGATGAAAAATTGGCTAAATTTCTTTTTAAAAAAATTTAAAAAAAACAGTCTTCATAGGTTTTTAAGAAAAAAAAAAAAAAATTAATTCAGTATTTTTTTGTTTTTAAGAAAATAAAAAAATTAATTTAAGTTTTCAATAAACTAAAAAAATAATTTAAAAAGTATATACATAAAATAAGTCTTCATAAGTTTTAAAAAAAAAAAAATTAATTCAGGTTTTTTCAATGAATTCCAAAATAAATGATTTATCATCGTTGTCCGCCATCACGTCGTCTCGCCGTAAAATTTTCTCTCAAATGAATTCAGTTACTGAATTCAGTATGTCGCGCATACGCGTTACTGAATTCAGCCATTCAGTACGCAAAATCAAAACGATTTGGATTTTGCGTACTGAATCGCTTCCCTCGTTGTAATTGAGACGCATACACATCTATTTCACTAATACACATATAGCGTTCAGTACTGCATTCAGTACCGTGTCGGGTTCGCTTAAGGATATTATTATCATTTATTTGAATTTTCAACATTTTCAAAAGCGGCACAGAAAAGAAGAGGAAATATTCGATGCTATAAAATATACTTTACTATTGTAAAAAATATCAGCAGTGAAGTTTTTGAATTCCATGATGGTAAAATGTCACAGTGACAGCATCAGTCAGGATGACTTTTCCTGCTGGGATCACATGAAACTTATTAATGGACATGACATTGATTCCTTGAAGAAGATAATTGAGATATTATTTTCTCTCTTACTCTCTCTCTCTCTCTCTCTCTCTTGTCTCTCTCTGTCTCTCTCTGTCTCTCTCTGTCTCTCTCTGTCTCTCTCTGTCTCTCTCTGTCTCTCTCTGTCTCTCTCTGTCTCTCTCTGTCTCTCTCTGTCTCTCTCTGTCTCTCTCTGTCTCTCTCTCTGTCTCTCTCTGTCTCTCTCTGTCTCTCTCTCTCTGTCTCTCTCTGTCTCTCTCTGTCTCTCTCTGTCTCTCTCTGTCTCTCTCTGTCTCTCTCTGTCTCTCTCTGTCTCTCTCTGTCTCTCTCTGTCTCTCTCTGTCTCTCTCTGTCTCTCTCTGTCTCTCTCTGTCTCTCTCTGTCTCTCTCTGTCTCTCTCTGTCTCTCTCTGTCTCTCTCTGTCTCTCTCTGTCTCTCTCTGTCTCTCTCTGTCTCTCTCTGTCTCTCTCTGTCTCTCTTCTGTCTCTCTTTGTCTCTCTCTTGTCTCTCTCTTCTTCTCTGTCTCTCTCTTGTCTCTTCTCTCTTGTCTCTCTTTGTCTCTCTTTGTCTCTCTCTATCTCTATCTCTATCTCTATCTCTATCTCTATCTCTATCTCTATCTCTTTCTCTATCTCTATCTCTATCTCTATCTCTATCTCTATCTCTATCTCTATCTCTATCTCTATCTCTATCTCTATCTCTATCTCTATCTCTATCTCTATCTCTATCTCTATCTCTATCTCTATCTCTATCTCTATCTCTATCTCTATCTCTATCTCTATCTCTATCTCTATCTCTATCTCTATCTCTATCTCTATCTCTATCTCTATCTCTATCTCTATCTCTATCTCTATCTCTATCTCTATCTCTATCTCTATCTCTATCTCTATCTCTATCTCTATCTCTATCTCTATCTCTATCTCTATCTCTATCTCTATCTCTATCTCTATCTCTATCTCTATCTCTATCTCTATCTCTATCTCTATCTCTATCTCTATCTCTATCTCTATCTCTATCTCTATCTCTATCTCTGTCTCTGTCTCTGTCTCTGTCTCTGTCTCTGTCTCTGTCTCTGTCTCTGTCTCTGTCTCTGTCTCTGTCTCTGTCTCTGTCTCTGTCTCTGTCTCTGTCTCTGTCTCTGTCTCTGTCTCTGTCTCTGTCTCTGTCTCTCTCTCTCTTCTCTCTCTCTCTTCTCTTCTCTTCTCTCTCTCTTCTCTCTCTCTCTCTCTCTCTCTCTCTCTCTCTCTCTCTTCTCTCTCTCTCTCTCTCTCTCTCTCTCTCTCTCTCTGTCTCTCTTTGTCTCTTTCTGTCTAAACTAAAAGCACTGTGGAAAATATGATTTATTCCATCAGTGAAGATCCGTACTATCCACAATAAAGAACGCAAACTATTCCAGTGACATTTCCTGCAGGGAAGATATTATCCGGTATGAATAAATTTCATAAATTATTTCATTCAAAAGCCAATTGCAAAAACAACTGAATCGGAATCAACAAATTAAATTCGAAACTTTTGATTTCATTTTTTCCCCGTACAAAAGCTGGACTGGTATTTGCTGCGTTAGCTGAACGTCCGTTCAATTATCTTTACTGAGAGTGCTTCAGGAGTATAAAGTTACTTGAAACAATACCCGAAATGAATTCAAAATAAATATTCCATGCACCCACTAATTGGCTTTAAAGTAAATCTGCCTGTGACATGTATTGGAAGTCAATGAATGTTTCGATATCGTGTAAAATTTCTTTTCCATCAAATCAAAAAGCATGAGATACTTAGGTTTATATGGCAAAAACTGCAGCATAGTCTTAAATTGGCGATGGGTACAATTGCATGGATGCATTTTATCCTGCAACTAAAAAGCAACTGAGAATTTTAAGTACATATATAAAAGCAATTGGGCGTTTTTGGTTTGTCTTTTATCTAACTTTGATTGCCTTCTCATACATATATCTGAATAGGGGTATAGGTATCTGTATTGTTTTCAATAGGGTTTGCGTATAATTCTAAGTCGGTTTATTCTTATAGACAGCTTTTGCTTCAGATGCGGGACTTATGTAAGACACAATTTGTGACAGGGCCATAAAAAACAAGATGTGTGTTGACAAAACCGATAATCACCATCATAGTGAGGCGTGGCTGG
This sequence comes from Chlorops oryzae, assembly GCA_020466095.1. Lineage (NCBI taxonomy): Eukaryota > Metazoa > Arthropoda > Insecta > Diptera > Chloropidae > Chlorops > Chlorops oryzae. The sequence goes on from CM035806.1 coordinate 146,848,513, forward strand.
AAAGGAGTCGACATAGAAGGGGTGACCTTTTCGACCGGACCGGTCCCCTTAATATCAAGCTTCTCAGTGGCTCGAATTACCTGCAGACGGACCCGAGTGTTCTACTATCTCTGATGCTAACTTATGATCCTTATTGTTTTCTTTATAAATACTCAAAGCGGTTCCGAAGAAAAAAATTCCCCCGGTTTCGAAATTCCTTTATGAGTTATGCTTTTTATTAAAAAGAAATACTTCGAATGGCCGAACTTTTTTTCCAAGAAAAATTATGGTGGGTGCTTGCTAACAACTTTTCTAAGGTGCGAACAAAAAGCGATTAGTAGAAAATTTAGTCCACCGGCGGTTGCAGTTACGGAAAAGAAAAAATAATTCAAAAAAATTCAAATGTAATATTTTTCAAAATTACAATTAATTTTATGAAATAATTTTACCTCTGACCTAGTATTTTATCTACCGGACAAAGAGTTAAAAATTAATTCGGAATAAAGGACCCATAAAAATAACATTGAAAAGAATCGAAATGAGCAAAATGTGCGTTACTTGAATTTAATGCGATAACTCTTTTGAAGAAAAAAGAAAAAAAATATATGTATAAGACTATCATGATTACAAGTGTGTCCAGTCTAATCCACTCACTTAGATCCTGACACATATGCTTAACATAATTTTCACATTAAGGATATGAAGCAACCATTCCGTGGCATGCCGATGCCTTCGAAATTGATGAAAGTCATTACAGTAAAGCGTGTTGTCTTACCATTTCGAATTATACAGCACGTAGACGTACTCACTTAAAGAAATCCCAACAGTCATATTAATTAACGATGTTGAATAAAAGATTTAATTACGCTGATTACCGCTTTCTCTCCTTCCAATGTGCTGGAATAATGGCCAGCATAAATCCAATATGCCATGCTGTTGCATCTCGTACAAAATATCCATACAGTTATCATTAAGCCAAGCGCCAATGGGCTATATGAGCACATACATACATACGTATAGACATATGCACACATATGTGAATATCTACATATGTATATGTATGCATATTTATGGTGATGATATTGTATATCTCGATTGTAGTAATGGCTTCCCTCAGTGCTTTTCATTGATTCCTTGCATTGAGGCTATTTAATATGTTGCGAGAATAATTATTAATTTAATATAATACTTACAATTAAATTAAATAAAATTTAATTTAATTTAATTTAATTTAAAAACCAACTGGTGTTTAATTTTAATTTTAATTTTAATTTTAATTTTAATTTTAATTTTAATTTTAATTTTAATTTTAATTTTAATTTTAATTTTAATTTTAATTTTAATTTTAATTTTAATTTTAATTTTAATTTTAATTTTAATTTTAATTTTAATTTTAATTTTAATTTTAATTTTAATTTTAATTTTAATTTTAATTTTAATTTTAATTAATTTAATTTTAATTTTAATTTTAATTTTAATTTTAATTTTAATTTTAATTTTAATTTTAATTTTAATTTTAATTTTAATTTTAATTTTAATTTTAATTTTAATTTTAATTTTAATTTTAATTTTAATTTTTAATTTTAATTTTAATTTTAATTTTAATTTTAATTTTAATTTTAATTTTAATTTTAATTTTAATTTTAATTTTAATTTTAATTTTAATTTTAATTTTAATTTTAATTTTAATTTTAATTTTAATTTTAATTTTAATTTTAATTTTAATTTTAATTTTAATTTTAATTTTAATTTTAATTTTAATTTTAATTTTAATTTTAATTTTAATTTTAATTTTAATTTTAATTTTAATTTTAATTTTAATTTTAATTTTAATTTTATTTTAATTTTAATTTTAATTTTAATTTTAATTTTAATTTTAATTTTAATTTTAATTTTAATTTTAATTTTAATTTTAATTTTAATTTTAATTTTAATTTTAATTTTATTATTTTAATTTTAATTTTAATTTTAATTTTAATTTTAATTTTAATTTTAATTTTAATTTTAATTTAATTTTAATTTTAATTTTAATTTTAATTTTAATTTTAATTTTAATTTTAATTTTAATTTTAATTTTAATTTTAATTTTAATTTTAATTTTAATTTTAATTTTAATTTTAATTTTAATTTTAATTTTAATTTTAATTTTAATTTTAATTTTAATTTTAATTTTAATTTTAATTTATTAATTTTAATTTTAATTTAATTTTAATTTTAATTTTAATTTTAATTTAATTTTAATTTTAATTTTAATTTTAATTTTAATTTTAATTTTAATTTTTAATTTTTAATTTTAATTTTAATTTTAATTTTAATTTTAATTTTAATTTTAATTTTAATTTTAATTTTAATTTTAATTTTAATTTTAATTTTAATTTTAATTTTAATTTTAATTTTAATTTTAATTTTAATTTTAATTTTAATTTTAATTTTATTAATTTTAATTTTAATTTTAATTTTAATTTTAATTTATTTAATTTTATTAATTTTAATTTTAATTTTAATTTTAATTTTAATTTTAATTTTAATTTTAATTTTAATTTTAATTTTAATTTTAATTTTAATTTTAATTTTAATTTTAATTTTAATTTTAATTTTAATTTTAATTTTAATTTTAATTTTAATTTTAATTTTAATTTTAATTTTAATTTTAATTTTAATTTTAATTTTAATTTTAATTTTAATTTTAATTTTAATTTTAATTTTAATTTTAATTTTATTTTAATTTTAATTTTTAATTTTAATTTTAATTTTAATTTAATTTTAAATTTTAATTTTAATTTTAATTTTAATTTATTTTAATTTTAATTTTAATTAATTTTAATTTTAATTTTAATTTTAATTTTAATTTTAATTTTAATTTTAATTTTAATTTTAATTTTAATTTTAATTTAATTATTTTAATTTTTAATTTTAATTTTAATTTTAATTTAATTAATTTTAATTTTAATTTTAATTTTAATTTTAATTTTAATTTTAATTTTAATTAATTTTAATTTTAATTTTAATTTTAATTTTAATTTTAATTTTATTTTAATTTTTTAATTTTAATTTTAATTTTAATTTTAATTTAATTTTAATTTATTTTAATTTTATTTTATTTTAATTTTAATTTTAATTTATTTTAATTTTAATTTATTTTAATTTTAATTTTAATTTTTATTTTTATTTTATTTTATTTTATTTATTTAATTTTTAGGTTATTTGGTTTTAATTTTAAAAGATTTAATCAGTCTGCAGTTTTGGACATTCCAAGGTTAGCGTGGGGTATCATTTTTGAGTTTCACACATTCGATTAAAGAATTTCGATACTTAAGATACTTAAATGGTTGCTGCATCTCAAATCTTTCCGTTCAAAGCATTCTAGCTTGTTGGGAGCGATCACTTGATGTGTTGATAATTTCAAACATATTAACAAGTGCATATATGTATGTATGTACAATGTACATACATATGTATGCAAGAATGCGATGTGTTTGTGCGTGGAAAATCGATGAGTTCTCGATTTTCCCCTCTCGTTTCGGTGCTGTTCTTCAACACATCAATTTAATGTCATTTTTAATCACCATCAATTTAAAATACTCTCCATAAAATCCATAAAAATTTCCCATTGATGGAGAAGAAAAATACTCGGTCGTTTTTTTTTTTTCTGTTTGAATTAAATTGCCTCGTGTCGGAGGACCGAATACTATGAGTGGAATGGAATGGAATGGTATGAAAAAGGTTCAGCGTAAAGCCATCAGACGGATTGTTGGCTATCAACAGGTTCCGCTCGTACAAAAGGAGGAAAAAAGGAAAAACCGATTCAAACCAAAAACCAATTTGACATACCCAAAGTCGAATCGCAATCCAAACGGAAATAAATGAAAGTGCTTACAGCGGGCGCGCACAATCGAAATTCGCGTCAGGATTTCCTGTTAACGCCAGACGGAATAATGACTTTGTACGATTACACTTGTCACAAAGGCGGGAGCAAAAAAATAAAAAATCGTATTTTCCCATTGGCTAAAAAGTAGGGGAAAATTTAAAATAAAATAAAAACGAAATAAAATAATAAATAAAGTGAAAAATAAAAACATGGGAAAATGCAAAACTTCAGCCGCTAGCATCATTAGATGGATTACAGGACGTCAGGGTAATTGAGACGAACCGTTGAATAATAAAGAGAAAAAAAAAGTGAAAAATAAATAAAAGAAAAGCTACACTCAATAGTCGCGGCTTATTTAACTTAATATCGAAAATTGCGAACGTTCGGCGCGGAAATCGCCATTGAAAAAACGTAAATAATTCCGTCAGGAGCCAGCGAAAGGCGCAACAATTGTGTTTTTTTTTTTTGTTTACTTCAATGCGCTCAATACACTGGGCGACAACCGCCATTATACCTCATCACCACACCACCCCCGCGAGATATACGGTGACCAGTCTGCTTTGCTTTTGATGCATTTTCCTAGTTTTCCACCGATTTAAAGGCTTCTGTGCACTCTGTCATTACTGTTGGGGCGTCGCACAGTGGTCCCGCCTCATACATTTTTTGAAAAAAAAAAAAAAAAAATTGAAGGAGTGCTCGTACAACATTGAAATTCGGCACACACCATAGTTTTGACTTAATTAAGAAAATTTCAAAATTTCGTGAAAATCGGACTATTGCCACGCCTACCGCCCATACACCTGGATTTTTCCCAAATTTGCAATTTTCGTCCGATCTTAATGAAATTTTGGGTAGGGTAGTAGTATTCGAGACTCTTAACTAAAAAAAAATTTACTTCAAGAAACTCGGACTTATGCCACGCCCACTTTCCATAGGACGCGTCGCTTCGCTTACTTGTTCTCATACAGACTCTCTTATATATTTCATTGTTAGCGTGTATAAAAAAAATGGGACATTTTCATTTTTACCCAACTTTTCCCCACTTTTGAGATTACTTATAATTTTTAGCTATGGACCCGATGGCAGGACATCTGGTCACCATATCATATCGTCTGGTCTGCCTGGGCGGTGATAAAACTATCTTTGCTCACGTTGAATCGACCTGTAGTGACCCAAAACCCAATGCAACACTAGCAGAAAAACTACAAGCTGTTGCTGTTGTTATTATTGTGGCTGTTGCTGTTTTCATCAACGACAACAACAGCAAACAAGTAAGAAAGCTAAAGTCGGTCAAGCCCGACTTTGAAATACCCAGCGTCCCGACATTACGAGCGCACTATGTTTTGCTTCTCTATTTGTGGGCGTGGCAGTGGGAGGGCAACATAAATTATTTCCCTACACCTTTCATTCGCCTTGGTGAACCTATGTTGCGAATTTGAAGCTTCTACTTCTTTTACTTCGGAAGTTACGAAAAATCTTCATTTGTGGGCGTGGCAGTGGGCGGGCCGCATAAAATTTTTTCCTACACCTTTCGTTCGCCTTGGTGAACCTATGTTGCGAATTTGAAGCTTCTACGCCTTTTACTTCGGAAGTTACGAAAAATCTTTATTTGTGGGCGTGGCAGTGGGCGGGCCACAAAAAATTTTTTTCCTACACCTTTCATTCGCCTTGGTGAACCTATGTTGCGAATTCGAAGCTTCTACGCCTTTTACTTCGGAAGTTACGAAAAAACTTCATTTGTGGGCGTGGCAGTGGGCGGGCCATAAAAAAAATTTTCCTACACCTTTCATTTGTCTTGGTGAACCTATGTTGCGAATTTGAAGCTTCTACGCCTTTTACTTCGGAAGTTATGAAAATTCTCTATTTGTGGGCGTGGCAGTGGGCGGGCTACATAAATTTTTGTTCCTACACCTTTCATTTGCCTTAGGCAACCTATGCTGCGAATTTGAAGCTTCTACGCCTTTTACTTCACAAGTTACGATAAGCCCTTATTTTTGGGCTTATTTGTGGGCGTGGCTCGAGGAGGGCGGCGTCCATTTTTTGCCAGGATATGTCCCTTTTCGTAGTTTACCAGTACACCAAATATCAATGGAATGTGTTGACTGGTTCGCAAGTTACAAGCATTTTACTGAAAACACATTATATTCATTTGTGGGCGTGGCAGTGGGCGGATGTCTCCCATTTTTACTTAGGATCATACTCGAATCCCGATATACTTGTGTGCCAAATTTCGACTTGATTGGTCCAGCCGTTTCGGAGGAGATCCGACCACGGACGGACGGACAGACGGACAGACGGACAGACGGACGGACGGACGGACGGACGGACGGACAGACGGACAGACGGACAGACGGACAGACGGACATGTCTAAATCGATTCAGTTTTTGATCCTGATCATTTCTATATATATTTTTCTATAGCTCCGGAGCTTAATTCTCCCTGTTACAAGATTTGCACAAAACTAATATACCCCGCTTACGCTGGGTATAAAAATAAAACAAAGTATAGTACAGAATTTTTTGTTTTTTTGTTTTTTTGGCTCCGGTGAGAGCATTGAATTCTGGTGATTTCCTCGATTTCGATGTATACATACGTATGTATATCACACTGGCACATCAGACATGGATATAAAATTGATCAATAGCAGAGATCTAACCGAATGGCGGCGATGTTGCCGTCGCCATTGCAGTAGCAATCGCCAACATGGCTTTGCTCGATTGTATTCCGCTCGGCCATTATGTACTATGCTGCTATGCAGAAAAACCTATTCTTTACAGGAGCGGTTCATTGGAATCATTTAAAAAGGGTACTTGATGAAAGGTAACATTTATTTTCTCTTCCTTAAAATATGTTTTATAGAATTGCTTCAGGGTTTGGTTTTGCTGAGCTTAATTGAATTGAATAAAAAAACAAAAATTCCAGTTCGTTTTTAAATCACATTTTTTCGATGCTTAAACCGCAACTCAAATATAGCAAATGTACTACGGTTTTAAAGGAAATCGACCGCAGATCCGGAAAAAAATTAGAAAAACATGTCTTAATACGACCTTTTCCTTACCAAAATGGCTCGTAAAGTAAAAAAATAGAACAATTTTTCAGAAGTTTTGACTTTGACTGTTTATATTTTCCTCAACGGCTAAAATTTTAACAAAAAATTTAATTTTTCCTAAAAGCCCATACAATTGGCTTTCGAACCCAATTACAGTTTGTTTTCTACAATGAACCATTATCGTGGTAGAAGTTTTTTTCTGGACTTCCTGTTTAAAAGCTTTAAGGCCCTATAACTCCTCAGGGGTGCATTTGCCGCCCCGCCACAAACGATTTTTTGTTTGTCTTGACATCTTCTATCACCCTGCTCCGGATGTACTAGCTCTCGTGAAACACCCTGTATATTAAAGACACTTAAAAACAAGTAAGGGTGTTATAGTCAGGCGAGCCTGGCAATAGAATACCCGACACAGACACATATGTTCAAATAATTTTTAGTATCAAGAAGTGTTTTAGGCCATAAGCGGCCGCATATACAGACTTTTGTTAAATTTCTTTATGAAAACTGCCCCTTTGCCACGCCCACTTTTCCAATTTTTTGGAATTTTAATCGGAGGCTTAGATATACGCTCAAATCCTAAGTTTCATTGAAATATTTCGAAATAGTCCGATTTTGAGGCAGTTTTTGGATTTTTGTGACAGACCCTAGTACTGGAGGTACCCTTAATAATGGACCGATCAAGGAAATTTTTTGGAAGGATGTTTACGGCTACAAAGGAAGCATAAGTGCCAAATTTCAAAAAAGTCCCATTTGAATTTCGGGTGTAGGAGACAATTTTCGAAAAACGTCCTTCGGCCACGCCCACTTTATCAATTTTACAAAATTGAATAACGGCTTTAAATAGGTTCAACTATCAAATTTCATCAAAATATCTTAAAAACTCCGGTTTTAAAGCAGTTTTTGTGATTTTCATAACAGACCTGTACTGTACTGTACTGGAGATACCCCTAAAAACGGTCCGATCGGGTCCATTCTCAAACTTGTTCTTACTCATGTTCCCTTTAGCACGCATACCAAATTTCTTCAAGATAGCTCAACTCCTTCGATAAAATAACTGTATACAGACAGACAGACGGACAGACAGACAGACGGACGGACATGTCTAAATCGAATCTCCTGGTGACGCTGATCATTTCTATATATATTTTGTATGGTCTATCTCGACTGATTCTGGGTGTTACACACAACCACACAAACGCAATACACCCTCGACACAGAGTGTGTCGGGTATAATAACCCTTAATGTTAAGTGTGTGTGCCTAAAAGTATGCAAATTTTGTTTTGTGCCTCCACATACGAATATACATATGTACAAAATTACTGGAAAATTCATAAAATCTCAATATGAAGTGGACGATTTTACATGGTAAGGCAGATTTTTTATTCATACCTGTATTACAGTTAAACCTAATGCGTATTTTTACCTTTTCCTATTGAATTCGCAAACTTCTCTGTCCTGTTAGAAGAGTTACATTAAATTCAAAACACAAAAAAAAAAAAAAAAAAAACGGTTGACATTACTGAAAAAATCCGAATGCAACTCTGTGTGGTCTCTGTTCTTTACAGTTAATGTTTATTATCCCTTTGAAATATCGAAAAAAAAACCTCATTTCGATTGAACATAATCCCTTAATTGCTAATAATTCAAAATTATCAATATTGAGGGCCTAAACTTACCAAAAGACCGTGCCCGTGTTAATGACGTGATGATACAGGGCATCCTTTTCCTCAAATACCGAGAACGGCTGCTTTAATTCTGGATCATTTCAAATCAGTTATTGTCCCGATTATATATACTTCCATTTAGCACACAAGCTCATATAAAATGAGCAATAACAGAAAGAAAGAAAGAAGAATATATGAAATATGAAATGATAAAGGAAATGAACTCTTGGCATGGGACGGCATATCCTTAAATACTCATTAAACTCAATTTCTGTCCAAAATCAAGGAGCTTCTTTCCAAATAATTGGATCTATTGAAGTTCCTCGCTCATGCACGTACGTACGAATGTAGGCACACACACGCACATACACACACACACACACACACACACACACACACACAACACACACACACACACAGCAGTCGTTCATACTCCTTCGAGCAAGTGACATTAAGCGCCACTAATCTGCTGCCGGTCATCAATTAGTGCAATGTGCTTGCAACGACTTCCTTACCACAGTAAAGGGGAAGGCGCCCCTCCCCTCCTGCCAGCACTGCTCACACTTGGGTGTTGAGATTGTAAACAGCCGGATTATTACAGCCGAAACATCATGTTTTCTTATGGAAAAAAGTTGATGGCTGTTGTTGGCAGCACAGTGACTCCTTTTTTTGGTAAATTTTTTTATATTTTTTTTTTAATTTTTTTTTTTTTTTTGTATGAGGCCAGAAAAGCACTGTGTGTCCCGTCGTCGTCGTCGGTGCCGTCAGATCAGGGTAAAACGATGTACACAATGCTGGCGATAGGTGCCTGCCTACATACTCCTTACGGTCGACACTAATACACGACATGGGCATATTCTCCGGCATGCTGGCTTTATTCTGTTGTGGCAGCAAACACAGGCAAACGGCCAAACAACAGCAAGCATCCAGTCACGAGCACGAAACTTCGATGACAATAAGTAAAAAGACACATGCAACCCCCAACAAGTGTCTCCACCAAATGAAGGCCATGTGTGTCCCTCTCTTTCTGTGTGTGGGTGTGTGTGTGTGAGCGCTCGAATTTATGTATGTGTGTGCGTGCGCGCGATTGTG
>CM035806.1:146863166-146900666 GCA_020466095.1 Chlorops oryzae
TTGCGTTTTCCAGGGCGCCATCAAGTGCTTGTGATAATTGCATGATAATATAAAAAATAAACAATTAAGAAAAAAAAAAGGAAAAAAATACGCGACTCTTCGTTATACTTACATATCGACCTCCTCTTTTCGCGAATTCATCTTAAATATGTATGTTGCATTTTTTACGAAATTGACTTTTGGATGCCAATTTGTTCTAAAGGCTTCAACTCATCTCCTGGCAAAATATTATAACCCTAAGCACTGTAGTTATGGTGGTAATGCGCAATTAGTTTTAGCTTAAATACAGTCGCCTATGCAAAGAATTGTAGAAAAAACGCTCTCCTGTAAAATTTTGTTTTTGCAACATACGATAATTACGATAATAGATATTTAATTTTCTCATCTTATTTTCAAAAAATTTATTAGACATATGGAATACCAAATTCAAGGAAATCGATCCAGCATTTTAAATAAAATAAAAAATTTGGTTGTTAATTGGACACTTTTCATACCAAAATGGCTTCCAAAGTAAAAAAAATTGAAAGTTTTTTTCAGAATTTTTTACTTTGACCGTTTATTTTGCCCTCAATGGGTCAAATTTTTAGCATTAATTTAATTTTTCCTAAAAGCAAATATAATTGGCTTTCAAACTGCATTTAAGTTTTTTTCTCCACGATGAACCATTATCGTGGGAGAGTTATTTTTCTCGACTTACTGCTCAAAAACTTTAAGTCCCTATAACTCCTCAGGGGTGGATTTGCGACCAACCACCCTCCCATACGATTTTTTGTTAGTTCTTACCTCCTCTATCAGCTCCCGACCGGTTGACCTTCACAAACGGAACATCCTGTATAATGTGTGTGATAGTATTCAATGATAAGAGTAGCCCGAAGAGGTGAGATAATTAATATTCCTTTTTTTAACTTATTCAAGATTTAAGTGTGATTCTTCTCTCAATCGCTTGCGGCATCTAAAGTAATATGTGGACCTCCCTTCCGCCCTGCTTAAAATAGAAAAACTGTGCGTTAATGGGGACGAAAATCCTTATACTTTATTTCACGATGATAAAAAAATGTTGATTCCTCTTAACACTTCGTTTCATTTTGCTCGCGTAACTCGCGCTTAATTCTCATGCATACATAAGTATCCTGCAATATTGCAATACATGTGGAGACATGTAAGTTCATACAAACCTTCATAGGAATTATGTCTAATCGAATTCGTGTTCTAGATGGGGAAAACAATTTGCGCAATAATTTCGTATCAAATTTATTGAAATTTTGTAGATACACAATGCATTGTCTGTCTGTTTCAATCTTATTGAGTAATTTGATTTCGAAGAAAACAGAAAAGAGAAGAAAATAAATGAATATAAAATTCAAGCTAAAGTAAGTAGTATTCGAGATCGTTTCGGACAAAAAAAAAACAAATGTCTTTTGTACGAAATTCTGATTGGACCCTTGCCCCGCTCTGTGTTGCTGCCATCGAAAGTCATAAATGTGGAAATATGTTATTTATCCAAAATTTTTTCGGCATATTTTGTGAAAATTTGGAAACACTTTCTTCAAGGCTGAAGGAAATTCGATAGTTTTTTTTTTTCTTATTGCTTTCTACTCGGAAGAGATGAGAGAAAAATTAAAGATGGATATTTCAATTTGATTTTGAATGGGGAAAAATTTTGCATTGAATTGCATCACAGCCAAATATAAAAATCGCCTGGAAACTGGAAAGCAATGAATTTTTTTTTTTTTTTTTTTTGTTCAACACGATAGATGTAAGGAAGAATAGTAAGAACAAAGCGCATTTAAAGCTTTCAAGCAGTGGCGTCGGAGTCGTGTGGGCAGGCTGGGTTCGAGCCCATTTAACGTAACTATCCTTAACGTATTAAATCAGGTGAATCGATCGGTTGATCTACCTTATGAAGAGTCGAGAAAAATTTCTGAAATATAGAGATAGAAAGGAATAGAATGAAAGAGACCGAGACAAAGCGATAAGGAAAGGTGTAGAGATTGAAGGAAACTGATAGAGATGTGCTTGGTATAGAGAGAGATAGAGATAGATAGTGGATGAAGGAGAGATAAAGGGAAATATGAGGCCATAGAGAGAGATGGAGAGAGATAGATAGAGACAGAGAGAGAAAGAGAGAGATAGAGAGAGAAAGAGAGAGATAGAGAGAGAGATAGAGAGAGAGATAGAGAGAGAGATAGAGAGAGAGATATAGCGGGAGAGATAGAGAGAGACAGAAAGAGATAGAGAGCGAGATAGAGCGAGATAGAAAGAGATAGAGCGAGATAGAGAGAGATAGAGATATATAGAGAGAGAGATAGAGAGATAGAGAGAGAGATAGAGAGAGATAGAGAGAGATAGAGCGAGATAGAGAGAGATAGAGAGAGATAGAGAGAGATAGAGAGAGATAGAGAGAGATAGAGAGAGATAGAGAGAGATAGAGAGAGATAGAGCGAGATAGAGCGAGATAGACCGAGATAGACCGAGATAGAGCGAGATAGAGAGAGATAGAGAGAGATAGAGAGAGATAGAGAGAGATAGAGAGAGATAGAGAGAGATAGAGAGAGATAGAGAGAGATAGAGAGAGATAGAGAGAGATGAGAGAGAGAGAGATAGAGAGAGATAGAGAGAGATAGAGTAGAGGAGATAGAGAGAGATAGAGAGAGATAGAGAGAGGATAGAGAGAGATAGAGAGAGATAGAGGGAGATAGAGGAGATAGAGAGAGAGACAGAGAGAGATAGAGAGAGATAGAGAGAGATAGAGAGAGATAGAGAGAGATAGAGAGAGATAGAGAGAGATAGAGAGAGATAGAGAGAGATAGAGAGAGATAGAGAGAGATAGAGAGAGATAGAGAGAGATAGAGAGAGATAGAGAGAGATAGAGAGAGATAGAGAGAGATAGAGAGAGATAGAGAGAGATAGAGAGAGATAGAGAGAGATAGAGAGAGATAGAGAGAGATAGAGAAGATAGAGAGAGAGATAGAGAGAGAGATAGAGAGAGATAGAGAGAGATAGAGAGAGATAGAGAGAGATAGAGAGAGATAGAGGGAGATAGAGGAAGATTTCATGGATTAGGAATAGAGGAGGATAGATTATATAAATAAAAATAGGCGGTAAGGGGCTGAGCATACCTATGATTCAAATGATTTTTAAATGATGGTTCGGCGTTAGCAAACCACCAAAAATAAAATATGTATGTATAAAAAACTTAAATTAACGGTATTGCTCCAGAAATCTTGGCATATTCGGGTGAGTTTATGTGTGGCCCACATTTCATGGACCGCAAAACGAGCATGTAATTCCGAGTTTATGATTTAAATATATGCCTTCGCACATCTAAAAAAACAGAAGGCCTCCCAAAGATTCCGAAGAAATTCCAAAGCGCGGATAATTTTGGCGCTCGAAAATAACAGAAAATGCTCGTCTCAATTACCATGACATATGACCCATGAACGAATCGGAAAAAATATTTTCAGAATTATGTTATATCGTATGATTGTCCTCAGGATTGGCATTGGCTTCTTGCCCAATATTTTTTTTTTTTTTTTTTGAATTTGTATTCAATTAACTGTCAAGCCTCCACTCGAAAAAATTTTTCGCTTTAAGTGAACCCAAGCATAATTTTTCCCTTATGATTCTCTCTCGAATGCATTTATATTCCATTGCTTTGAGATTGTTGTGTTCGGCATTGAAGTTTGACTGTGGCAATTTTGAAGACCTACAGTAAAACGTTAACAGCCACTGACAAAGTAAGAATTATTGTTTCATTTTGCATTCGGGCGTTCGTTTTATTGCCGCGTGAAAGCGTGTCGTTGCGGAACATTCGGATTTGAACTTTCATAAAATTCGACATTTAAAATTTCGCCAGATCCAAGAGAATTCGCCGGAGTTTTCTACGAAAACTGCATTTTAATTTGCTTTCCCAAAAGTTTTAAGTATCACGAGAAATCGAGATGGTGATTTGCTAGAAAAATTGAAGACGCACAGCATCCAAGCGTCACGCACCCACAATCGTCGTGCATCGCTTCGCAACGCAATGATGATGACAAGACCGACATACATATTTATTTAATTAATTGCAACTGTTCATTTCGACTTTCGGCTTTCGGTTGTTGTCTCTTCTCGCTGGCAATGTCAGACTTAATTTGAATGCACAAGATCCGCCAGTAAAGTTGGAGAAGCGAGTTCACAGATCAACAAAAAAAAAAAAAAAGTAAGTAAATTCCATCGCCTGTTGCTCGTGTGCGCTTGTGTTGCACATCTGAATGACTTCGCCTGCGTTCACGCAGAATGAATCAATTAGGAATTCTCCGACATGAAATATATATATATATATATATATGTATATGTATATATATATATGTTCTATATATACCCAGCCGGAAACGTCCAGCATGACAAGAGCTGCGAGTCCTCCTGATTATACACCAACTTTCTAATGAAATTTAGACACAAGCGGCATTGGACGTCATAAGAGTACACTGAGCGAACTTTACCATGATTTTTTTAAAAGGGCGCATTGTTATTCACAGTCCTTTTGATTTTCGAGCAGAACGAAAATTTCAAAAGAAAAATGGTTGAGTCAACAAGATTTTTGGTTGATTTAAAGGAAAAAATAATTAAATATTAATTACATTTCAGGTTGGTGCAGAAAACGACGTATCAATGGTCTGCATTAATGGTTTTATAAACATCTTGCGTTCGGAACTCAGTTATAAACATATACATATTTTCATCTTAGAACTTTTTAAGCATTGCGAAAGCAGTCACGACAACGGAGTGACGAAATCGGATGAAGTCCATCCGATGGCTATTTTTGGGGTTATGTTCAGCAGAGGGCTCTGTGGCCATTTGCTTTGAACGTTGAATAAATTTGTTATGACATTTCTTCTTTTATAGTAATTTTAGAAAATTTTTTTTTATTTTTGAAAATTATCTTGTCATATCAATTATGTTCGTGGTTGGTTCAACAATTTAAATTTAAATCCATTTTTGAAAATTATCATGTCAATTCAACCTGAAACATAGTTGATTCCAAAGGAAAATCTTTATTTTTTCCAACAAGAAAAATTTTTAAAATAAAATTATTCCTTGTTGAAGCCGTTTTGTATGTTTTTCCTTTTGATTTAATCAGTTTTCTATTTGATTTTTTCTCTGTGTACATGTCACGAATTGGTAATCGAATTTGGAGTAGATCTAATCCATCCTCTATCGATGACAATGTCATTGGAGTTGCGATGAATAACATTTCCTCTCGATGGCAATCCCATTGCAATTGAGAAGTACTCAAATTTTCGCCTTGATATTCTTGGTGAAAAAATTAATGAATTGGTCTTTTGTGAGAAAATTTCCAGCTGGGCTGGTATACGTAATTCATACGAAGCAAAGAGAGTAACTGAAAAGAGCAAAAAAATGAAGAGTCAGCTTAAATTTTTGTTTATGTTATTGTTGATTTTTGTGATTGGATTGCACGCTGCGCATGCTTAATGATCTTAAAAATGTCCATGCGAATTATTAAATTGAAGGAGGAAAACAAGCAAGAAAAAAAGAAATTTCTTTTCGAAGACATTTTACAAGTTCGATGTCGATTACTAACAATGTATGCCTAAGCCATCACAATGTATACCTAAGCCAAGACCTTATTAGGTCTAAATGCGCTCACCTTTGAGTAGGCGGCCCCTGCAACCCAACCTAACCTAACCTAACCTAACCATTCCTAAGCCAAGGAAATTCGTGTCATGTGTTTTGTAATCTGTATTAATTGCGTGATGATTTCGATAAAAAAAAAAAAATACAATTGATCACATCCGGAAGGAGTCGGTAATTATGGACTCTGTGATAAGCAGATTCACTATCAGCCACATCCCTAGAAAAATATAGTTTTCGTTTTGTCAGGCAATCACGACTTTTATATATCTCCAGCTACTATACGAGATCAAATCCTAAGCCTTTTCGTACGCCATTGTATTGGACGCGTGTGTATGGACGTGACTTGGCGAGGAACACGATCACTTTTATCGTGGTATAACAGATATATCCACTCTCAGAGATATAGTCCTGTTTCCATAAAAGCATTTCTCGGCGGAAGACACATTTTATTTTGAAATCGCGAGGGACGAGACCGTGGAAGAGAAAAGAAACGAGCATCCCTAGCCTTCCCCGAATACTTATATATTCATATAGATACTTTTATCGTGGGTATATCGTTTCCAGCTCTCGAGTTAGCCCTGTTCCATACTAAGCAATTCTCGCCGGAGACACATTTTTTTGATCGCGAGGGACGGCCGAGAAGAGAAAGAGAACAGCATCCCCTCTCTTCCCCGAAACTCTATATCACTGAAAACGATATGTATCTCCGGCGACTGTTGCCGACTCATAAGCACAATTGCCACTTAAAAATGAAAAAATCAACCAAAACCTGAAAAAATCTACCAATTTAATAAAAAAAACTACCAATTTCGTTTTTCACTTTTTATATTAAAAAAAAGAACAATTCAATAAAAAGAAAAAAATAAAATAAAAGTCATTCAAACTTAACAAAAATTAACAAAACTAATTGAGATGAATTGAGTGATGGGTTGATACCGATACAAAATATCGGGCATCGCTCCTTTAAGGTCTTCGTCCATAGAATCCGTCAGGCACTGAGCACACGCGACGCGCTTAAGTTGAACATAAAACAACAATGATGCAACGCTAGACGCCTGACGTATTCTATAGGATAAAGCATTACAGTAATACCATCGACAGTTTTATCGATTATGAATATTAGTATTTATAGCTAAAAACAACCAAATGAAAAAAAAAACTACCATGCTACCAAAATCGATAAAATTAAAAAAAAAATACCAAGTTTGGTAGAAAACTACCAACCGTGGCAACCGTGCATTTTCTTCTTAACACGTGCACAATAGATTGTGGCCTCGGAAGTGGGCGGATCACGCCCATTTGTACTTTAGATCAACGTCCGGGACCATAATGCTCACGTACGAAATTTGATGTTGTCAGCCTTAACGTTAGAAGTCCGAACACAAACGGACGGAAGTTTCTAAATCGACTCAGCTTTTTATTCTGATCCAGAATATTGTACATATACAGTGATCTCATAATCGACACATCGCACTTTTTTTCCGTTATGGACTTCCGCAAGTATTGTACTGTATACTACATGACAATCTGCTTCATTCTTAAAAGATGTACAAACAAGTAGATTCGGACTTTTGAATTTTTCTCCGCATTTTGTACTTTAATCACGTGCTTTTGACATATGTCATTCACTAATAGGATTTTTAGTTGTTAATTTGACAATTCAACCATTTTAATAGGCATACTAAATCGAACTTTTGAATATTTGACTTGAATTTTTAATTTGTATTTGAACTGTGCTTTTGATATTTTTACTGAAGTATGATTTTTTTGAAATTTGACAATTTAACTATTTTAATAGGTCTACTAAATTTGAATGATTATTTTGAATTTTTGAATTTTTTGAATTTTTGATTTTTTGAATTTTTTGAATTTTTGAATTTTTGAATTTTTTTGAATATTTGAATTTTTGATTTATTTGAATTTTTTGAATTTTTGATTTTTTTGAATTTTTTGATTTTTTTGAATTTTTTGATTTTTGAATTTTTTGATTTTTTTGAATTTTTTGAATTTTTGAATTTTTTTTGAATTTTTTGATTTTTTTTGAATTTTTTGATTTTTTGAATTTTTGATTTTGAATTTCTTTGATTTTTTGAATTTTTTGAATTTTTTGAATTTTTTGTTTTTTTTTATGAATTTATTTGAATATTTATTGAATATTTTTTTGAATATTTTTTTTTTCATTTTTTTTACATATTCAAGTTCCGAGGCGTACTAATAAGTATTCCCTGCAGGATATCTATAAAACAAAAAACAAAGCTTGGCAATTATTCGAGTAATTAATAAGCTCTCATTTGGCCAACATTATACTTTATCGAAGAGTTCAAAGCAAAAGCAATCAATTCTAAAAACCGATTTCATATGTCATCGGTAATAAAAAAAAAAAAAAAAAATATCGATATCGGAATTTGATGCATCCATCAATTGGCATTTTCCTCTTTGTTAGGATATGAATAAGTCAAGCATAAATAATATTTTCTGCATAAATTCATTGTTTTAGTAGGCAAGGAGGACGTCTTCTGTGATGTCTGCTATTGTCATCATTTTTGTGTTATTTGTTGTTAAACGGATTGATAAGCAAAATATGAGTATCTAACAAAGAAAACAATAACAACAATTACATAAAGTATAAACAGAATCACGACAACGAATTCAAATGAAAAGGTTCAAATAAATCCTTCCTATGCATATTTATAAAGAGATATGTGCAAACATACGTAGATACTACACATCCAGCATAAATTTGTACCCACGTACATAGGTACATTGCTTTGTTGCGATCGAATCCCAGCCGGAAACGTCCCGGTGAAACAATCAATGATTCCAGCATGACATAGAGCCGCGAGTTCTCCTGATTATACACCAACTTTCTAATGAAATTTTCACACAAGCGGCATTGGCAGTCATAAGAGCATACGTCACGATTTGGTAATCGAATTTTGAGTAGATCTACTCCATCCTCTATCGATGACAATGTCATTGGAGTTGCGATGAATAACATTTCCTCTCAATGGAAATGCCATTGCCATTGAGAAGCACTCAAATTTTCCCCTTGATATCCTTGTTAAAAAAAAAATCATGAATTGGTCTTTTGTGAGAAAATTTCCGGCTGGGGTGCGGAGGAGATAGCCCGGCAACACAGTGATGAAAACTTGACATAATGACAGACATTATTGAAAATTCGAAATGTCAACAAACTGTCAAATTTACAACAATGCAGACAACAAAGCATAACAATAGCAATGCAAATGCGTAACGAGTGAGCGTTCCTCTGTGTCATATGTGGGAGGACATGTCGGAATTTGTGAGCTTTCCTGCAAAAAAAAAAATTGAAAGAACAAAGAAAAGAATAATGCGAAATCGGGCCTTTGTGCTTACTTACATATATATATGTATATACAAATATATATATCTGTATATATATTAAATGGTAATTTTCTTCTCGGTACAAAGATCGCAAATAAACAAATGTGTCACTAGCACAATGACGTGCGCACATATGAACATATGAAAGTACTCATTTTTTAATTCAATTCCTTTCTTGTTCTCGCTTTATGATGCGCATGAAATTCCATTATGTCGGTTAAAAAGATTTATTTCGGCATGCTGTGGCAATCCCCCATGCCCATGCTCAAGAGCAAGGTCCTTCACTGGAGTATTAAATAACAAAATGCTTTGAAGCATTGAATTCTTTCAGTTGCTTCTAAGTAACCAAAAATATGTACATACATATGTAGGTAAATATATTACGTATGTTGATGTTTGCCAAAGTATGTTTGTGAATGTTATACCTACACGAGTACCGGTACATTCCCTGTTTGCTGTTAAGCTACTTAGATGGCTTATTAATGTCGTCGATTTTGTGCTCAACGAACCACAGGAATCGCTTAGCATTCGTCTTTAATTTAAATACCAACAATTAGCCGTGCCAGAGATGGGTGAAATACTTATGTATGTACATATATCGATGTGAGTTATTCTTAAATCAAAAATTGATAACAACAATGGAATAGCTTATTACGTAACCTAACTGGTGGCAAAAATACGTATTAATACAATTAATTTATTGATAAGACGCTTTATACTCGGCCAGTTGTACATCGAGCCCTAACCGCGAAAATAACGTAAGCGACGGAAAGAAAATTCTACAGGAGAAGCGATTTTTTGATTTTCTTCAAAATTCTTTTGGAGAATTTCAATTAATTTTGAAATGTAGTCTAGTGTAATGGCATTATACAGGGTGTCCCGCTTAAGAGTGAAATTATTCGAGGAGGTCCAGACGAACAAATGATTGTATAACGACAAGTCTAAGTTTTATCCTTGAAGAGTTATGGGGCCTTAAAGTTTTTTGGCACTTAGTCCTGAAAAACAATTCTCCCACGCCAATGGTTGTAGTTGGAGAAAAAAAAAAAAATTTAATGCATTTTAAAAGCCAATTGTATGTGCAAAATAAATTTGATGGTAAAAATTTGACTCACTGAGCAAAAAATAAACGGTCAAAGTGAAAAATTCTGAAAAAAACTTTTAATTTTTTTTTTTTTTTTTTACTTTGGAAGCCATTTTGGTATGAAAAGTGTCCAATTAACAACCAAATTTTTTATTTCATTCAAAATGCTGAATCAATTTCCATTAATTTGGTACCCCATAGTCGAATAAGTTTTTTGAAAATAAGATGAAAAAATTAAATATCTAAATGAACTTCTATCCGACTGCTATCAATGAAGTCGAACTTATTAGATTTCATACAGTAAAACTAATAAGTTCATTTTACTAAATTAAGTTTCATTTTACATATCGCACACTAATCACTAAAACGGCAAAATTCAAAATTATTTCAATCAATTTTTTCATATTCGCCCAACATTTTACTGCAGGAAAAAGAACACTTGGAAAATTAACATTGATATTGATATTGATTCTGCAGTTAATTAAGAATAATAGAAATGAAGAAAATAAATTGATTTTACAGGCGTCGAGAATTATAGGCTGTTTGCCCGAGAAATGCTAAATTTTGAGCTGTGCCGATTTAGTAATTAATGTTTCATACTTTCATACTGATGCACTACGTACTCGACGACATGCTCAAATGCTATTGGAAAATGACCCAAAAATTTAATAAAGCTCATTAAACTAGTTAACACTATTCCAAAGTCGATTTATATCAATAAACATGATAAATACAAGCAGTGGTCCACTCAAGGTGAATCATACGATTTCAAGTGAGCCAACAAAGCATTTTCCAACATCTACTTATAGATGATTTTGAACTATCAAGTTCAATGCCCAAACTAACAAAAAATATATTTCTTAAGTTCAACAAGTCGTTTTTGGGACTCTATTCGTAGCAGGCACAAAGATGCATAATGTTAAAAAACGCAAATTATTTTCACTTTATTGTTTTACTGAAGCTCACGTGTGTTGAGCTGGAAAATTTATTACTTACTGTTGATGTTTGCAGTGAAGTTGGCTGTAGTATTAGTTGGACATTTCAACTGTCACAACATAGTAAACATCAAGGATAATAGAATAAAAGGTTACGACAATCAGAGTTCAAAATTTGATTCTTCTGCGCATGTACACTTCGTGCGCTTTAAAAGTATTCTGATTGGTTGAAATAATTGAAAATTTTTGGCAGATGAAAATTTTCAAGAAAAAAATCTAAATTATACAATTTATGTGTTTACAGCGTTGCCACTGACGTTTGAAAAATATACTACCAATTTGAAACTTTCACAAAACCTGGTTTTAACATACTTATATCGTCCTTAAAATAAGATACTCTTGTAAAATAATCAATTAACAAAAAAAAAAAAATCATTTAATAACTTGAATTACAAGTAAAACTAAAAAATATTCACAAAAGTATATTTTAAATATTACACATCTTAATGGCGGCTCCAACAAAAACGTCACAAGTGCTCGAATAAAATTAAAATCTGCGCATGTCGTAATCTAATATTCTATAATTCTTGGTAAACATTCAAGTGGTCCACTCGAAGTGACAGTCCACTTAAGGTGACCTTACCCTATTTTAATTGATTGATAGTTCGAATATGTTAGAATATCGGCATATCCAGACGCTAGTGACGCTGATTTCGTACACTTTAAGTGAAGTTTTCAATATGAAAGGAATTTGATAAATTTTATTTTCGTACTTAATTAAAATGAAAAGGGTAAGGGTCAGGTTTGAAATATAGTAAGAAGGATTATAACGTTTAATAATATATGGAAGTGTTTTTTGAAATCAATATAAAAATTAATCGATTTCCGTGAAATTGGCAATGGTACAAAAAAAAAATTCTTTGAGTTTAAAAGTAAAAGAATACTCAAAGCTCGCATACAACTAGATCAATGGAAACTGACCTTTCGATTCATGAGTCTATGTAGTTATTTAGTTAAGGAGGCGTTTAGGACGCTGCACAAATTTTAATTTTTTTTTTTTTTTTTTGCATTATGAACGTCGCACATCACTCATATTAGCTTTTTCTAATTGAAAGTAGAAGAAAACAATATATTGAAACTCTGAGGACACTTTGAGGTCCTTGATTGTTCTACAAAGCATATTGCAAAGAGTACCAAATAGAGGGAAAAATTCGTAAAATTACTTTAAATCGAGTCAATTTTCGTTACTTCGCCGAAATTGTTCAAAAGGCAAGCGGAGAATAGGAACAGAAATTGATATTGTAGAGAACAGCACATTTTAACCCATAGTCTGTATACAAAAACTTCACATAAAATTTTTTTTTCAAATTTTAAATCTATCTGGTTTACTTTCTGCTGTATTTGCCCATATACATACATGTATACAGATGTTTTTTCGTTAATGTTTAAGGATCGATAGGCAAAAAGGCAGAAATTGACTTTAATTTGTCTCTTCATAAAAAGGTGTTTGGTAAATGGAATATCCATTTGACACATGCCTTGTTTCGTGATTTAAATTTTATATTTTTCATTTTGTGAAATTTTTTTGTTGCTCTGTTTTTTTTTTTTTTCTTTGCGCTCTCGATTGTATTTTTACGCTGTTAATCCTTTGTGTTGAGTTGTTTGTCTGTCATATTTTGAGCTTTTTACAACATTTTCAACAAAATGTCGAATGCAGATCTGTGCAAATGGGTAGTACACACATCTAAAGACACACACACATACACACACACAGACGCATGGACAGATATGCACACATATAGTAATGGGCGCTATATGAATTCCCAGCAGGAAACATCTTTCAAGTGAAGCAAATAGCAACCAATGGGTTTAAGCAACCAATGAGATTCAATGTATTTATGTACTGCAAAAGAACCCTACCAAAATGGCATTGACACCCTGGGAGTCATGCGTGACAGTGTCACTTGTATGTCCCGCAGCATATCACTGATGTCTTTGTCCTGCAGCAGATATTTTCCTGCTGGGGTGGGATTGCAAAAATGTGAACTCGTCTCGCCTTTGTTTTTATTTATGCAACCGAATGTATGTATGCATGTATGTATGGATGTATGGATGTATGTATGTATGTACGTATGTATGTATGCATTTGTAAAGCTTTTGCTTTTTTATGAAATATTAAGCACAGAGAATGCCTTGAGTAAAAAACACACAAAAAAAGGCGTCATAAGCTGCCAACGTGTCGTGTCATGTCGCCAGGACGCAGAGTGATGCATTCGCTATGGTCATACGAAAATGCAACTGTCGGAATGACGTTGTCTACATCATACATACATACATACAATATATGCTATTTTTTAGAAATTACATAGATAAGATCGCTCCATTTTAGTAGGTAACATTCTAAGAATTTCGAAAGCTTCCAGGGCTCTAGAGATTTCAACATTCTTCTGAATAAAAAAAAAAAAATATTAATCATTGTAAACATAATTTTCACCGTGCCCAGGATGCAGACCACATAAAAACGATTGGAAATTATAAAAAAAAAAAAGTTGAAAATCATCAGAGAATATCAATAAGAGTGTGCCACGAGAGTTGCCTAAAAGGGTGAGAGTAGTTTCGTTGTTTGAGGAAATATGCTGGGAAATATGCCAAAGTCCACCACGATTATGTAGCAAGAAAAAGGGTGAAAGATTCAGGTTTTTTTGAAATTTGATTTTGAGTTCCCGATATTTTGGGAAATCCGGTTGCTTAGAACTAAGCAAAGGTTCAGAGGTTCCTATTTTGATGTGCACAGAGAAAAAACTCAACCAGAAAACTGATTAAATCAAAAGGAAAAACATACAAAACGGCTTCAACAAGGCATATTTTTATTTTAAAAATTTCTTCTGCTGAACATAACCCCAAAAATAACCATTTGTGACTCCGTTGTCGTGACTAGTGTTGAAACAAAATGAGTAAATACTACTTGATATCGAATATTTTTAGTCGATACTGAGTATATTTTATACTCAATACTTACCATCAAGTATTTTCGCGGTATCGATACTTTAATTTCAGTATTTACTCATAATATTTTTCCTTGTATTAGTGCTGCAAATTTGAGAGGTTTTTCCCTTTTCGAGGGACATTTTCGATTTTATTTTGAAATGGATTTTTCGTAAGCATTTCCTAGGAAGGGAAAGAGATTTTTATAAATTATCTTAAGATTAAACCTGCGCCAAATCATTGGCGACACTTACAAGAAACAGTTATTCAAAAAGAATTGGCCAAGTCTAAGGTCTGGATTCAACAAGTGCAAAGTGCACCGATTTGTTTTAAAACACTGAACTATTGTGTTACCTGTGTTATGACGTGTAAATACCAAGAATCATAAAAATTTTCTTCATCTTGAGCAAGTACTACCTAGTATCGATACTTTTGGTTCGGTATTTTAGTGGTATCGATACTTTTGGTTCGGTATTTTAGTGGTATCGATACTTTTGGTTCTGTATTTTAGTGGTATCGATACATTAAATGAGTACTGGTATCGATACTTTCATGGTATCGTTTCAACACGACTCGTGACTGCTTTCGCAATGCTTAAAAGGTTCTAAGATGAATAAATATCTTATAAGTCCTATTTTATAAACCAAATGAGAATTGTACCGAACGAAAAAAAAATGTAATTAAACATATTTCCTTTCAAATTAACTAAAAATGTTGTTGACTCAACCATTGTTCTTTTGAAATTTTCGTTCTGCCCGAAAATCAAAAGGACTGTGAATAACAATGTGCCTTTAAAAAAAAATCATGGCAAAGTTCGCTCAGTGTGAAATTCTTTTTGGCGCCCATGATCGTTGGTGGACCTTATCCACTCCAACAAAATGTTCCCGCACTGCGGACAGATAGACGAGCGAATGTCGTATGGACACATCCATCGATTCCAATAAAGAAAATCGGGCCGTGAGCTCATTTCATTGATCAAATCTCAAACCCACCTAGAAGAGAAACTCGAATATGCTGCTGAAGCAGAACAGGTGGTTGTCTTTTTATATTTCTTTTAATATCACAGAGTTCTCTAATTTTCTGTTTTTTTTATTTTTATTTATTTTATTTAGATATAAAATCCATGCATCAATTGTTGTTGCTGCTGCTGTTGTATCAATTATTGTTACAAATGTCTTAGCAGCGGCATGATTAGGAATTCAAAAACTTGTCAAATAATTGATTTATATTCAACGGCTGCCTAATGCAGTACGACCCGCCGGGCTGGTTTATAGCGAAACTGCTCCTCGATAATTCAGGCGCCGTCATTAAGTGCCTGCCGTGTAATTTCGAGGCGGACGGCAATCGTTTATTGTTCGTGTTTATTGTCGATGTAAATCTTATCAATAAACGTCGATCCGTGTGAAACTGTTTCTATTGCGATCACGACAAAACGGATTCAAATTGAGATTCAGATTCAAAATCACTATTAAAATCCACGTCACCATCAGCGTCAGCGTCGGCGTCCCCCCGCTTCATTAGCTTCACTTAAGACGGGTCATTCGATCCGTTTATGGAGTGTTTAGACATTTTATTTTCGCTTCGTCTCTACTGGTTTCCCCATTCGTTCGATACACTTATCTTAATTGATGGGGTCTAATTTTAATTTGGTGGCCTGGTTAATTTACATCTTTTTAATCGATCCAATCTGTGTGAAGACCTGATTGGATTAGTTAAAATTTTATGATTTTTAAGATGAATGCTATTAGAATATTTGAAAGCGGAGAAATCGCATTGAATTCCCAAAATCGTTGAGTTTCGTTTCTTGTTTTCAATCAGCTCTATTAAGGCTTTTATGCATGGTAATAAAAACTTGATAGAAAGAATATCATTAAACAGGCGAATGTCTTGATTTTTCTTTCGATTTCGATATGGATTTCATAGGCTGATCAAAAAGTAAATGAAAAATCGGAATTTTCTTCAATTTTAAAAAGGCTCCATTCTGATTTTGCTTCTCACTCAATGTTTTTCATTTCCTTTCAAATTTACGCTAATTTTCGGTATAAAGAAAAACGAAAATAAGCAAGTAAGGGTGTTATAGTCAGGCGAGCCTGACAATAGAATACCCGACACAGACACACATGTTTAAAAAATTTTTAATATCAAGAGGTGTTTAAGGCCATAAGGGGTCCCATATATCGACTTTTGATAGATTTCTTTATGAAAACCGCCCCTTTGCCACGCCCACTTTTCCAATTTTTTCGAATTCTAATTCGGCTTAGATATACACTCAAATTCTAAGTTTCATTAAAATATTTCATAAAATTCAGACTTTGGGGCAGTTTTGAGATTTTTGTGACAGACCCTAGTACTGGAGGTACCCTTAATAATGGACCAATCTGGGAAAGTTTTTGGGAGGATGCTTATGGCTACAAAGGAAGCATAAGTGCCAACTTTCGTTCAAGTCTCATTTGAATTTCGGGTGTAGGAGAGAATTTTCGACATACGCCCTTGTGCCACGCCCACTTTTCAAATTTTTTTAAATCACAGTACATGTTCAAATACCAAATTTCGCCAAAATATCTTGAAAAACATCGGATTTAGAGCAGTTTTTGTGATTTTCATAACAGACCCTAGTACTGGAGGTACCCCTAAAAACGGTCCAACCGGGTCCATTCTCGAACTTGTTCTTACTCATGTCGCCGTGAGCACGCATACCAAATTTTGTCAAGATAACTCAACTCCTTCGATAAGAAAACTGTATACAAACAGACGGACAGACGGACGGACAGACAGACGGACGGACATGTCTAAATCGAATCTCCTGGTGACGCTGATCATTTCTATATATATTTTGTATGGTCTATCTCGACTAGTTCTGGGTGTTACACACAACCACACAAACGCAATATACCCTCGACACAGAGTGTGTTGGGTATTAAAAGGAAAGAACCACTAAGGCGGTAAATCTAAGTAGGGTTAACCCTTTGAGACACGGCGTCACTTATAAGGGACAAGAGCTTATCAGATTATAATGCTAACGGTTTGGGAGCCTTTCTGAAAGGGTTAAATAAGAAAATTTAAAGTATAAATACTTTGAGTTTCTAACTTTGCTTATAGTTCTCTTTGATCAATGGTATTAGGTTGGACACAACTGTTTATCAAAGACGGAAATAAATAAAGTAGAATTTTCTTTTTGTTTTATTATGATTTTCATTGTTTTTGGTCTTTTGTTGACGTTCGCTTTCTGTCTAGTTTGATTTACTTGTCCCGATTTGGGCGCCAGTTTGTTGTAATAAATGATATGTGAAGACAATTTACGTCAGTGGATTGCACAAATGCTACATTTTATATGCATTCTCTCGTAGTTTCTTAATGTCTTATTTTTATTTTTGTTATCTGTTTTCTGTTTTATCTTGCATCAGTTTTATGTCACTGCTTGGGCGCCAAATTTGTTTCTTTAAGTTTTAGTTCAACTTTATTTGCATGAATATTCCAGTTTTTGTTCTTTCTTGCATCAATAAAATCAAGCGAAGGAAATTTACAATATTACGTTACTGCCATGCGGTGATTTGTATCAAACAAGACTTTGAATTTTGTTAATAAATTATTTTGATACTTGACACGGCAATTATAAAACATTTACATAAGCAAACAGAAAATTGCATAATAAATTAGAAATCCTAATACAGTGGAAACCTGCATAGGCGGACAATCACAGTCAGAGAAAGACTGCTTTGGTAGTGCTTATATTGGCCACAGTGGTATAATGAAGCAATTATAAGACAAAAGCCCGAAAAAAAATTTGGGGGGTTAGAGGAAGTTTATAGAGTTGTGTAGCAAAAACCCATAAAATCCAAAAATTTCATGACGTCCGATTTTGATGAAAATTTATATATAGAATAAGTGAAAAATTCTAAGAATTTTGGCGATAATATTATTTCAAAAAACTGATTACAACTATTCCTCTTTGGACCAGTTTGGAACTAGTCATTTTTCGACCAGTTTGGAACTAGACCCTAACTAGACTAATTGTAACCAGTATATGCATATGTGTATGTTTATAGGTACGTTCCCATAAAATTGAGATGGAAAATATTTTGTTAAATTACTTAAACAGTCCGCAGTAGGCCTCTGTGTTGGCTGATATGCGAATTTGCGAAGCGAGGGGCCCCGGGTTCGACTCCCAGCTGAGGTCGAGGATGTTTCTGGTTTTTCTTTGTTTTCCCATTATACGTTGTTTCACAATACGGGCCCAATTGATGCCTAAATGGCAGCCATAATAAACAACCCCTACTTCAACAGTCCTTAGAATCGAGTCTTCACTGTTGTATCCTACGACACTTTGATGTGTTAATTGCAATATGATTGAAATCGAAAAAAATATAAATATACCCACATATATAAATATTTGTTCTCTTTTTGTGTCATACAACACGTCATCGCGCCATTTAATTGTTCCATTAACATCATCGGATGATGATATATTTCTTATCTGCATCCAGCCGCAACCATTAGGAACATTACTAACAATTAAATTTAAATCAGTTGTTATGCCAGAAAAAACAAAAAAAAAAAATTATTTTTACACAGTGAATAAATAAATAAAAAACATAATAATAAAAAAAAAGGTCCCCAAAAAGCCAACGCGATTACGATAACCGATTACACGAGCTGAGTAAGTGAGTGAGCAATTGCGCAAATGAGTGAGAATGCCTGAGTGAACTGGAATACCTTGCGATGCAAACAAGCGCCCCGAATAGCTCCACATGAAAATGAATCATATCGGATGGCGCAATTATGCAGATATTTTGCTTAGTCAACAAATACATCGCACGCATTTTTATCTATTTTTTTTTTGCTCCCGCTGAAACGTGATTGTTTCAGTTGTCATTGGAAATTCCAAAGCGAATTTTAATTTTTTTTTTTTTTTTTGTTTGCTTTAACTTAGAATATTATAATTGCCAAGAAATAAATTACAATTGTCTTGATAGCGGCATTGAACTACTTTATTGATTAATGAATTGTGCAATCTTCTGTCAAAATTGTGCAAAAAGAAAAGTCAGAGGAACTGCGGCAAAAAGGTTATTATTTAGATATCTTTTGTTAAGGGGAAATCTTGGCGAGCAATTTGGGATGGGATGCCTCTTACCAAAGCTTCGATTTTGAGAGATATTTTATATCCTATATCTTATTTCATTAGTTGTTGAAGAGGAACTAGTTTTACTTACATCATTTTAAAGGTAATAAAACCAGAATGATTACAAAAAAAAAAAAAAAAAATTAGAAGCGTCCCGGTCATTGATATATTGCCAGATTTTTTTTAACACAAAAAAAAAAAAATACTGCAGTTACAGTTTCGGTCCATATAATGCTTAAAATCCACAATTATATAATATTCGCATTCGAAGAAAAAGAAGCAAAATAAGAAGCGGAGATGGAAAAAAGTGACCGCTTAAACTGGCGCCCGAGCAGGGACAAGAATACCCTACTACTTAATATGGAGTGTTGACAGGAGGGGCAATCTGATATAATCGGCTTTTCCCACGGCCATTTTCCATCTTCTTTTAAAACCAATAAATGATTTAAAATCAGCAAAAAATTCAATTTTATTAAAATATTTTGAAAAATTAAGGTTTTAGAGAAATTTTTATGCTTTTCTTAACAGACCTTTGTACTGGAGGTACCATAAAAGAATAGACCTATAGAGCTCAATCTTGAAATTGGTCTTATGTCTTTTTCAATATGCATACCATATTTCCATCCACATACCCGAATATCTTCGATAAGAACAGACTGGATGGGCATCTGTCGGTTGTCCTGGGTCCGCAGATAATTTCTGTAGATTTATATTCTGTACGTAATAGACGTACGGACAAGCGCAACATACCCCGGGCATACCCTCGCCGCAGAGAGTGTATCGAGTATAAAAATGAGCACTTGACGTTAAACACTTCCGTTTCCGTTTTCGAAGAGTAAAAGAAAAGCGCTTAAGTATCTTAAGTCATCGAAAACATGCACTTCAGCACTTAACCTGTTAAGACGTTGGTAATAGTGCGAAGGACTTTCATGGCTGCGGGGAAACACAAGAGCACGCACACACAAACACGCTTACATGGCAATCGACTTCAGATGTTCGTGTGTGCGTGTGTGCGTGTGCGCGTGTGTGTGCAATTGTGCGTATGCGTGTGCGTTGAAGAGTCATAACAAGGCAAAAGTTTAGGTGCGATTGCACAGTGCAAGGTAAAAGTCGAAAGCATAGGAAGAAAAAAAAAAGCTGAGCAACGAGTGGAAGTTAACTTCATCCGAAAATGTTTCCCTCGAGCGACTAAGCGCATTATGATGATGTGAAAGTAGCGTCAGCCGAAGGACCCCGAAGGAGCCGCAGGAGCTGCCGTCGCTGCCGTCTGCCTTCTACGACGCATTGTCTTCGATATTGTGGAGAAGGCACGTCCTTTCGCCGTATCAGATACGGCACAGAAGTATGTATGTATGTAGCTCTCATATTTATGCGCCATCCTTAAGATGGCATTACCGGGCAGGTACGCGTACGTGTGCCTTCGTTCATGCACGCATTTCAAATTGAACTTGTCACAGACGTGAATTCTTCTGGATCTGAATGTGCGGTTGAAATGTCTGTGCATCTGGATCATTTGCCCTTAGCAAAGTATCGCACGATTTCGAATGTATTTATTTCGTATGCCTCATAGTGCGATTTCTACATTTCCCCTTGAGTTCACTGAAGGCGATTTATAGATGAAGTCATCACTATTTGAATGACTTGCAAGCGATGACGATATATTTTCTTTTCTTAGGTATATTTTATTCTCTTTTATTTTTGTGGTTTCTATTTCGTTCTTTTGTTATTTTTCTCACTCCCCCCCCACCCCATTTTACTCGTAATTTATCCGGGATCGAACTAAAATTCCGCTTCCCATGGGTGGGAAAATCGCACAATATGGGGTAAAAATTATTTTTCTCATTTATGATAAACGTATGGGACAAACGAATCCGAATACGAATGCGAATACGAATACTCAGCAATTGAGTAACCAGATTCGCTGACACAATAAAACACGTACACGCAGGAGCACCTCGTGCGCATAAACTGTAATCATGAGTTTATGTCACATTCTCGGCAACAGTGCATTCGGTTTTGTAATTTATTTTTATTAAAAAAAAAATAAATATTCTCAATATTGAAATATCCGATTTTAGCTGGGCATACTGGGCTGGACTGACTGCGTTAAAGGTTTCAAGGGCGTACCGAGAGAAAGAGTGCTTTGGTAGCGCTTATATTTGCCATAGTGCTATATAAAGCAATTATAAGACATTAACCGAAAAAAAATTTTTGGGGGCAAGAAGAAGCTTAGAGAGTTTTGGACCAAAAACCCCAAAAAATCCGAAAAATTCATGATTTCCGATGAAAATTTATATATGTATAGAACAAGTGAAAAATTCTATGAATTTTGTCGCTAACATTTTTAAAAAAATACTGATTACAACTAGTCTAGTTTGGGTCTAGTTCCAAACTGGTCCAAAGAGGACTACTTCCAAACTGGTCCAAAGAGGACTAAATTCAAGCTGTTCCAAAGAGGACTAGTTCCAAACTGGTCTAAAAAGGACCAGTTCCAAACTAGTCCAAAAATGACTAGTTGTAATAAGTTTTTTGGAAAAGTTTTTGCACCAAAATTCTTAGAATTTTTCACTTATTCTATATATAAATTTTCATCGAAATCGGACGTCATGAATTTTTCGGATTTTTTGGGTTTTTGGTCCAAAACTCTCTAAACTCCTTCGTGTCCCCCCATATTTTTTGTTCGGTTAATGTCATACAATTGCTCAATATACCACTATGGCAAATATAAGCGCTACCAAAGCACTCTTTCTCTCAGTACGCCCTTGAAAAGTTTCATAGTACTCGAAACCCAAATATATCTTAAGTAACATATTATATTGTTCAAAAAATTTGTCACATTGTTGCTTCAAAAAAGAAACGATTCACTCATAATGAGTGATGACAAAATACTTACTATCTTTTATCGATTTGTCAGTTGGTGGCAATAATCGATATGAATCGTGGACGATTCTTCAGTGCCATCAGTTCGCGGGATTTTTTTTTTTCAATATTAAGACATTTCTTTATACCTTCTTTTTGTTTTGGACCGAGAATTTTTCTTAACCCTTTCACTACCATAGGGACAATGCATCCCAAAGAAATTTCAAAAATTCTACAAGGCTCTATTTCTCATATATTTTTATTTATAAAGCATCCCATTGGTTCATATAAATATAAAGAAGCTACCATTGGTGTGCTTAGAATTCTCATAGTGTTTATAAAATTTTTACATAAATGCAAAAGTTAATGTCTTTCATAAATCGTGTTAAATGTGTGAAATAAATTGTTTTTTTTTTAAGTGTTAAGTGCAGTGAAACCTATTAAAAGAAGCACTACGTGTGGTATAGCAGTGTTGTGAAATCAAAGCAAGTGAGTGAAGAAATAGCTGTGCAGTTGTTGTGCATTTTTTTTTGATTTTGGTACCATTGGTTGTTTATTGTATTGTATTGTTTTTTCCTTTTCAAATAAACATAACCGATGGGATATTTGATCCCAAGAAGTCATGTTAATACAATCCAATGGGACATTAAATCCCAGGATGTAAATCCTTTCTCAGACGCGCAGGATTTTTTTACAATTTTTTATTTATTTTTCAGCATAAAAACTATTAGAAAAAATCACTAAAATGTGTGTAGATCTTCTGCTTATAGTTTCGTAGTGAAAGGGTTAAGTAAACCGCGTTAAAGGGTTTTTTTTTCTTTCGTTGTCTACGAGGGAAAAGCTTGCAGAAGTGCGCTCCACACATCTTTCCATATTTTCGCCAACGCCAGCACACGAACAAACAGTGCTGATAGGAAAACACGGATCGATAAAAAGTAGATATTTTCGTCTGGTTGAAATTGCAAAATGTTACACTGTGCGCAGTAGTACCATCTTGAAATTTATTGGCTGCACGCATTTTAATGGAAAAATGATTATATCAGTAGGGAATTGCAATATTTTTCCTGTTACATCACATTAATGCTTATTGCCTGTGTCCTTGTCTCAACTCTCGCTTGGATCTTATCTCTCTCTCTCTCGCACAATCAGTCGAAGGAAATTGTGTACGAAAGTTGCTCTTGAGAGCAAGAATACACTAAATTTTATTTGGGCCTATCTACGCATATCAATTATGCCATGTGAGCGTTTATCTTGGAGCAAAGAAGGAGGAAAATGGCGACGTGCTTTCCTCATTGTCGATTTGTCTTGCTTTGTCTTGAAAGTTCTCGAGAGAATTTTTTTAGAGTTCAAGATTTCAGGTCTGTGAATTGAAGGCACTTAAAGCGGTTTTTTTTTTTTGGAATTCGAAATGTACGTAGGACTTTAAAAATAGAATTATGTATTCAAAATATTTTTGTGAAGCGTGCTTAAGGAATTAAAATTTTGACAATAATTAATTTGGCTTCCGAATTGGAAGGTTTTTTAAAATTCGTAATTTTGTTTTTGTTTTTCCATTAATTTATTACGCTTTAGCAATGAAGTATGATCATTTTGACCTGTGTTAAGACTTTTGTAAAGACTAATATGCGCATTTTTTCGAAAATCTTATTACGTCTAAGCTTCCCTTTTTGAATGAATCGGCCTCGTCGCAGAAGGCTTTAAGCCCTTTTTTTTTAAATCGAAATATATATTACAGGTCTGTATGTTCAATATAAAATTATTAAGTAGCATTGAACATAGTTGCCAGCTTCAAATACATGAACAGTTATCACATGATGTAATCACCGACAAAAAAAAAAAGCTAACATCAAGATAATTTCAGTAAATTATGATTAAGAGTCGCACAAATTTTCGTACTTCTATATGGGTTTCTTGACCCGTATTTATGTCCTTCTCTTCTTTGATCTTCTATCCGTCTTGGGACACACATATAAAATTTTTTTTTAAATTTTCAAAAAATTCTTACCGTCTTGTGAGACGATTGATGGCCTCGAAATGTCCGAAGAAGGTGAAAAAAATCGCAAAATTTTTTCGATTTTTAGAATTTGTAGCTACTAGATAGGGTTTTTTGTATTAGCTAGTACTGAAACCGGTTTTCTCGAGCCCAGGGTTAAAACTTTGTCATAAATAGGAAACAGAAATATTGAACGCGTTACGAGATATACACATAAGTAAGTGAGCAACTTAATTCTCGGCCAAAAATTTTGAGATCAATTTAAAAACGAATTTCAGACAATCTGACTAAACCAAATTTAAAAAGTTGTTAAACCCATTCAATTTTGGCATACCTTCGATGTCCTTAAAAATGTGTCACAGTGTAATCGGCGTGATATGGCATATAGGAATTTTAACTTTCAATTTTCAGGAAATGCCCAATGTAGTGAACAGGCTGGAATCTCGCATTAGTATTCGTTCGAATTATATTTCATTTGATCATGTTAAACGAAATGTGGCTATCTCGAATGCGCGTGATCCGCATTAGAATTGCGAGTAAAAGGATGACTACGGTATAAATTTCGGAAGCTAGATAGGCACACACTCGTATGTAAAGATATCATTTTCCGGCTGGATTGATCTTCGCAGTGTTTGTTTTTTTCGTATTTTTTCTTTTATTTATAACTTTTTTTTTTATGTCCCAGCTCGGGCGCCAATCTCCTATTAACAGAATTACACGAATGTATAAATTATTTGTGTGAATTTTAGTCTTGATGGTCTTCGAGGCCTAGGTTTGTCAGGTTTTCTTGGGGCCTGTACTGTGTACTGTGGAAAAAAATGTGGGATATCAGCGACCATTGCCTAAATACTGAAAGGAAAAAGCTAATCCATCGTGTTTTTTCTTTTATTTATAACT
Organism: Chlorops oryzae; assembly: GCA_020466095.1. NCBI lineage: Eukaryota > Metazoa > Arthropoda > Insecta > Diptera > Chloropidae > Chlorops > Chlorops oryzae. The sequence goes on from CM035806.1 coordinate 146,888,036, forward strand.
TTTTTTTATGTCCCAGCTCGGGCGCCAATCTCCTATTAACAGAATTACACGAATGTATAAATTATTTGTGTGAATTTTAGTCTTGATGGTCTTCGAGGCCTAGGTTTGTCAGGTTTTCTTGGGGCCTGTACTGTGTACTGTGGAAAAAAATGTGGGAAATCAGCGACCATTGCCTTAATACTGAAAGGAAAAAGCAATCCATCATAACATTGTTTGGTGCGCCATCTCTTATTAACGAATACATATATATTTTTTTGTATTTTATCTTGATGGTCTTCACTATTTGTCATTTTCATTGTACTGTGCTAATTTCAATGCTCACTTTGATAAAAAAAAAAACGTTTTTCTCTCTTCTAATTGCAGTGACTCGAAAGTCAATCGAAAAATATCTTACGGCCCCAAAGCATAACGAATCGAAGTAATATTTCTCCACGACAACAGAAGATCTTTTCGAATCCGTGTTAAGTGAAGCTGTCGTGGGATATGTACGAGAGCGCTTCGGTCTGGTCTGGGCTGCGAGCACACACGTTTGATTAATGAAGCGAAGCCCTAATGTGACATAAATCAAAAGCTTAAAATCGAAATAATAACAAAAAAAAAAAACCCCTAAACGCACGCACACACACACGCGCGCTCACGCACCAAATCGTCCGGTAAAGTGCGAATAAAGTGGTCGTTACGGCGGATAAAGCGTCCGTCTACTTATGCAAAGCCAAACAAATGGCAAGCGATAGAGAAAGAGTCCAGAGTTTAGACAAAGCCAGGCATTTTTCATTGCATTCATTCTGCGTATGCGCGTGTAAGTATGTGTGTGTGTGTGTGTGTGCGTGCGCGAATGAATGCATGAATGAGACTGCGAAGTGCAGGCTATTAACATTCTAGCCTCTTATTTTCATGCCGCGTATGCTTTGAATGTGATAAGCTTTCATACTTTGTACGCAGGGAGCTCGAACGTATAAACCCATTATTATCCACGGTCTTCCATACTTAGAATTTGTCAATTGAGATGCACACAATTCCGTAGCGTTGCTGTTTCGGCCGAAATTGCCGATTTCATTCGGTCGGTCGGTCGGTCTGTCTGGTTGTCTGCCCGTCTGTCAGCCTCTTCAAATTTATTGCACCTCCTAAAAGCTCTTCAGATTTGAGTTGCGTTAAAGTTTTTCAAAATTCTTATTTGCCAATGATGCGCTCCGCTTTCGAAATAAGGGCAATCGTAAAAGAGAATTTTCTTCTTTTTTTTTATTTTTTTGGGAAATTTCGAGGAAAGTTCTAATTTGGCGTAATAAACTGCGGCAGCAGCAAACATAAAACATTCGCGGCCTTTGTAGAGGACGAAGAAAATTTTCCAAAAATAAAAATCACATTTTTTACGAAACTCTCAGAAACGCTCTCGATGCGCCGGAAATAAATGCTATTCTTTTTTATTCCACTAAATTTTATTCGCTAAATTTGAGTGCTTCTGCCATTTATCACTCATTTTATGATCGCTTTCCCCCTTTTTCTTTCGTTCGAATTTATTTATTTTTTCTAATCAAACTTCCAACGAGAGGCCCTCACAAATTAATGAATTAATTTAATTTGGAGAATTAAGTTTTCCATCATTTTCTTTGGGAGTCCATGAAAGCATTCACGAGAATTTAGAATGGAAAAATTTTCTTTCTCTCTTTTCACCCATAAGAGTAATCCTCCGAATTTTACAATTTTCCACTTTTTGTCGCCTGCCCCGTGATTCGAACACGAGCCTTCGGATTGATGATCGGACATGCTAACCATTACGCTACGGAGCCTTCTGATTCTCGTGCAGCAAATTCATTTTATGAATGCTCAAGAAAATTGAACTGTAGACCTCCTCGTTGACCATGTCAATAGAATGACAGTGGTGACGCAGGGGTCAATTTGCCCCGCATTTACTGCAGGGTACAAATCATTTGTATAAAAGTGGATTGAGCACACATCATCGCCCCGACATCCTAATAGCTTCAAAACCATTAACCGATTTCTCGCTCATGTCGACTTAAGCTACTCTTCCATATTGCCACAGATACATATATTTATGAAATAATTATATATCGATGGAAAGGTAGATTTGGGCATCGCTATTAAAGAAACATACGTAAATACGGAGATTTATGGCAGAAGCACAAATAACTCTTGACAATCTCAAAACTCAAAACAATCGAATACTTTTGGTAATTCCATTTGGCGATTAGCGCTTTTTAACACATATACATACATATGCATGCAATTTGAAGTGAACCCCAGCCGGAAATGTCCCGATGAAACACTCAATGATTTCAGCATGACATAGAGCCGCGACTCCTCCTGATTATACACCAACTTTCTAATGAAATTTACACGCAAGCGGCATTGGCTGTCATAAAAGCATATGTCACGAGCTGGTCATCGAAAGTAGACTAAATCTTCTCCGTCGTATCGATACCTCTATCGATAACAGTGCCATTGGATTTGCGATGAATAAATTTTCCTTTCGATGGCAATGCCATTGCAATTGAGAAGTACTCAAATTTTCCCCTTGATATCCTTGGTGAAAAAATTAATGAATTGGTCCTTCATGAGAAAATTTCCGGCTGGGACAGGTGTCATTTTTGTACGTCACCATTGAAAATCTCGCTTTCCATCTGCGGTCCGAAGTAAACGGTCACCTACATGCATGCATGCGTGAACGCGCGCGCGCGTGTGTGTGTGTGTGTGCTGGTGTGAACGCCAAATCGTTCGGGGAAATTAATCATGACAGCAGCTCTCGTCGGTTGCATTAACTGCAATCAATACTAATTGCTTTACAGTAACATAACATAAAATAAAAAAAACCAAAAAAACAACAAAAAAAAAAAGCAAAAAAAAACACAAAAAAAAGTTCATTAAAATTCGAAAAAATAAATCCAATTTTGCTAAAAATAATTGAAGAATGGAAATGAACAATTTAAGCGGATCCTGATCACACGTTCTGTACGTGTCCGTAAAATTATTTGACAGAGAAATCCGAAACAATATTGAATTCCCTTGAAAATACCAAAAAAAAACGAAGTGAATCAAAATCGATTTGTAATTTGAATTAGATAAGCTGAATTAAGCTCCACTGTGCTCCGCTTTGGTGGCTATGCGAACAATACAATTCGATGTGAATTCCATGCAAATGCTTACGGCGAACCTATAGACCGACACGAGTGCACGGAGAGGATTTTAGTGAAGAGCATTAATTAGGATTACTTTCAAATCCGCAATATCGCATGGACAGAGCAATGAAAAAACAAACTATGTGGTGAGTACTGTTAATTGCCTTTTTCCCCCAATAAATTTCGAAAATTTAAAAAAAAAAAAATATTTCTATATCGCATTGATGGAGGTATAAAATTGAATGTTGTTGTTGAATGAAAAAGGCAGTTCCTGCGAATGGGTATTTTATGCAGAAGCATTCGTTAACGGCTGTCAAATTCATAATGTAGCAAACCAAATAATACGCGTATTTAAGTAATATAAATTATATTTTATTATATTATATATATAATATTATATTATATTATATATATATAATATTATATTATATTATATAATACCTGTATCGATACGCGTATTCTCTCAGTCAAAAGTAAATGGGTCGAATAGAGATTTATACGTGATTTTTTAGGTATGCATGTAGCAGCGCTCTCGCTCCGACTTAGAAGATGTATTTGTATGTGGTCATCTCTTTTCAACTTTTCAACATGGCTGCCAAGTTTTGTTGACATGTTGTATAAAAAGCAGCTTGAACCCTGCAGTCAGTGGCGTGTCCAGAGAAAGAGTGCTTTGATAGTGCTTATATTTTCCACAGTGGTATATTGAACAATTATAAGACATTAACCCACAAAAATTGGGGGGCGGGAGTTTGGGGGGGGGGGGTAGGCTAGAGGAAGTTTAGAGAGTTATGGACCAAAAACCAAAAATCCGATAAATTCATGACGTCCGATTTCGATGAAAATTTATATATAGAATAAGTGAAAAATTTTAAGAATTTTGGCGTAAAATTTTTTTCAAGGAACGGATTACAACTAGTCTAGTTTGGGTCTAGTTCCAAACTGTTCAAAAAAGGACTAGTTCCAAACTGGTCCAAAAATGACTAGTTGCAATCAGAATTTTTTTAAATGTTAGCGTCGAAATTATTAGAATTTTTCACTTATTCTATATGTAAATTTTCATCGAAATCGGACGTCATGAATTTATCGGTTTTTTTGGGGTTTTTGGTCCAAAACTCTCTAAACTTCTTCTTGCCCACCCAAATTTTTTTTCAGCTAATGTCTTATAATTGCTCAATATACCACTGTGGAAAATATAAGCACTATCAAAGCACTCTTTCTCTGGACACGCCACTGTTTAGAAGATGTATTTGCATGTGGTCATCTCTTTTCAACTTTTCAACATAGCTGCCAAGTTTTGTTGTAGTAACGTAGTAACGAAGGGGTCAATATAACTTTTGAAGCAGTAAGTACTCTGAGATTACTCGGAATATTAGGTACTAGTCGGAATGTGGACTGTATTGAATGAAGATTGTAACATAGAGTATTGACCTTATATACGAGCATGAACTGGACCTTAAGTAGCAACAAGGGGTCTAGAAGGAGAGTAGTATCTATTTAAAAAATTTGACCAACTCGTTTAAATGAGACAATTTACCTCTAATTGACACAAAGAAGGTCTACTCGTGGAGAAGTTAAATGTGGCAGGGGGTTTTTTTTCAATGACATCTCAATGTCGTAAACGACAGTTTTAAGCATTCGTTGGCAAATTAATAGGGAGTAGTTGTGCTTTCTTTGTGACTTGTCGGTTGAATGAATGCGTATTAAATGTGTTATATACGCGTATTGAAAGAATTTTTGCGCTTAATATCCCTGCAGTAATGAGCTGGTCAATTTCCTAAGAAAGACTGGTCTCTGACTGATCCAAATCCTACCGGTTATATGTATTATGGCAGATCGCTCCATCGAAATCGGGTAGCAGGCGGGCGGTAATAAAGGGGTTGGTTTATATGTATTCTGTAAATGACACTTTCATCAACTTAGAAATTATATAGATAAGAAATTGGTTGTTTATTTGACTATCCTTAAGACCAGACAAATTTACGACAATTGACCCAAAAAAAATTGACCGTTTTGCAGACTAGTCCCTCACCAATGACAGGCCCATGTTAAAAAGGTCAGTTGAATACATTCGCAGTGGGATTATGAGGGGACTAGTATGGGTAACACGAAGGACTGATCGAAGGCTACACTTGGGTCAGTCCATATTACTGCAGGGATAAGCTTATTAAGAGGATTTGAAACGGATAGAAAGAAGAAATTTCAACGAGAAATGCTTTTTAAATTTTTATTCAATATATTTTTTATTTAAAAATATCATAAAAATATAATTTAATTACTTGAGTGAAATGTGTTTATGAGATATTTTTATGTTATATAATATGCACTTTCGAAATGCAAATTATTTTCGTTTAAATCTTCGAAATCATTCAAATCCTTTGCTGTAAATTCCTTTGCATCACTGCATTCTTCAGTTGTAAAATTTTGCCTCCTGTTAATTTGTTTCGTCATTTTGTGGTTGAGCATTTTCCTTCTTGTAGTATTCCTTTAACATCCATTTGTAAGCAAGTAGATATATAGAGTTCTTCTTCTCATTGGACTTGCCTTGATTCTTGCTCTTGCCTCAAATATTTTGTGAAAGAATTTATTTAAAAAAAATTATTGCTTCCTTCACAGTTTAAGGGGTATAGCCGACTGCGACCCCCTGAAAGGGATTTTGAAGTTTTGTTGATTTTGGTCATTCGGTCTTGTCTTTCTCAAGTCCTTTGGATTTGCGTTTCGATATTTGTTTGATTCCTTGTCTATCAAAAGCTCAGTGGTTTAAGATAGAATTTATACTGAGATGTTCTTTCTCTTAGAAATAACCATCGTTTGGCATAGTTTGGATAAAGGATGGACACTTTCTTCTCTTTCAGAAGATTCATTATAAGTGTTTGGGGAATGGAGGTGCTTTGAGCATGATAGATATATAGTTAATAGGAGGAGGAGCGATAAATATGACCAATGCAGGAAAGGAGAAGGTAGAGAAGGCATGGAGGTGGTGTAAAAAAGGACGAAGAGTAAGTGATAGGGAGAAGCAGGGTGGAAGCATGAAAAAATATGGGCAGAAAGATACTATTTAGAAGGAGTTCAGAATAAGGTTAGGTAAAACAGGGTAGTTGGATGGTAGATGAGGGACAGCAGGAAGTTAGAAGAAGGCTAGGAGGAGTGTAGAAGGATGGTAGAAGGGGGATTGTAGGAGTGTTTAAGGAGCGTAGAAGGTGGGGGTAGTAGGAGATTAGGAGGAGTTAAAGGAAAGATACAGGGAATGTAAAGGAAAGCTGCAGGGAGTAGTGAAGGAAGGAAGAAAAAGGGTAGAAGGAGGGTTAAATTAAAATTTAATTCTTTTAAACTAGATTCAATACAAATCAAAACATTTAAAGGAGGGAGAAACGAATGAGGAGAGAAGGAGGACCAGTGCGAGGGCGCGGTGAAGAAAGATACGAAAAATAAAAATCAACATAAAAAGAGTAGCAGGAAAAAAATAAGAATATGAGAGTAAAGAATGAAGGTATAGCTCGAAAATGAGAGCGATTAGAAGAAACTGTGAGCACGGTTGCCACTTTAAAATCAAAAAATTAACCAAAACCTGAAAAAAATCTATCAATTTAATAAAAAAAACTACCAATTTCAAAACTTATTCATGATGCAAATCTGCTTCATTTTGTGTTTAATTGAAAGTATCGTCAACTTTAAAAACGTGCGTTTCTCTTTTGATTTCCAATGATAAATACTAGTGATGGGTTGATACCGATACAAAATATCGGGCATCGCTCCTTTAAGGCCTTCTTCCATAGAACGCGTCAGGCACGGAGCACACGCGACGCGCTTAAGTTGAACATAAAACAACAATGACGCAACGCTCGACGCCTGACGTATTCTATGGGACAAAGCATTACAGTGATACCATCGACAGTTTTATCGATTATGAATATTAGTATTTATAGCTATAAACAACCAAATGAAAAAAAAACTACCATGCTACCAAAATCGATAAAATTAAAACAAAAAATACAAAGTTTGGTAGAAAACTACCAACCGTGGCAACCGTGACTGTGAGATCAGTAAAACCGAAGGCAGTGGAAAAGAAATGGGAAATAAAGAAGGAGTGGATTGTCGTACAACCATGAATTAGAACAATTGTATAAAAACATCTCTGCGTCAGCGACATTTAAAAAAAAACTAGACTAAGGTGGGCAGGACACATCATTAGACCCGACAATGAATACCCACCAAAGCGTATCCTTTGTGGATGCAGACGCGACGCGGCCGAAATTGGCGAGACAGGGACGATTGGAGACGAACATTGTTGCATGCGAGGACCCACAACAGGTTGTACAGCTTATAATAAATAAGAGTGGAGTGTCCGCAAGGAGAGAGTACACTGTACTTCTAATTTCTATTTATAATGCCTGTGACGGGTGTGACCTGTAGAACCTGTTCTGCGTGGAGTTGCCCAGGATAAAATGAAAGACTAGAAGATGAATGAATGTCATGTGTGTTGGGAATAGGATTCCAATTATTTTGCAGTGTTTTGTCTGACACTGTTTCTTATCTTATTATGTGGCTTAAAGCAATTCGCAGCCTTGTAACTTTGAAACTATTTCGAATTCATAATTTTTTATTTTTTATTTTTTTCAAAGCTTTCGTTCGAAAAATCCGACAATCGAAAAATTATGTTTCGTAATTAAAAGTAATGTTTTCATTGCTAAATATAAATTGTCAAACGAGATAATTGATAGGAGACTTACATTAACACTCACACACACACAAACACACACATGCATAGACAGCGGCCAGCTCGTGTCTATGAGCGTATGTTTGTCGGGCCATTAAAATTAAGCAATTAAGGCTGGCAAAAAAGCAAGTGAACTCTCAATCCTCAATCTGTTATAAAATTTTGCAGCGGCTTTGATGTGGCCATGTGGCTAGTTTGGCTTTGTGAGTGATTTTCCTTTTTCTTTTTTTTTTTACTTTACGCTCAATTGATAAAAGCGATTAGTTTTCGTGTGCACTGAGGCGTCGAGCGAGGAAGAAGCGAAGGAGAAGCAGGTCGGGTGGGATTGTGGGTTGCTGATGGCGGATGGGATTCAATTGAATTGTTTCATTTTTTATTTGATTTTTTTTTGTTTTTTTCATACCAACAAATATTTGACTTTCCAAATGCATTGAATTCCCGGCGAGCCTGGTCGCGTCTCTCCTCCTTGAAAGCGCTAGTGACGCTATTTTGATTGCGGGTTTGAATGTTGCGCCCCGGTTTTGGTATTGTTTGGCGGCGATCGAATTCGTAATTTAATTGCTTTATCAGTAGTGGATGCTGTGCGCTCGATTGTCGTCCAATGGTCCACACAGTAATTCGCCTCGAGACCGAAAGGGCGGAGGACCCACCCACAAAAACACATCGTATTCACATATTTAATTTTTAATTTTACCTTTTCAGTTTTTTTTTTCTTTTCTCCTTTTGAAAGGAATATTCAAAAAAAAAAATAAATAAATAAAAATGAAATAAAATAAAAATTAAAATCCAATGCATTTAAGCGAAATACCATTTGAAGCAAAGTAAATGGATTTTGCTATCGATGAAAAGGAGAAACCATCAATTTTGGTTGCGGCTTTTTTATTTGATTTCTCTTCTTTTTTTTCTGTTTTTTTTTTCTTCGTTGTTGGCTTCCCTCCATGTTTTTTGCGCCCAATTTCACTTCGGCTATAGCAATCCTTAAAATTTTTTTTTTTTTTTTCAATCACATTCGAGTGCACATAAACGAATTACGGCGAGATGAAAGGTGCTTGATCAGCCGTTTCATATGCCTGAACATTGATAAGGAAGCATTCAAATGCAATGACAATTTTCAATGGATGGGTGCTTATAAATATTTTGCCGAATCACACTTTAAGGCGCGATCTCCAGCTCCAAGGGCGTAGCCAGAGAAAGAGTGCTTTGGTAGCGCTTATATTTGCCACAGTGGTATATTGAGCAATTGTAAGACATTAACCGAAAAAAAAGAAGAAGTTTAGAGAGTTTTGGACCAAAAACCCAAAAAATCCGATAAATTCATGGCGTCCGATTTGGATGAAAATTTATATATAGAATAAGTGAAAAATTCTAAGAATTTCGACGCTAACATTTTTTAATAATACTGATTACAACTAGTCATTTTTGGACCAGTTTGGAACTAGTCATTTTTGGACCAGTTTGGAACTAGTCCCTTTTGGACCAGTTTGGAACTATTCCTTTTTGGACCAGTTTGGAACTAGACCCACACAAGACTAGTTGTAATCAGTATTTTTTAAAAATTTTAGCGCCAAAATTCTTAGAATATTTCACTTATTCTATATATAAATTTTCATTGAAATCGGACGTCATGAATTTTTCGGATTTTTTGGGTTTTTGGTCCAAAACTCTCTAAACTTCTTCTTGCCCCCTAAATTTTTTTTAGGCTAATATCTTATAATTGCTCAATATACCACAGTGGCAAATATAAGCGCTACCAAAGCACTCTTTCTCTCGCTACGCCCTTGTCCAGCTCTGTCAGAAATAAAAAACTTCATATAAAAAACGCATCAGAAATGAATCAAAAATTAGGTCTGTTCCCGTACTGGCCAAAACTGCATAATTTTTTGAAATCTGTATGAAAATTGGTTAGTTTTGGGCAGTTTCGTGCGGTACGGGAACAGACCTAATTTCTGAAGTGTTTTTTTTTATATGAAGTTTTTCATTCATGTTTCTTTTTTAACAGAACTGGAGAGTGCCCCTAAGGTCGTAAAGAATATACCTTGCTCGATGGAAGAAATGACCAATGGGGAATTGAGGATCAGTAATTGGTAATACCTACTGTTTCTGGACTTCTCATTTCGGGCCTCTCTGGGGGCAGAGTATTGTTGAAAGTTCAAGTACTAAACTTTCCCTCCCTACTCCTTTTCCAAGGACAACGAGAAGGAGGAAATCAATAGGTTTACCTTTATATTGTTTTTAAAATTTGAGATGATTTGTCTTTTTCGGAACCAAGTATCCGGTATGCGGCGTATCCAGTCGTAAATAACAATTTCTGGAAATTCTTCAAGGTTTGCTCGTGTCTCAGCTCTAAAGCGGTTTTTATGCGCCAGACATAAGGCTATTGAAAATTTTGTCGGAGCAATGACCTATGTAGACGAATTCGTATACAAGTGACTGACAGTGGAGCGAATCGTTTTTCATTTCTGAAATTAAATTTTGTTTCTTCTTTGATATTGGGATATTTTCCATATTGCCAGCTTATATTTGGAGGATGAGATAGTAAAAAATTCCAGTTTTCTGACCGGATATAAGATAAACGAATAAGATTTTCCAAAAATAATTATCCGGTTTTATCCGGAAAATTTTCTATCCAGTATATCCCATGCGAAAGTTCTTTGAAAGCTCTCTAACTTCATAATTAACAATTCGATTCGAATAATTCGATTGATAAGAATATAAGCATTTGCTTCTACGGATATTTTTGAAAAAATTATATAAAATTTTGGCTTTTTATCGGCTTAATGGAATGTAATGAATATAAAAAATCTAGAGCTGACATTTAGGTAAGAGATTCATTTTTTTGGTCTCAAAACGTTGAGGTCAGTGCTCGGACTTGAAAATTTTTAAAGGTGGTAGATTTTTAAGGAAGTGGTAGATTTAAAAAGTGGTAGATTTTTATAAAAAAGTGATAGATATTTATAAAAAGTGGTAGATTTTAATAAAAAGTGGTAGATCTAAAATTTGTTTAAAATGGTAAAACAATATATCACATCTGATCATGTAGAAAATTGGGAAACTTAATTGTTTTTAGGTATTTTCTTTTGTTATAAAAAAAATGTGTCAATATATGTTGGATGTCGTTAAACGCCAATACTGACATTCTTGACAACATTCTTGACAATTGGAAGCTGCCAACATATCTTTCAATAATACATAACATTGAACCACATGTTTTAATGTTCTCAATTATTCTAAATGATGATTAAATGAAACGAATGAATAAATAAGTAAAATAAAAATGTGGTAGATTTGGACCTAGCGTGGTAGAAGTGGTAGAAAGTGCAAATAGTGGTAGATCTACCACTAAAGTGGTAGAAACCCGAGCACTGATTGAGATGTTTTTTTTTTTGTCGTGTACATCGCTCATCTCATCCGGATAATCGGATAATTTCGTCAATCAAAAATTCAGATTGCTGTCCCCGCTTCGAACTGAACATAGTTAATTGCTACGACGACGGAAAGATTTTTTTTTTTTTTTTTTGACGAAATAAAAATCTGAAGAAAATGAAAGACGATGGATGAAATGTTTGCTAGTTTTGTTGCCTGTTGTCCGCTGCCGAACGAAAAGACGGCAAAAAGAAAAGAAAAGAAGGAAATTAATAAAAATGAAAATGATATCGAGAACAAGATATGAGTGGCTTCCGTCCGTAAATATGTAGTTGGATGGCTGTGTGTAATAAGTTTTTTTTTTTTTGGGGTTTTTGTGAAGTCGTCGAACAGCAGCGTTTATTAGTCGAAATACTCGTCGTCCTGGTACTAAGTAATAATCTGCGGATTAAGTATTTTGCTCTCGATATTGCTGGAAGTATTTCATTTGCTCGGCTACAACTTCGTCTCTATGTAGTCATCCTTTCAAACTCGAATGCATATGTATGTATGTATGTGTGTATTAATGCCAATACAAATACATAAAATACGGTTTAGCCTCGTACGAGTTAATGAAGGAAGTAATTTCGGTTTGTTGCTGTTGTTCAGTTCGTTGTCATAATTGATTGATTTTTATGAAGTTTTCCAAGAAGCATTTAATCCGCATCGACCGTATAAGGACTTAGGAGTCCATTTATGTTTACACACATATGTGTATGTAACTATATTTGGCAAATCCAGATGTAAGGACGTTGGGGAAGCGGCAATAGCGGCTTAGCGAAAATATACGAACTGAAATTATCGGAGGCATTTTCTAGTTTTCGATCCGAACCGAATTCGAGAAAGAGTTGTGCCAGCTTTCGATTTCGATTTCGATTCGAATTCCGTTTAAATGAAAATCATCGCTTGCCAGGGATTTCAAAGGAAGAGTTGAAATTATTTGGAAATAGAAGCTATATTCAGCCAGGGAAGGTGAATGCTTTAAAATCACTAAGTGTTCTCAGAATTCCCAATCGAGTTTATGCTTTGAAGAATCGACGCGTTCAATGCGGGCTTACCAAAATGTTAATCTATTCCGAAGAGAATGCCATCGTTTGTTTGGAAAATATTCAAGCAAATGAAGATGCATTTCATTAATAAAACGTTTGGCTTCTTTGAACCTTTTATTGCAATTTTTTTTTTTATGTAATGTCATCTCTCACATTATCGCGTTGCAATACCCGCACTTTAATTGGGTTCACTTTACACATACATACGTTCGGAAGGTGTTTATCGTTATCGAATTTAATTTGATTGGTCATAAAATCTGTTGGCGTTAGTTCAGATGATTGCAATTTAGAATGCCTTACTTGAATAAACAAATTAATATACAAACATACAT
>CM035806.1:146903166-147305666 GCA_020466095.1 Chlorops oryzae
TTTTATAGCTTAGTTGACTCCCTTATAGTATGGTATGTACCACGATCGCAATATCAATGAATTTCAAGACCGTTTAACTCAAAGTTTTACTCATAAAATGTAACAATTGTCTGGGTTCTTAGCTAGATTATTGCCTATCGAAGAAAGAATGTCATATATTCATACATTCGAGTATTTTTGATTTTTGTCCCCACTCGTTACACTGTGCGGCACAACTGCGGTTGTTCCTCTTTAGCGTTGCAATCAGCGTTTTATTTATTTATCCTCTTTCCTTTATTTACCAATTTTTTTTTTTGTTTTTTTTGCCAAACGTGTTTTAAGTAATCAAAAATGTTTCGAATAAAAAAATTAAAACGAAAAAACCAAATCTTATTTTTTCGCCCTCAACTCGTTGCTTTGTACTCGTATAAGCAACATGTTGCGTGCACATAAAGCAACAAAATCTCTGTGGCACAAATTTATAATGCAGTTTAGGTAACAAGCGAAAAATAAACGAAATATAATGGGTTCAATGGCTATATGCGTTCGAAAATTTGAATATTCATAGGCTTATAATTAAAGTTGTGTTCACAGCAATAGGAGTGCCACACAGGAGTTGCATGAGATAACATTTCGATATCAAAGAGAAAACTAAATACAGCGAAAAACTGGAAAAATACATATTTTTAATTATTTTCATCAGAAAGGTGACTCAAAAGAGAGTCGCTTTTGATCGAAAATTTCAAAAAAATGCTAGCTGGGTACTTAAAAATTGTTCATCCCAGTTTAAACTTTTTGAAGAATTCTCTCGTTTTTTTTTCTTGAAAATGCCGAATAGCTTTGGTTATTTTCAACCAATTGTCAAGACCGATACATCATTTTGTTGGAAATTAAATGCAATTTCTTAAACAAAGGCTTTGCAGTGAAAAAAATCGGAATAAAAAGGCTTCAAAGTGGAAAAATTTCAAATAAATTATCTTTGTCATTAGAAAACATCCAATAAAGCGGACACTTTTTGGGAATGCTTGTGTAGTACTCCTTTTTCTGAAAAAGTTTCCTCTTAAGCGGACACCTCTCTTAAGCGGACATATTTTTCGGTCCCGTATGTGTCCGCTTAAGAGAGAGTACACTGTACCAATTTGTTTCCTCTATTGTATTCTATGCTTATTTTATAAAGTGCACGTGAAAATCTCTCAGTATCTCTCTTTTTAGGTTTCTCTCTCACTCTCTCTCTCACTCTCTCTCTCACTCTCTCTCTCACTCTCTCTCACTCTCTCTCTCACTCTCTCTCTCACTCTCTCTCTCACTCTCTCTCTCACTCTCTCTCCACTCTCTCTCTCACTCTCTCTCTCACTCTCTCTCACTCTCTCTCTCACTCTCCTCTCACTCTCTCTCACTCTCTCTCTCACTCTCTCTCTCACTCTCTCTCTCACTCTCTCTCTCCTCTCTCTCTCTCTCTCCACTCTCTCTCTCCACTCTCTCTCTCCACTCTCTCTCTCACTCTCTCTCTCCACTCTCTCTCTCACTCTCTCTCTCCACTCTCTCTCTCACTCTCTCTCCCACTCTCTCTCCCACTCTCTCTCCCACTCTCTCTCCCACTCTCTCTCCCACTCTCTCTCCCACTCTCTCTCCCACTCTCTCTCCCACTCTCTCTCCCACTCTCTCTCCCACTCTCTCTCCCACTCTCTCTCCCACTCTCTCTCCCACTCTCTCTCACTCTCTCCACTCTCTCTCACTCTCTCTCACTCTTCTCCACTCTTCTCTCCACTCTTCTACTCCCACTCCTCTCTCTCACTCTGTCTCTCACTCTGTCTCTCACTCTGTCTCTCACTCTGTCTCTCACTCTGTCTCTCACTCTGTCTCTCACTCTGTCTCTCACTCTGTCTCTCACTCTGTCTCTCACTCTGTCTCTCTCTCTCTCTAACTCACTCTCACTTTCTTTCACTCTCTCTCAGTCTGTCTCACTTTCTGTCACTCTCTCTTACTCTCCCTCACTCTATTTCACTCTGTTTCACTCTCTTTCACTCTCTTTCACTCTCTTTCACTCTCTTTCACTCTCTTTCACTCTCTCACTTTCACTCTCTTTCACTCTCTTTCACTCTCGCTTACTCTCACTCTGAAACTCACTCTCACTCTATTGCACTCTCTCTCACTTACGTGCAATTTTAGCAAGCTGTTTTATATTTCTCAAAGAACATTCTTTTGACTTTCTATTGCCGTAAAAAAAATCGAAATCGGTTGATAAACATTTAAGTTATAGCTTGGTAAATCAGTCAATGTCCTAAATAACGGTTTTTGGTCCATATCTCGGAATCTAGAGCCAATCTTTAAAAAAACCTCAGCTCAGCACGCCAAATAACGTCAAAAAAGAACTTTCAGTTTCTCAGATCCAAAACCGTGTATACTTGTGTAACACTCAGTACGACTCCTTTTTTATTGACCACAGGTGTACATTATGATGTGGGTTGAATGGCATCACCTGCCTTAGGGAATTCGCCAATTTATTGCGTCTCTTTTCTTTCACATTTAAGATTATTATTTTTTTTTTCGTAAGGGGCTCCAGCTCTGTCAGAAACGAAAACGATTTCATATAAAGAAAAACGTCTCAGAAATGTCTCAGAAATTTTCTGAAGTGTTTTTTATATGAAGTTTTTCATTTCTGACAGAACTGAAGATAGCCCCTTAAGAGGGCTTATGAGTGGAAAATTGATTTATGAATGGATTATTTGTGCTTTTGTTTTTCGACCGCAAAATTATCATTTTTTCTTCGCAGCAAGATTTCTATTGTGCACGTTGTTGTTTTTGTTGCTACTATTCATTTCATTTTCCAAATACTCGCACTCGAAGCAAAAAGGAAAGCAAATATCGAAAATGTAATTTTGTCTAGTGGGTCAAAATGTTGACATCTATTAGTCTATGTGTGTCTGGTCTGGAGCAAAACTTCAAGTGTCAAGCAAATGGCAAGCATGAAAGTATCACTCACAATTCACAATCTCACCGTTCTCGCAACAAAAGTATCAGAGGGCGAGAGCTCCTCGTTTCAATGGCCATCTATGCGCTCAAGTGCATGCATGTACACACATCGTACATACAAATACATAGTATGTAAGTGCACTCGTAAATAATCAGAACATTTTCGAAACTGATTCGAATTTAATTGTGATTTTCAATCATACCTACCATCGCATCCCAGTCGATCGTTTAACGAAGAGTCATACAACATAATGTTTACGTGTGCGTGGGTGTGGGTGTGGTACTGTGTATTACGGTGTGCAGCCAACAGTTCCATCAGTAAACAGCCCAACAAGAAAAGTCACTCTGATAGAGCTGATGACGTCATAGTGACTTTGGTTCATTTCGTCGGACACTTTGTATGAAATTTGTACAACCTGGGATGTTTGAGAACTGCACACGCCCTCATCTCTCTGTTAGTCTTGTTTTTTTTTTTGGGATCGAAATTAGAGCTGTAAAAATGCAAAAATTTACACTACTCGGGTGTATTCGTTATTTTTGGTGAAGTAATCGTTACTAATTACTCGTTACTAAGAACCCGTTCTATTTTTTTTAAATATTGTTCATTCATTCATTGAATAACTCAAGCATATAGAACTATAGCTGCTACTTCGGCCAAAAGGTTTGATGTGGTACACCACACTTGTATTACGTGGTTCACCAAACTATAGTGTAAGCTATGGCGTGATTCACCACAGTTGAACTTTTTCACCAAAACATGGTGACTCGCGCCAAAATTTGGCCGAAGTTGCAGCTATGGTTCTATATGAACTCAAGGTTGATAAAGTAATCAAAACTCCCTTATGCTCTTTGACTCTTCATTCAATAGTTAGTAATCAAATATCAACTCACTCTACTACCATACTGTTTTGCGAACCCATTATTTTAGTACTTAACTACTCCGGAAATCATCAGCTGGCATGTGTGCAAAAAAGTACTAGTTACGAGATACTTCCATCAGTAACGAGATGTTATTGATTACTGACTACACTAGTCGTTACTTTTTACCGAATAATAACGATATTTTACAACTCTAATAGAAATAATTAATCTCTTCGTGATTCCTCTTTGTATATTTAGAATATTTTTTAACACCTTTTTTTCAATTATTGCTTGTCTGAACGCACCGTCGACCTCGAGGTCTTGGGATTGTTCGGCGAACACACGCTATCCACTACGTTAGGGCAGTCTTCCAACATTTTCCAACGAGATTAAAGTACATGAATAGCACCCTACTGCGATGACATTGTCACCCAAGGAGTCATGCTTTCACTTGTACGTGCCCAGCGGGAAATATCCCGCGGACATCCCCGATGATGTCCTAGTGACTTCGGAGCCGGAATGCATGCTATTTCCGGTGACACTTTGTATGACATTTACACAGGAGCTGACAGGGACTTCAGCGGTGACATTATCACCGGAAGATTAGAAAATGTCACTGGTCATGCTAGGGGGTGCGATGGCGAAAAAAGCATTTTAGAGCAGCACATTTATTGCTCTTTTTCTCTTTAAATGTCAATTTATAGAAGAAACCAGTTTGAAGAAAACTTCTCTTCTTTGCCCTCTCTTTGAATATTTCGAAAATTTTAAAAAATCTATTTTCAACAATTTTTATTCGCCTCAGTCAGGGATCGAATCCGCCGAATCTTTGGATTCTGAGTCGAGCACTCATCCTCTACGCCACTTCATGCTAACGTTCAACTGACGCTAAAAACTTATTTAAGATTTCAATAGCCAATGAGATTCAAGCACGTGAACAGAGCATGCCTCCACGATGACATGTCCCCCAAAGTGTCATGCATGACAATGTCACCTATATGTCATCGATGACATCATTGATGACATTGTCATGCAGGAGATAATTTTCCGCTGGGGTCCCAGCCGTGACACTCACTTTTTACGTTTTAGCTCACAATAATTTTAATAGAGGACTTCATTCTCAAGGATTTAAAATAAATAAATTTTGAAAACGTTTAACAATAGCACTAAGCACTGAAATTACGCAATTTGTGCTCCGAATGACTGACAGTTTCTCCTAGAATTACCCATGACTGTATGACCACATAGAAAAACTTTCTTGTATTCTTCTATCGTTCAATAATGTGCCCATAATTTTGAGCATAAACGACTTATTTAATTGGTTTTTTATTTTAATTTTTTAAATTTTGTTTCAAATTTTATTCAAAAAAACAAAAAAAAAAATGCAAAATAAATGTTTTATGACTCACACGCTCCGCTCCCACTTGGTATGAAGACATTCGAAAATTTGCTGTCACAGTTGAAGCCTATGACTTCTGAACATAAATTAACATTTTATTTGACAACCGCTAAAAACATGAAAAACGTGCACGAAATTATTTCGATGAACGAGCGCATGCGCCTCTTGCCAGCCGAATCGTCCATAGCAATGGATGAATGGATAAATGGATGAACGAGCGAGCGAACGAACGAATGAATGAATGGACTCAACAAGTGCGACACAATCAATGACGGCACTAAATTATTAACTGACATAATGTCAAGTGCTCGGGCTAAGCTGCCAATAGCGCCTGTCTTAACAGCTCAAAACAATGGACCAACGAGAGTTGGACGACGATGGACGTTTTCCAATAATTTCATGTATGACATGAAAAGCCAACGCCACAACAGCAGCAGAGGCAGAGGCCGAAGAAAAAAAGTGCTTGCCGTACGTGAAAGTCCTAATAAGAAGTTGAATAAAAAAAAAAAAAAAAAATGGTTTTGCCTTCTAATACACGACGGGAGTGTTCGTCAGACACAAATAGCTGGCACGTCCGGAATAATTAATGATCCAATTGGAACGATTGGTGGGCTTAAGTTATGTAAATTCGAAAGTATTCATGAGGTCTGCGTTGAACAATTGTTCTTTAGCATAAAAACTGGACCAGCGGCTCCCAAAATTATCGATGAGGAATAGAATAAATCAATCCATTAACTTAATTTGGTCTAAAATAAACAAATTCACATACATTAATCGGGGAACCTTGAACTATCATGTACGATAACACTGTGCAACATTTTAGAGGTCATGTTTTTGTAAACAAAAATTTGACGACTATATAGTATAACAACGCCTCATACTCAGTTTTGTCAAGTGACGTTTAATTTTTTTTAAAATAGACTTCAAAGAGTGGGGCCGAGAATTAAGTTACTCACCTACTTATGGCTATATCTCGTAATCCGTTCAATATTTTAATTTCCTTTTTATCACAATTCATAGCTCTGAACTCATTTCGAATAGTTTTAGTACAAACCGACCCGAAAAAACTATATCTAGTAGGAGCAAATTGCAAAAATCCCTAAAATTTGACGTGTTTTTTATCATATTTTATTTTGTATGGCCTATAGTTCCCAAAGGCAATAAACATTTTATCAAAATTTTTTAATGCAAATATAGAAGGATTATAGCTTAACAACTTCTTAATATACACGAACTGCATCCGAGCACTACTTGATACCGTTTTGCCGGTACGAAGTTGAATAATTTTTACAAAAAATCGGAAGGAAAAATGCAAAATCACCCTTTGGGTATGCACGAAATTTTTCAATCCAAAGCAAATGGTTCAGAACCGTGAAAAGAATTTCTAATCAATTTCGTTTATTTTTGTTTACAAAATCGTGTCGCACTGTGTAAGTGCATGTTCCAAGCCCAACTTTTCTTGTACGAATATAAAAACATGTTGAGGAAATCATTTGAAAGCTCGACAGCTCTACGGAAAGCAAAGTTGGAGAACACTGCAAGAGCTTGCCATGACCCAATTACTCAATTCTTTGAGCTTTCAATGTTACCCCATCGAAACGAAAAGAAAGAGAAAAACATTTATTGAAACAAGTCGATCCGATACACGGGGTCCCCTCGTTCAAAATTGTTTGTTCAAGTGTTGATCGGAAAATTCACTTGAGAAAACGATTGATCATAATGAGGAAGAAACCATTACCCGGGGGAGCCAGACAAAAGTTCAGACAAAAAAAGAAAACGGGGTCACATTTTATAGGTCTGGTAGCCTCTATAATATTATAATAATTGTGTCATAATAAAATTCGAAGAAATGATCGTGTTAAAACGTATTACCTCACTGCGCTTTCAGTGTTTATTTCTCTTGTCCAATAAATGGCGCTATCGATCATGAATGAGCTATTCGGAGTTATGTCATCCGAAAAATACTTTTCGGTTTTCTAATAATAATTCATACACCTTGAGGTACCCTTTACATGTATCATTACCACAAAAATAATGACATAACCTAATATTGATGACATTAACCCTCTCCGTTTCTAGACGGACTGGTTTCGAACAAATTACCAAGAAAAAAAAAAACAGTTCTTAATAATTTCAGATTCATGTTTTTCTACCCGAATTTAGTCTTATCTGAACTTTTCAGTGGAAAATATAAATTGTGGCATAAGAGGGTTAATGTTTTATTCTTATATCGAGAGTAATGCATTAAGAATGTTGTTAAAACAAAATTTTGTACACAGTATTCTCTCGATGCGAAAACCTCCGATCGCTCCATTTTGATTCGAAATTGCCGCCTTTTTGGCGGAGTCTTAAATCCGGCGTTGCCTGTAGATGTAAATACGGGTTTTTCTTTGATTTATTTTTAATGATACGTTACAATTTTTTGTCATGATTTCGGGTGATTGTCATTTTTTTTTTTTTTTTTTAAAGGGGAAATACGTTGATCGTTAGCTTAAGGCTGCTTAGACCGCAATCAAATATCTGCGTATTTAATGAAATTTTTATTTTTTGACTGTAAAAAATTTCCTTAACGGTTGCATTAGACCTTCCAAGAACCGAATAATCGAATATGTAAAAGTCTACAAATCTACAAATATGTAAGTAAAAGAGTTATTCCTAAGGCTCGGATTCTTTTTGGCGTAAGGTTACTTGATTGAACTCGGTGAATCAGCTGTGGTTCGATCTGCTTAGTATAATATTTTTAATGAGAGAAAAAATTTGAAATTTATTTTGTTTCGTTACGTCCAATCAAGATTGAATAAGCCTTCAAATATTTCCACACTCTGGTCTTAGTGATATCGTCAGGCAAAAAAAAAAAAAAAAACACATATGACCAAATAGTATCCTGGCGGGGATTAACTTGAAACATATACGAATGACCCCTCACTTCACGGCACTCAGTGCGCAGCCAGCATAGACAACTGGGGACGCGGCATTAGGCGTACTAATTTTCCCTTCTAAGGGAGCATTGGCAATGTCGACATAAGCACAAACTCTAGCGAGACTGCCCAAGGCGGGCAGAACTGCATCACTCGATCCGTGGCCACGCTGTACCATGTTTAAGGTCATACGGTTTACACCTCGTATATTGCTCTTCGCAATACTCTACTGGATCTGCTGGATCGAATAGTTGATGAAATTGCTGTTGAAGGATGGACGATAGGTTGCGCGTGCAATAGAAACGTCCCAGTAGTCAGTAGGTTGCCCCCGATATTTGTGACATGGCCAAAGTGCCAGTCCTTGATGACTAGCCATTTCACCTACAACATAAACCTTAAAGAGTAGATACATAGGCCTCAGCTCACATTTCCCTATTCGCTGCGTACGATTGTTTTTGCTGTTGTCTGCTTTAAGTTCGCATTCTGATCTATTGCCCGACAAGGGTTCGATAGCTCAGTGGTTCAAACTGTGACCTGTGATGTGCAATCGTTATTTTCCTGAATATTTTACTTTTCTTATAAATCAATTTTTTTTTTTTTTGTTCATAGTTCAGTTATTTTGGAAGACAAAAATTTTCCCCTAAATTTTTAAGGTTTTATTATTATTACAATTTTTTTTTTTTAGTGGGTAATTTTCAAGTAAAAAATTTTTGGAGTGAAAAAATTCGTTAAATACGTTTCCGAAAATCTGAGCAAAGCTAAATTTAATTGAGCATTTCGACCAATAAATTTAATTCGTGCATTTAGCGTAATGGTTAAGACGTTCGTCCAGCGAACTGGTTGGTGGTCAGCGGTTTGAGGCTCGGTGGAGGCGAGAAAATTTTAAGAGTATTAACTAGATAAAAAAGATTTAAAATAAAAAATAGTTAAACAAAAACAAAAAACAAATATAATAACTAATAAAATAAATAAATAAAAAAGTCAAAACACAAAAATAAAATTTTTTTTTTCTCAGTGGCCATTTTCCTGCCCCCTTTTCGCTAGCGAAATGACTGGCTAAAGGTGGCGTATAAAAGGACGACCCGTCCCTGTCAATGACACAAACATAGTTAAGTCGACAGCGTTTTGGATAGCAGAGGGACCGATCCCCGAAATCGCTAGTGTTGTGGTGGCTCCACTGACTACAGGGGTTCTTTCGGAAAAGCAGCCCTTTTAAGCCGGTCTTCCACTTGTGAGGAAATCATAAAATGGTGCCAATGAATTCAGAGCACTCCAATCAGCCATCCGTATCTCTCTAATTTGGTCCATGCATTTCAAGATGCTAAAGCTTCTCTGACAAAGTGAGATGCAGTGAGAGCTCCCAGCAACGATAAATTGACATTTAATAAAAAGGAAAACAAAATAATAACGTAATATCGAGATTTAATATAAATTTTTAAATTCAAAGCCCAAAGATGGATCAATCGTAATAACTTAATGTGAGCAATTTGGGGAGAAGAATTTCAAAAACGAAAAAGCTCAATTAAAATGAATCGTTATATCCAAAATGAAATAATTTTCTTTCAAGCTTAAAATTGATTCTTGGAATTCTTAAGAAAATTTCGAAAAAAAAAAAGAAATTCTATTGAAATTCGGAATTTATTTTGTTGAATACTTGTAGCATCGTGAAGCAAATTGAAAATATGTTGTGTATAATGACTCAATGAAAATGGACAACAACATCTTGAATGAATAATTCCGACTACTTAATTTATATTGCTGGAATTAACTATTTTATGATGAAGCTGCCAACGGACAGAAATAAATATCTTTGCTGCATCAATTCTTTCGACACATCATTTGCATAAATCGGTTTGTCATGGCTTATAAGAACGAATCTATGCGCGCATATGAGTGTGCGTGTTTGTGTGTGTGTGTGTGTGAGTGCTTATAGCACAAACCCTGCAGGAAGCCTGTCGCCATATGGCCCCATGTCTATATTGACGTCAATATAGACAAGAGAACTAGTTCCAACGTCAACAGTATTTACGGGCGGTGTCATTATAGAAACTGTACTGTCAAGAGGTATAGCTCATCTTTATTGACCATGTCAACAACTTGTCTCCTTATAAAGCGAAAGAGTACTCTTTTTGTCTATATAATAGAACCGACGTTAATAGGTCGTCAATAGTTTTTCGGTCTACTGTTGACATTCAATGACAACTCAATGTTAAATGTCAATAACGCAAAGCATTGAGACGGGTTTAACTGGTCAGTAGTACTGTTGACGCAGTCAGTAGAGAAAGAGTATGGACTCACTATTGACATTTCCTGCAGGGAAGTTAAGATGATGATTAAGATGTTGAGATGTATCGCCTATGTTGAGCCGTTGCTTTCGTTGAGCCATTACGAATGACCATATGCAGCACGAAGAGGGAAATTAAAGTTGAACTCGTTCGATAATGAATTTCTAAACATTGAACATTGTCTGTTTTCACACTTCACCACTTAAATTGAGTATTAAATTTCTCATTAACAGGCATAAGGTCAGATAAAGGCATTTGTGTTTTATAAATAATTTATGCATATAAGCCTTATGTTCGGCAAAACTTAAATCGAATTAATTTAGTTTCTCAAGCAGATCTACAAGAGAAAAGTCAATAATGCTTTGTTTTCGTTCATAAATATTTAGGATATTAAATTGAATAAATAAAAAGAAATTATGCCAAACACATATACTGGTATAAATACCGATATATTTTTTTAAATACATAAAATAATGTATAAATAAATAATAATAATAATTAATAAAAAAAGATCCTCTAAAAATGGAATAATTTGAATTTGAAAAGAAAAAACGACTTCACCGTCCACCTAGTCTGGCGACCACGTATTCGATCTTCAGCTTTATTGGTACATCCCAGCCAACCATATAAGGAGTGCTCCGAAAAACAGTGTAAAAGGACTCCTTTTATGGCACCCTGGCGAAGTGTTTTCGGAGTGCTCCAAATTGGAGTGTAGGACTCCTAGGAGAACTCTTCGAAGTTGTGCTTTTGTTAAAGTCTCACAAAATAATGCCTTAGAGCATTTAGGGAGACCAGAGAGTCAAACTTTGATCGAAGAGCATTTAGGGAGACCAGAGGAGTTAAACTTTGATCGAAGAGAATTTAGGGAGACCAGAGAAGTCAAACTTTGATCGAAGAGAATTTAGGGAGACCAGAGGAGTCATACTTTGATCGAAGAGCATTTAGGGAGACCAGAGGAGTCAAACTTATATCTGAAAGAGAGTCCAAACAGACTCTTAAGGATCATTCTAGCAATAATGGAAGATACATTGAGATCCCAAAAAGTACACTTTTTTCCGTATTCTTTCATCCCGAAAAAACGCTCAGCGTTTCAGGAGCATTAAAGCTCCGGAAAAGTGGTTTTTGCGCACTTTTATGGTTGGCTGGGATTGCTTTTGTGATATAATTTGAGAACGACTAAATATTGTGGCAGTGGCGGCTAATGAAAAGTACTTTCACCCAAAGCAATTGTGAAAATGCGAAGAGCTTCATAACCAAGATCAAGCAGGGATCGTGCCAAAAACCCATCCTTGGATGCATATTTCTTTATTAATAGATTTCAGATCGTATCGTTAATGAATTGAATTGGTTAATGAAAAGGAGGATACTCTCTAGGATCCTTAATTATATCTAAATGTGATATCCTAGGGTGGTAACAAACAGAAAATTTCACAGACACAAGCAACCAAACAGATGAAAAAAGAAGAAAAAAAAACCCCTTCTCTGCATATAAGACGAAGTGTTAAAAGTTCAATTTGTCCTTCAAGAAGAAGTGTGGTTTCCAACCTAATTTCCCAAATAATTTTGGTAGGGTTTTGTTTTTAGCTTTCCCTAAAACAAGCTTATTTTTTTCATTTAGTATACTGTGAGGAGAAAAAAAGCGAACTAAAACCCCTTAATCTCTTTTCTTTTAAATGGACATGGAAATTTGTTAACGAAAAAAGCAAATTCCTCGGTTTCATAAATTTGTTTTACACAAATCCATTTGCAAGTTATTATGGTCAGTAAAATTCAGAAATATTTTGGGCCGTTTAAAAGGACACCCATCTACCGCCGGCAGTCACCTCAAAACACATTAAGACAATGACAATAGGAGTAGAAGTGAGTGACTTGTTTTGTGTATTGCTAGAATTTGAAGTGCCTCCTCGATGGTATCACAACACCCTCATTCCAAGAGACGCACAATTGTCGTGAACGTGACTGTCGGAAGGGAGCTTGGCCAGTAATCAAATGACCAGCACTGTACATTCGAATGTTGGGGGGGGGAGAGAGCTTAAAATGCAAAGCCACAAAGAGATGGACAGCCCAACTAGCGGTCAGAGAAGACAGTACAGATACAGTAAAGTAAAGAACAGAACGGCACTGAGCTGGGCCTAAATGTAGTGGAAATACAAACATTGTCAGTCGGTCGATGTGACAACATTGGCAACTGCGCCAGCAACGATATTTGGGCGATTATAGCAATACGCACAGAAGTCACCATTGTAATGGTGGTTGTTGGTCGAAACCGTCCGTCGGTTGGTGGGCCATTCGGTGGTGATGGTGGCGGCACTGACGCACAGGTCTGTCGTCTTGTTAGCGTTACCAATATTTGCGGTTTTTGTATAGAGTGTCTGCGGTTAACATTAAGTCCAATATAGTTAGACCGGAATCGTAGAAGTCTATATCTCTGTTGCTGTTTCCTTGTTACAAAATCATTGAATTTGATAGTTTTGTTGTTGTTGGTGTTGTTGTTGTTGCTATTTTTGAATTTGGGAAGTAACCGTAGGAACAAATATTCGTGACGTTATTTACGGTATGGGCCAAATGTGTGTGTGTATGTATTTTTGTGTGCGTGCAGATGCATACAAGTTTATTCTCGAACGCTTGCCGCAAAGAGGAGAGCGACGGAGTTGTAGGTGCGAGAGAGATTATGATGGGGTCATGCATTTATAGATTGCATCAAATTCAACGTGAATTGTGGTCCACATAAATTCGTTTCGGGCAATTAGTCACACCGAGCCATAAACATGAACATCACTCCCAGCAAAATTGACTGCAAAATGACAATGGATAAATGGCATTCATTGTTAGGTATAAATTTCATTTTTCCCCGTTGCTGTTGTGAATTTTTTTTTTTTTTTTTTTATTGAACGTAGGTAGTGCAATTCGTATTGAAATATTTTCTATCTTTAACGACTCTTTGCACTGTTCTTTATTTTTTTTATCTTCTTTTTTTGCAGCTCCTGGCGGAAAATGTTCCTTTCCCTGTTGGTGCTCACAGCGCCGTTTCTAGTCAAGTCTTATGAGCTTATCGGGCAATCCATAAAAGGTGAGTTTTGAAGTGTTCAATTAGAGAATTAAATATTTTAAATGCATTATATTGTTAAAGCCTTAGAGTGACTGGAAGAGAGACAGAGCGAGAGAAAGAGAGGGGCAGAGTAAGAGAAAGAGAGAAAGAGAGACAGAGCGAGAGAAAGAGAGAGCGAGAGAGAAAGAGAGAAAGAGAGAAAGAGATAAAGAGATAAAGATTTCAATCAATTAATTTGATTCAGTTTAACCCCTTTTCGCATAGGATGCTTATAACTAGAGCTTGTCAAAAATGTTAAAATGTTAAAACAACAATTTTTAACAATTTTTGGTAGATTTTTGAAATAACAACAATTTTTGCGATTTTTGAATTTTTAACATTTTTCCTCATGTTTATTCAAAGTTTTTTTTTTTTAATTCATGCAATTTCTGTTCCCAATATATTGTGTCGAATTTTCAGACGGAACGTGTTTCAGCTCGAAACACTGGATTCGCCATAAAAATTTTGACATCCAAAACACTTCGAAACTAGGTGTTTCAGATCGAAACAAGTAGCGAAACAAGTAAAAATTGCTATCACCGCTAATTTGATCGATGGTTATCGGGAAAAGAAGTAAAGAGCAAAATAAAAATTACTTCACATGCGATCTAAATTCATTCATATTCTGGCATTTAGTCACACTTCTATTCTATTTTCAAAGTAGGCAAGAAAGACTATTTCAAAGCAGGTTGAAAAAAAGAAGAAGAAAATGAGGTAGAAAACGAAACACGTATGACTTCATCTGAACGAGTAGTTTCGCATTGAGGCCTTTTACACTAGTCAATTGCTGACCGTCAATTCCTATCGATATGTCCTTTTGGAGTTGCATTCGCTTTTACACTTACTCGACAGAATTGATCGTCAATTCTTACTTGGTATGCCTTTTATGACATTTTCCTCTTCTACACAGGGCTGATATTTTATAAAATACAACCAAAATAAGTTATATACATATCTCTTATTAAGGGTTGATAGTAGAAACATAAATACAGCACAAACTTTTTTGTTTTAATGTATTTAATTATTAATTCCAAGGAGTATTTTAAAATATTTGAATTATTACTAGTCTATTTTAAAGAGATAATTTTTTGTGAGTAAGTGTTAAATTGTTCTGTTTGAAAATATATTCTATATACAATTTGTAAGAGCAAACTATCTAGCGCTGTTCATATTATTAAAAGAATAAAGGCTAAACTCCATAAACGACGGAACATTTCAGGCGTTTTGGGCGAAAGAAATGTAGCTGCTTCGATTTAAATACATTTCAATACATTGATTCAATGGAAGCGCCGCACAAATATTTTCACCTTTGCCTCGTATACCGCAACAACCGCCCTTTCCGTAATTAATGGAGTTTCGCCTTAAATTTTAATTTAACAATTTTTCCAACATTTTTCGTCATTTTTCCTTAACATTTTAACAACAATTTTCAGGTTTTTATTTAACACTTTTGACAAGCTCTACTTATAACTTTTTCCTTGCCAGATTGAAAATCCTGTATTTAAAACAAAACCGAAATCCAAATAAGCATTGCATTAACTAACAGAATCTTAGTAGATTTCGTTTGATATAGTAGTAGTAGTAGTAGTAGTAGTAGTTGTCCGTAGTCAACTTTATTTGATGATTTGTGTAACATTTGTGATCGAGAAGAGTTATAAAAAAATATTATCACATTTGAAATTTGTGAAATGAATAATAGGGGTATTCACAAAGGCGTGTTAAAAACGTTGGAAAGTCGAAAAATCGGAAATTTGCGACTTTTAAAAAAATTTTTAAACTTTTTTTGTATCTTGCACAACTTTTTAAGTAGTTAAAATTTTCAGATTTTCCGACTTTCCTATTTTCCGACGCCTTTGTGAATACCCCTAATATGTTATAAAAAAGGTGGGTAAAGAGTGCGATTAAAATCTTTCTATTTATATACACACGCTTATTCTTAAAACCACGTAATTACGACATACCAAAAGTATTACTATCTACAGTCGAATCTGGATATAACGAATAACTGAAATAATGAACAGCTGGAAACAGTGAACGCTTTTTTGTTACAGGTACTTTTCTAAATATTCAGGCCTTAATAGAAGAGGGTTGGTAATGGTGATTTTCCCACGGGCTCGGGCTTTCTGAAGGGGCCTACAATTCGCATGGGACTTGTTTTTTTTTTTATCGCACATTTTTGTGAAGGGAGCCCGGAAAAAAATTCCCCGGCCCCCAAATTTCTTTCTACGGGCTTGTAAATGTTGAACAAAACATTCTCGCTAATACGAAAAATCTGGATACAATGAACAGTACGTGCAAAAATTATTTCACTATATCCAGATTCGACTGTATTGTCACGCCATGCCATGATATTCGCACTCACATTTCTTTCCATGCCATGCCTACCCAAGAATCAAAGAAAACAAATAGACTACGTACATTAGATGCAGGTAGAAATCTGAACTTTATTATGCTTTTTATTTCGTTAAAACGGAGAAGTGAAAGGGGAAAAGCAAGATAAGTTTCATATACAAATAAACATACGAGTAATTGTCCGACTTGGTATGTATCGTGTGTGTTCGCTTATATCACGTGATATCGTACGATACACTTCATTGCCCTTTGGCGACGTTTAAGTAAGGTTTGCGGCTCAGTCTGTTTCTGCGCGCGCGGCTGTTCGGTCGTCGGGTTTCGTAAGTCGCGGATCGCGGAGTGCTCGGTGTGTTTAATTCGTAGGCAAGTGAGTGAGTTTTTATGCCTAAGTGAAGAGAAGTCGTTTGTTTTAGCATACAAAAAAGCATCGTTAGCAATATGTTGAAAAGGCCAGCCTCTTTTTTCTTTGTTCATACGTTAATACTGTGGTTTCTTTTAACAAATATATATATATATATTGGTATGGCTTGTCGTGTGTGTTCACTGCTATCACGATGCACTTCATTGCCTTTAGCCAGCGTGCGGCAGTTCGGTCGTCGGGTTTCGTAAGTCTCGGATCGTGGTTCGCGGATCGCGGAGTGCTCTCGGTGTGTTTAGTTTGTAGGCAAGTGAGTGCGTTTTTATGCCTACGAGTGCATTGCACTCTAACTTCTCTGCTCGCGTCGCTCGCTAAGTGAAGAGAAGTCGTTTGTGTTTTCGTACAAAAAAGCATCGTTATCAATATGTTGAAGAGGTGCATCACTTTTTTCTTTGTTTATCCCTTAATCTTTTGGTTTCTTTTAACAAATATACATATGTATAAATATTCGACTGAATATCATCTTTAATTTAAATTTTGGTTGAATTTATCGAATTTCGAAATCCAGCAGGTACCCTGCAGTAATGAGCCGGTCAATTTCCTGGCATTTGACCGGCCAAATCCTACCGGTTCTATTATGGAAGTTCGCTCCATCGAATTCGGCTAGCCGGCGGTCGGTAATAAACGGGTTGGTTTATAGGTAGTCTGTAAATGACTTTTTCATCAATTTAGAATGTATATAAGAAATTGGTTTTGGTTTTCCTTTTTTGACTATCCTTAAAACCAGACAAAAATACGACAGTTGACCCAAAAAAATTGACTGTTTTGCAGACTAGTCCCTCACCAATGACAAGCCCATGTCAGAAAGGTGAGTTGAATTCATTAGAAGTGGAATGATGAGGGGACTAGTACTGGTAACATGAAGGACTGACCGAAGGCTACACTTGGGTCAGTCCATATTACTGCAGAGAACTTACCTTAATCGAAACAAAAAAAACACGTGTAAAGAAACATAAATTTTGACAGCGGGCCAATTATATGTATGTATTCGAATGAGAATCAAATAAAATTCATTTTCGGCTCACTCCGAGTGCGCACTACACAGCAGTTGTAAAAAAGTCCATTCGTGTACTTTAGTTTTTGATTAATGACCAAAAAAGTGGCATTTTAACCCAGAGTGCATTGTAAGAAACACTGTTTTGCTAATGTGAGTATCGCTTCGATATGTGTAAGGCTTTTAGGAGCGAAAAATGAGACTTTTATAAATTTTAGAAGTCATTAAAAGTTTTGTACAAAATTACGCGGGCTCTATTTCGAAAAATGTAGTCCGCCCATTTTTCTAAAGTGGAAATGAGTCAAGTTTTGCTAAATCAAAGCAAATTTTTTCTATGTATGTATGTATGTATGTATGTATGTATGTATGTATGTATGTATGTATGTATGTATGTATGTATGTATGTATGTATGTATGCATGCATTCATGTATGTATGTATGTATGTATGTATGTGTGTATGTATGTATGTATGTATGTATGTATGTATGTATGTATGTATGTATGTATGTATGTATGTATGTATGTATGTATGTATGTATTGTATGTATGTACAGGAGATTTCCAATTTAACGAGTATTCGCGTTAGCGAGTTTCACATTTAACGAGCATTTAAATTCGTTCCATTGAGTATCTTATGTAACGAGCAAAATGGCAAAAATTTTTTTGTGCACTCGGTTTAGCGAGCAACATAAGAAATCAGTGAAAAAGCATAAATAGAAACAAAGAGGAATCCAAGAAATAGTTAAGCGAGGAGTCTAAAAGCGCGTGTGCTGCGCCAACTGCCGCAAGCAGTCAATGTATGAAAAGTAATGTTCAATTTTGCGTGACCTGCGTGACCTGCTTGAAATCGAAAAAGCGCAGGCGCTGTTGGACTTACCGCTTTAATTGTGCACAGTTGTTCAGTGATGTCAATTTTCAATCCCTCACGTAAGCATACGTTAGTAGAAATCAGTCGCGTACCAAGCTAGGAGCTAGGAGGGGCTTTGCCCCACCACGATTCTTGGTTTTAGGTGGAAGGAACTACGAAAATGAAAAGGAAAAAATTGTGGAAAATTCTTTACCCCACCCGGGGGAAGTTGGATTGCTACAGGTCTGGTATAAATCAGACTCGCCATGTAATCAAGCAAAAGATTTCTCAAACCCCTCCCCCTTTTTTAACGCAAAAATACATTTTTCTACTGGCAACACTGCAGTTGTTTACTTATCATCATTACTCTTTGACAGTAAACTCTCAATTCAATTCATCAAAATTTCTTTGAATTTTTGTTAAAAAACGGGTTTTCAGCAAACTTTAAACTAACGGTCTTCCGTAAATAAAGCATTCTGAGAAATATTTTGGACTACATGTTAAATAATTTCATATCTAGGAGCTGTAAAAAATATCGCGCAATTGAAAAGACCTAGGTTAATTTCCCCCCTTTTTTTGTTCGGTTTATAAAAGAATGCTCCATATTACCTATGTATTTTATAATTTAAACAAAACGTGATCTCATAAGTTTTTTACTCTGTTTACATAGACGTTATATGTATATGTTTAATATGAACCAAAATGAAGAGTTGTTATGTTTTTTTTTTTTTTTTTTTTTTTTGTAATAATAATTCTTTTGAAATAAAAAATTGTTTATAAGCCCAATTTATAATTTTAATCTCTTACAATAAGAAAAAAATGATTTTATGATGGTACTCAATTTAACGAGAAATTCGATTTAACGAGAAGTGCTGGCAACATTGAGCTCGTTAAATCGGAAATCTCCTGTATGTATGTATGTATGTATGTATGTATGTATGTATGTATGTATGTATGTATGTATGTATGTATGTATGTATGTATGTATGTATGTATGTATGTATGTATGTATGTATGTATGTATGTATGTATGTATGTATGTATGTATGTATGTATGTATGTATGTATGTATGTATGTATGTATGTATGATATGTATGTATGTATGTATGTATGTATGTATGTATGTATGTATGTATGTATGTATGTATTAGAGATGCCGCGGATATCCGGTTACTATCCGGTATCCGGCATATCCGGCATAAAATGAACTATTCGGCCGGATGCCGGATACTAACTCATTATCCGGCCGGATACCGGATATTAAAAAATTTCACAGTTTTTCATATAAATCTCCTTGAAGGAAGCCCTTTATGAAATAATTAAGTAGAACAAAACGATTTGTAATGATGACGACTTTTATGTGTTTATGTATTTCAAAAAATCAAAAAAAAACGTACAAAATCCTTAGATACTGGAGCGAAACAAGTGAGAATGACGGAGATGCAATAACTTCGGCTTGTGTCATTTATTTCTTTCCAGTCTTGAATGAAAACTTGAACGTGTGGCTGACATGTCAAGTCGAAATTCATTTGAAAAATAATAATTCAGTATTTGAGTGTGTGAATGAAAAGGAATGCATAAATTTCGAGTTTTTTATTCAGATTCGGATTCTAGAGCATGCCTGAATAAAGCTACTTTTGAATTTGGGAAAAAATTCAACTATCCGGTTGCCGGATATCCGGCTATCCGGCCTCGCAGCTTGCCGGATATCCGGTATCCGGCAAAATCACTATCCGCGGCATCTCTAGTATGTATGTATTAGGGATTCCAATCCCGGGATCCCGGGATCCCGGACGTTTTCTAGTCCCGAAAATCCCGGGATTAGTCTTCGTTAGTCCCGGGGCATTTTTGCAATTATTTTTAACTGTCGAGGTAGAAATATCGAAATATAATCAGATGAAAATGCTTTAAGATATAACGTTGCAAGTGGGTGTAATACGTTAGTGGACATAAAAATCTATACGATGGTTATTTTTGTACGTTTAGTACATCAAATGCGATAACTACATGTTTTACGTAGCTGCAGTGTTGTTAAATGTAGGTACAATTCTCTCACGACTTTGACAGCTGGGTTTGGTGGTAAACGAAAAAACTGATTAGAAAATAATTTGATTTGTGAGAGAAAATCGGTTTTTGTATTTTAAACCATTAAAATACGCAGTCGCCAGACTATTGTAATTCAGCTATGATAATGCAAATATAAGTAAATAAAATCGTAAGGATTTTTGTAAGGAAAATTTGTGTAAGCAAAGGAAAAAGTAGTGATTTTTTGGGGCTGTGTAGGGAATATCAGAAAAAGAATTTAACATTACTGATTCAGCTGTTATGCTTCAAATAACTGGAATGTTATTAAGTTTTTGTTTTTTTTTATTATTGTTAATGTGAAACATAGCTCAAATAAAAAAAATTTATTCGTTTTAAGCATTCTTCCTAATCCCGGGACCGATCCCGGGATCCCGGGATTGAAATTTTGGAATCCCGAAATCCCGGGATTGGCATTTTGACCATTTTTTGGAATCCCTAGTATGTATGTATGTATGTATGTATGTATGTATGTATGTATGTATGTATGTATGTATGTATGTATGTATGTATGTATGTATGTATGTATGTATGTATGTATGTATGTATGTATGTATGTATGTATGTATGTATGTATGTATGTATGTATGTATGTATGTATGTATGTATGTATGTATGTATGTATGTATGTATATGTATGTATGTATGTATGTATGTATGTATGTATGTATGTATGTATGTATGTATGTATGTATGTATGTTATGTATGTATGTATGTATGTATGTATGTATGTATGTAATGTATGTATGTATGTATGTATGTATGTATGTATGTATGTATGTATGTATGTATGTATGTATGTATGTATGTATGTATGTATGTATGTATGTATGTATGTATGTATGTATGTATGTATGTATGTATGTATGTATGTATGTATGTATGTATGTATGTATGTATGTATGTATGTATGTATGTATGTATGTATGTATGTATGTATGTATGTATGTATGTATGTATGTATGTATGTATGTATGTATGTATGTATGTATGTATGTATGTATGTATGTATGTATGTATGTATGTATGTATGTATGTATGTATGTATGTATGTATGTATGTATGTATGTATGTATGTATGTGTATGTATGTATGTATGTATGTGTGTATGTATGTATGTGTGTATGTATGTATGTATGTATGTATGTATGTATGTATGTATGTATGTATTATGTATTATGTATATTATGTATGTATATTATGTATTTTTGTACATATGTATGTATGTATGTATGTATGTATGTATGTATGTATGTATGTATGTACATATGTATGTATGCATGTATGAATGTATGTATGTATGTATGTATGTATGTATGTATGTATGTATGTATGTGTGTAAGTATTTGTATGTATGTATGTATGCATGCATGTATGTATCTATGTATGTATTTATATACATACATATGTATGTATTCGATTTCAACAGATTGCCACGGAATAATCAATAAACGCTCACTTTCTATAATTACAGATGCGCTTGCTGAATATCCACTTATTAATGAAGGCATAAACCCGACGTTGCCAGGTGTCGATTTCGAAACTGCAGGATTGGATGGATTTCTTGCTGTTACATTTTCGGCGACAGCAAATGTCGTCTCGCCCTTTCGGCTCATGTTGCCAGATCGTTTATATGAATTCGCTCTGATGGTAACATTCCGACCGAATTCCCCGAAAGGTGGTTATCTCTTCAGTGTTGTTAATTCCATGGATACGACCGTGCAACTGGGACTGCACTTATCATCCGTTACCAAGGATACTTGGAATGTATCCTTGCTCTATACACAGCACGATAGCATAATCAGTCGAAAATTGGTAAGCTATCAATTACCGTACGACAACAAAAAGTGGACTACGCTCGCTTTTCAAGTCCTCAGCGATAAGGTCCTTTATTACTACGATTGCGATTTAAAGCAGACCACCATTGTAAAAAAGGAACCCAGTGAGCTCGTCTTTGAGTCTGCTTCGCAATTGTATCTTGCACAGGCCGGTTCACGATTAGGAGGCCATTTCGAGGTAAGTTCTTTCGGAAACAATTTAAAAATTTAGTTTTAATTTTTTTATTTTTGCCTTTAATAACTTTACCCCTTGGAAAGTACACTGATATCGAATTCAATCTATCAATATATTTTGTATTTGAATTTTGATTAAAAATTTTTTTTTCCTTCTTTACTGCGACTGCGATGATTGGCAGTCTTTTATTTCCTTTAACATTTATGTACATATATGGTTCATGAACCCTTTGACGTGATCTATAAAGCAGGAGATTTCATTTCCGTTGT
Organism: Chlorops oryzae; assembly: GCA_020466095.1. Lineage (NCBI taxonomy): Eukaryota > Metazoa > Arthropoda > Insecta > Diptera > Chloropidae > Chlorops > Chlorops oryzae. The sequence goes on from CM035806.1 coordinate 146,925,645, forward strand.
CTCGAAATTTATTTCCACATTTCTCAGAATTTGTTGCATTTCCAGCTGCGTTCGTAATAAAAGCAGAAAAATAAAGCCAATAAAATCAAAAGTGTCCCCCACACCCAAAAGTTGGCTACAAAGAAAGAAATATCCTTTGACTCTTCCGCAATGAATCGAAAATATCTGGTCATGGTGTCATTTTCTCCATTTATGATGGTTTAATTCACTCCGATTATCTTATACTCCGTTGTATATCATTTAAGTATCATTTGATGGAGCTGGAACTCGAAGAAGAGCGCTTTTTTGATAATATTTATTTTTTATTTTTTATTAGTAAATAATATGAAATTACACACGAAACAACAGAAACAGAAATAAGTCAAAGAAAAAAACATTTTTGTCCCGTTTCCCATAAGAAAGCAATCTTGAGAAAAGATTAAAGAAAATTTTTTTTGCAATCATAAATAAAATTACTTCATACCAATTCAAGGCTAGTAATAATTCTTCGAAAGCTCTTCATAAAGCGCTTGGCTTTATTATGAACAAAAAAAAAAAAAAAACACAAAATGTTTTTCTTTTGGAGTGCGTCGCATACAACTGACGGCTTAGACCACAATAAAAGCCATTCCCAGTCGACCTTGTGAAAATGGCATTAAAAACGGAAACGATGACCGCAAGTAATGAAAACAAAAGGACATCGAAGACACTTTAAGAAAATATCCAACAGAATCGCCTAAAGCATCCTTAAAGTCCTTCGTTCCATTTTAGTCGAATAAGTTCCAAAAACGTGGTGAATTTCTTTCATTATTCACCATTATTGTTGAAATGAATTCGATTTGAAAACTCCCCACTCGAAGAAGACGCCATTGTGTATCAAGCGGAATAAAACGGTAGCTTTCATTCACTCCATTTTACTCTTCAAATGGGCAATGGAAATTTGTAAAAGAGAGTGCAAAACTTTCTCTTTATTTTGTCGAATTCGCAAAATGTTCTCTTCGTACATTGTTGGTACGATGTCGTTTCTTATGGTCTTTATTTCAGCGGCCGATAACATTCCTTTACACGGCTTCCAGCTTCGTAAAGATATCCCATTACATTTCGCCTCTTGTTGCGATAGCTCGTTTAGGCGAAATGTTCGTGCTCGTGTTCGTGTTCGTGTTCGAGTTGGTCGTTAACGTTGGCTTGAACGTTCACGTTCACGTTCACGTTCGTCGTCCCAACGAGCAAACGAACGAGCGAACGAACGAACGAACCTTCTCTTAAAAATGCCTCCATGAATGAATCGCGCGAGGCTTTCGTGCTGTATGTCCTGTACGAAGTCGTGCATGTGAGGGACCCTATCGGCGCGTGAGGATGTTTCCATTTTCCTTTTCGGTGCACATTTTGTTTTTGTTTTCGACTTGTGTGTGTTTTTTTTTTTCCGTTCTTCCTTTTTTGGCTTTTGCCTATTTCGACTAAAAAGTTGTGTTGCTTGAGTACGTTTACCTCAGTCGCTGTAGGAACTGCAACCGGTAAAGAACTTGTCGACGGAATATTCCAGCCAAAGGAATCACGAAAAGCAATTACGCTCGATTCGTCGTTCGTCGTACAGTGTTCAGTGTTCAGTGTTCTTCGTACTTGCAGTCGAATCCGTTGTCTACCGTACCGTATAGCATAATTGAAATCTTAACATATCGTTGCAAATCGTAAAATATCGCGCGTGGTGTTGTTCAACGCCGAAAAGCGAAAGGCTTACTACGACTCTTAAACGTTTTTTTTTTGAAGTGGCTAGCAGCAGATTGCGCCGCTGCTTCTTAAGTGCTCGGCTGAGTGATAATCGGAAATATCATTATTACATTATTGTTGATGAAATCTTACAAGGATGCTCTCGAATGCATATGCATAAAAAAAAAATGCATGCGATGCTCTCAAGCGTATCATCGGCGGTCAATTATTGAATCGAAAGTGGCAAGCAAGTGCCCACTCAAGCTTTCGTTTATTCTATAAATGCACTTAATTCAAGTTAGATCAAGTGGAATGCAATCTCTGGAAGCACTCTTTCCATCAATTTTAAGTCGAAAATAGATCGAACAAAAAAAAAAAAAAAAAAAAAAAAAAATACAAAAACAGACAACGAATTTAATTGAATTGAACTGAATTGGAAATAGGCAAGCCGCCTTAGCACATTGCCATACGAAAAAAATAAAAATAATAAAGCTTTTGCCTATTTTAAACAGGAATACATTTTCGCAGCATTTTCAGTCCTTCTGTTTGCTACGAATCGAAGTGGAAAAGCGGAAATATGAAAATTGAAAATTAATTTTCATTTGAGTTGAATCGAGGCGAAAAATCTTAATCACACTCACTTCAATTGATTGGCATAAATCTCCGGACTATCGGGCACACTCGACGTATGAGTGATGTGCGAATGTCCGTTCAATTGCGTTAAGTATTCGCATGTAATCGAATCGAATCGAATTCGCTTGCTGCTATGTGTATGCGAATGAAGGTGCGCGCGCGCGACACTTTCATATTTGCTTTTGTCAAGCGTAACAATGCGTCGGTTGAATTGTGAAAACGGTTTTGACAATTTTTAACGCGCGATTCATGCTCGACGAATTGTTCAATGCATCGTTTCGAAATGCATCAAATCAACTGAACTCAAACTTCTTCGAAGGTTATCAAAATAAAGTAAGTGGAAGCGTTTGACTTCGCGGCTCCTTCGTCTCGCATTCAAATTGAAATCATTGCAAGTGCAAATGTTCGAGCAAAGCCAAAACTAACAGAAAACAATCAACGAACAGCCAGCACACCAGCCAACAACAACAACAATAATGCATTCAAAATTCTCGTGTTATCCGTGCGTGCGTTAGAACACACATACATTTTGTTGATTACCATTAAACGCTACTCGTCATCGGAACTGAATTCGGCTCGGTCGCGCTGATCTAATGCGTTCGTCGCGTGCTGAAAACTCTCTCAAATATCAACAAATCTAATTGCTTAAATTAAATTAGTAAAACACACTAGCGAAATTCATCCAAAAAAAAAAAAAAAAAACCTAAACAAAAAATAGAAAAAAGGATATATGTTTAAACCCCACAACAATCGACGCACACTCATAGAATCGTGCGTGTATTTACAAATCTAATCATCTGTGATTTTTATTAAAATTTGTTATAAATATTTGTTCGATTTCAAACCAAAAAAAAATATAAAATAAATAACAAAATAAAAATATAATAAATTCCAAGCCAAAAAATTTACGAAAAACTCATTTTCAATTTCTCGTTAATTTATAACGATTTTTCGTGCATTTTAATTTGCGAGGTAAAATGAAAAAAAGAATAATAAATAATAGATAAAATTAATTCGAATAATAAAATTTATATGAAATGAATAAAATAATCATAAGAAATTAGCTGTATATACATTGCAATTAGTGCAATAATAGAAACGCACACACGCACACATCGACGGTGGCGCACGCAAAACATGGGCCCACGCACACCATCTGCCTTCGCGAGCGAACGGAAATGCAATTGACTGGCTTATGAAAAACGTTATTTGAGTGCGTTTTGAGTGCTCGTTGAATTGAAATTTCAATTCGAATTGCCAGCATTTGAACGAAATGATCAATTTTCTATTCGATTTCAATGTTTATCGCTTCAAATTGTTTAGCTTTCATTTCCATTTTCCATTTTCGATTTTCGTTTGCACTCTCCTTTTCGGTTTCGTTGTTATTTTGCTCATTTGCAATAAAGCAGTTTTGTTAGCTCAGCGCCTAAAAGATCACTTGCAAAACTATTAAATGCGTGCTGCGGTAAGTTTGCATGAATATGGTTGGCAAAACGCCTCGACTAGCGAGCCCCAGAAAGCGACCGAGTGTGAATGAACGAGTGTGTGAGTGTGACATGAGCAGGGAAGGCATTCTCAGTTCTCGTTGTTATTTTTCGGTTAACGAAAATTACCAAAAAAAAAAAACAGACAGAAGCCATTAGTTTAGGTAGCAGGAAATCGCATGATTTCGACAACCGCCATCTGTGCTCTAAGCGATGATGGTCCTGTCCATTTATTGCCACAGCTTCCACATAATTCATAAATTCGAACGCACGTTTGTTGAGCGAATTTTTCAAAATATTTAGTTTAAAAAAACAACAATAATGCTTTTATTGTTTTCGAGGCTTTTTCAAATTTTCCTCATGGTATATTCTTTACGAAATGGCGACGGCAGTTCTTCGACCTTTAAGAATCGCTTCGAAATAATATATTTCCTTCACATTAAATATTTAATTTGTTTGCATTGTTAAGCGCAAGTTTTGCTTGAGCTGCTAAGCAAATTAATGTAATATCCAAAATATCACGCCCACTTTCGGATCAATATTTTTACCTTTCCACTTTCCTTCTATTGTTATTGTTGAGTCTTTTTTATATTTATAGTTTTTATTTTTACTATTTTAAGGCCATAAACTATTGTGTTTAGTTTAGTGGATATTTATTCCGTGACGAATTACTTTAGCTAATTCTTCCTGTTTCGGTTAATAAGCGTTTTGGCGTTTCTTATCTTCGATTTATGAACGCACTGATTTATCCGTTTGTTTTTCGAAGCATGCTTTTAGGCATAACGCGAATGGATTTATATTCATGACCGAGGCAACAGGAAAAATTGAAATTCAGAGCCCAGATTAATGTATGTAAATATTTTCGATTGTGAGAAATCTGTTCGGTATGGTTGGAGCGCCGAATGAAAATACATCTTGACAATGGCTTGGGTTGAGTGGATCTTTCAAAGAATTAAGTTTCATTGGCAATGGATTCAAAATTATATTAATTATTCAAATGCATACGTTAAGGTGTTGAATTAAAATTTTTTTTTTTTGCCCCATTTATGACGATTTGTCCTCGAATCTATTGAAAAAAGAAAAGGAGTCCCGATCCAATTTGAAGAATGGTTTTGAAAGGTTCCTTGAAGAGGTAAATGGGAAAGCAAAATACTGGGAAAAAATTAATAGTAATCATTAAAGATGAAATGAATGAGTAAAAATTGGCAAATTATTTCCCAAATATTGCATGAAGGACTACCTTCAAGTAATGAATTCAATATCCTTTAAAAAAGATCACAGTCACACAGTCATGAATGTCTTTCTATTCTTCTATGCATTGAGGGTATTACAGGCACGTCCAACTTTTCCCAGTTTTTTTTAAAGATTCATTAATCTCAATTTTATATTGCATCAAAATGTATAGAAAAAAAAAAAGGATTATGATATTTGTAAAGCGGAACCCAGTACTGAAGTTACTCTCAAATATGGTCCAATTTAAGTAGTTCATCCTCGAAATACATAAGTCCTTATCATTTTAATCTGAATTGTAAGACCGGATTGCGTTAAGATAGCTCAATGAGTCCGATTAGAGAACTGTTGGTCAGAGAGACAAGGCTGACTGAAAATTAAACAGATGGATGGAAAGACAATCAAGCATGACTCTTGATTATTGTGATGATGCCGATAATCTTTGTACACATTTTGCGTGGTGTATCACCACTGTCCAGTGTTAGACACATCATTCATTCTTTCACGGAAATTTATATGCATTTATCCCATGAGATTGCGCGAGTATGATGACGTTAAAAGAAAAAAAAATCTGAAATCTGAAGTGCCCCTTAAAGTATGCTTTCTATTTTCTTTATGAAGAAATATTTCGCATTTGTTTTTCTTCTAAAATTACAGATTTCCCTTCCGATGCATTATCACCAGGGCTCGGATATATATGTGCATTTATAAATTTAAAGCATACTTTATGGAGTAAAAATTTTGTTCAACTCACATAAAGTTAAGATTTAAATAGATTTTTAACTTTAATAAGAATTTTTATGAAGAAGTAGAAAAGCCGTTTGAAGGTCAACCTCACTAGTGTTGGTAAGAAAAGTTTTCCTCCCCTAAAAGTATGCTTTAAATTTATAAATGCATATATATATCGGGGCCCTGATTATCACACTTCGTTCCCCGTTTACACTGAAGTTTTTCTAAAACTTGAGTCAAAATTATTAAACTGATCTTAACCCTTTCGCGCCTACTGGAACAATACGTCCCACTCAGTTAATACATGATTTTTTCTATTAAGACATACATACATGTCCCATCTAAAACTGTTGTTGGGATTATACATCCCAGGATAACCGAAGGACATTCGGAATTTGTGAGCACGCAAGAACATGTTTTTTTTTTGCTCCTTTATCGATTTCTGCAATCAGTTTTTCAAAAAATGCCTGTGTTCCGAGAAAAAACTCCGGCGCGAAAGGGTTAAAGGGCAGAGTGGATTCAAGGAACTCGGTTGTCCTTATAGAAGGATATTAAATAATGAATTTCCTCGAATGTTATTGTCATTAACTCAATTTTTATTTTTTGTCTAAGCAATCATTGGCTTCCTCCTAGCACTATGGCAGGTGTTCCATCGGCTTGCCTTGAAAGGATATATTTGATAATGACTGATCATTTGGACATTGCTGTTTTAATTCACAACAACAAAAAAATTAAAAAATTGTTCAAATATGATTTTTTGTAGGTCTCTTGGCTTCAAAGAAAAAACTCAAGTCCTTTTACCCACCGCTAAGCCTCAATGCAAAAAGTTTTCGAACATGACCGAATTTCTCATTTAACCTTTTAACTTTTTTGTTAGACCGCGCCGTCTTCGCTTTTCAATATTTTCCTTTTTGACGTCTGAGACGCCTCACAGTGGGATCGCTCCATATATCTTGCGGAAAACATACAAAGAGTATTCCTATCATTATGAAAATTGATATACACGATCAAATTGACTTTATTAAGCTATTAACCTTTCATCGAAATCGGACCACCCCTACTTGTAGTTTTGTATAGAAGCTACATCTCAAACTTAACCGATTTGAATCAAATTTTGTCAGAATGTTATCTATGCTCAAAAATGAACGTGTGCCAAAAATGGTTCAAATATGACAGCCCATAGGAGTACCTAACATGGATATACCTAAGGAAATTCTGATTTTTCTTCATGTTATCATTTCCTTAGCAAATGAGTCTAATTCTATTGGCGTGTCGTCATTCATATTGGCGTTATATAAGGCTCGAAACATACGACACCCTAAAAATATGCAATGCTTTTTATTTTTCAAAAATGCAAACATTTTCACGATGATTTTTGACATATAAATGGACCTTATCGCAAGTAGGCGCAACATTTTTTTTCATAAATCCTCAAGAAGAGACTCCGCTCTTTCATTGTTTTGTTAACTAGCAGACGAAACAGAAGTTTTTTCTTCCATTGAAAGAAAGAAAGCCGTCATTTTTGAGATAAAATTTTTGATAGCCTACCACCACTTCCTTGTTCAATTAAATACCGTAAATTTCATATCCTTTCAAGCTCCTAATTTTAATGAAAAATCATATTTAAAGTAAAAATGCTAAGAATCGGGGATGCAGTGGATAGAAGAAAATGGAGAAAAAATTCAAAGTATGCGGACCCCGGCTTAAGCCGGGAAAGAACACGCTAAAAGAAGAAGAAGATTTAACGTAAAAATGCTAGATTTATTAGCAACAAAATTCTAACCAATTAGACAAAATTTGTTCCTATTTTTCGGACCAAAAAAATTATTATACAATAAATTCAGCTTAATTTTTTATATACAAAAATTTTAAAAAAATATGATTTTTGAAAAACCAGCAATGGATTTTTGTTATCTAGATATTTCCTCTATTAGCTGAAATCTCGCTAAATCATAAAAATAGGATGATCGAAAAATTCAATTTTTTGCCCCTGATATCCCACTGTGCGCCCTATTCAAACAGATTTAAGTGCTTAAGTCATCGATCTGCATATCAATTTCTTTAATGCCTCGCTTTAAAGATGTATCAACCTACACGCACACAACACACTAACACGCATGCATCCGTCGGCAGCACTATGAAACGATATACATACATACATCTGTACATATGTAAATATGCACATTGAATCATGGTAGAATATTATGAATGGGACCGTACGATGAAACTTGATATATGAAAATTATCCTGCTGTGCCATATCAACGTGCGGTAACGGTGAAGCACGTTCATTGTGTCCCAATCGAAGAAACATCTGATCTGATTATATCTCAGGACACACACAAAAAAAAAAAAATAAATAAAATTTAATAAAAAAAATAATAATAATACAAAAATTTCATCGGAAAAATCCAACATCATTATTATTACTCAATAGAGAAATTCGAAATTCTCTTCTTCAAGATGAGATCCGTCTTTTCTCAAATGGTGCCGCATCGTTGCTTCTTGACTCATCGGTCGATGTTATTATTTAACCATAAAGTATTTTGCAGTCGATGGATTTGCAGTGCTGCTGCCGCCGTTGCCGTTGCCGTTGCCAGACAACCGTTGCCAAGTAATTATAACTGTCAATAGTTGACTTTTACAAGGAACTTTCAACGCCAATGCTATTATAGTATCCGCAAATACAGCCGCCGGACTGCGGCTTGCCAAGTAACTCACAATAAAGCCGTTCACGACGTGCCACGCCGCCATCCGGCAAGTGAGCGAGCGGAAAACGTAGATACATAGCATAAAATTCGTTCGTTCAACAACAGCAACAACAACACACAATCACTTTTATAACAACACCTTTATCAACTGCACCACGTTCATACATGAGTAAATCTCTGAATTTCGCTGATTAAATGACTAACATTGAATGACGTACGATTCACGAAACACATTTACAATGAGAAAGAGGTAGCTTGAGATAGTGAGAGAGTGAAATATCCATCTTTGAAGACAAATAAATAAATCTTCTTCCTTTTTCTCGACTGATTATTTGCATATGAGCAAAGTTTATTGAGAAAAACAAAAAAAAAAAAATCCATTACTTCTCGGCATTAATTACGTCGTAAATTCAATTACCGTAATCCAATGGAATTTTCAATTGACAGCATACGAACATACATACTTCTCGTTCATCACCAGGGCTCGGATATATATGCATTTATAAATTTAAAGCATACTTTATGGGGGACAAACTTTTCTTATCAACACTAGTGAAGTTGACCTTCAAACGGCTTTTCTACCTTCATAAAAATTGTTATTGAAGTTAAAAATCTTAACTTTATGTGAGTTGAACAAAATTTTTACTCCATAAAGTATGCTTTAAATTTATAAATGCATATATATCCGAGCCCTGTTCATCACACACATCATCACATGCGAACGTACATACATAAACTACAGTCGAAACTCCTTTAAACGAGTCCTCTATAACGAATCTTCTTCAGGATTTTTCGCCACATTTTTAGTGCCATATTTTCTCCTTATAACGAATTTAATTTAAATATAGAGAATTTTTCCCCGGTCCCTTAAAATTCGTTATAGAAAGTTTCGACTGTAAATTAGGGCGTGTCAGACGTGAATTTTTTTTTTTTTTTTTTTTTGAATTTCAAAGGCGGCGGAGTTATTTGCGGAAGAATTGTTAATTGAAATTAATTTTCGTGTTTTCTGATCCTAAAAGTATGCAGAGAAAAAATCAAAATCTTTTCCTTAAAACTTTAAATTGACAGAAAAACAAATAAAATTTTTGTAGCACTCCTTAAGGCGTTTGGTGGGGGGGGGGGAAGGGGGTTAGAAAATTCAAGTTCTCTTGGCGACCTCTGAACCTCAATGATAAAAATTTTAAATCATTCCAAACATTTTCGTTTTACCTTATCTTTCGTTTCTTACCCACCCCCCGCCGTCTTCGAAATTCAACAATTTTTATTCTCGTCTGAAACGACCTACTCTACATACATACAAATAAACGTTTATAATCATTATCCTCCCAGCCTTTCTTAACTCTGCTGTTACCTTAAGAAAGTTGCACAAAATGCTTTAGAAAACATTTGATCCACGGTGTATTTTTCATACAAAATATACCTATAGTCAAAATAAGAATTTGAGCTCATTACAAGAAACTTGTTATGGCTGAAAGTAAATAGATGTCATCAATCTCCAGATAATGGCCTCAAAAAAATTGAATTTTGTACCAAATGGTACCTAAGGCACCAGCAGGGTTAAATGAAGTTACGATAAATACTTGTTACTTGGGAGGCGTGACAGTTGACGGCATTTTCGATATTTAATTCGAATTTGCAACTTCTTCGACTTTTCGTATGGAAATAATGCTATAAAATGTAATTTTTGGATTTGCGTGGGCGTGGCACTTGGGTGATCATTCTCTCATTTTTTTCTCGTTCTCAACATATTGAATTGTGCCCTTTAAGGGTGCCCAAAATTTCGGTGCAATTACCTTCGCAAGTCATCCAATCAAACATGTCCTTTCTTGAACAAGTTTCTTAACAAGCTTTTCTTCGGATCGTTACAAAATCCATGAAAAGCAAAAAGATACCCTGCTCAGCACGGACAGACAGCGGATCAAATTTTAAGTACGTATTCCTATAGCAGAATAGTATTCTGCGAACAATTTTGAACAATAATGCCCAAGAAAGCATAGGACAAAAGTGAATTTTGTTTCGCCGGATTTACAAAAATAGGTTTTTATATCGTTTTAAGTAAATTATTGCCGTCTTTATCCATTAAAACCTCTCAAAAGGTAAAAAAAAACTATCACCCCTATATCTCTTAAAAATAAAACAACTGAAAACATGCAATATTTTATTGAAGAACCCTTCTAAAATGCATTATTTCTCATATTTTCTCATTTCTCTTCATATTTTCTTATTTTAATTTTTTTGTTGCACGTGCCTAAAAATATGCTAAGATTATCTTAGTAAGATATAAAATCAAATTGATTTAAAATTTCACATATTATTTGTAGCATATTTATAGGCATATTTCAGGTCGACCTTCTTTCGAAAATCCGGCGTAACAAACTACATTTTTGACCTATAGTTGATTGGGCATGCTTGCTTAGAAAAAATCCTAGAATCATGCCTTGCTATAGGATTTGGCACTTTTTTTTGTTGTCGAACAATTTGATCCGCTCTAATGGACATAAATTTAGATACGAGTGTTTTGGTAAAAAGAATATAATATAGGATAATAATAAAGGATTACAAGGAGCTCGAATCACGTTTAAGGGGCTCTCTCCAGTTCTGTCAGAAATGAAAAACTTCATATAAAAAAACGCTTCAGAAATGAATCAGAAATTTTCTGAAGCGTTTTTTTATATGAAGTTTTTCATTTCTGTTTCATTTCTGACAGAGCTGGAGAGAGCCCCTAAGCCTGAAAAATTGAAAGACGGAACTGATTTCTATTTTTGCTTTTTTGAATTGTTTTGCTTTCTTAATTTGAAATATGTACATTCAAAAATGACGCTGCCCTTACGATGGTCGCCAAAGAAAATTACTTTTGGTGTTACAGGATACAGTAGAGTGCGATAAGACCAATCCATTACAGATCCTTCGAAATATTGTAGTATTTTCGGTCGTACCTATAATTAATTTGTGCCGATTATTGGAGATGTCCGCAAAGTCTTGATTTCATTATTAAATGCATTGGTATATGTGTGTGTGTGTGTGTGAATATATTATATACGTATGTATATGTATACAGAATTTTCGGGTATTAATGTATTTCGTATTAAATGATATTTGCGAATCTTTTGCTTAATGACTTCGTAAGAATATCTTTGAATGCTTGAGTAAATGCCACCATATTCTTCCTCTCGCGCTATCCGGTTGGAATCATTTACCTTTTCCTTCGTAATTGCTTCATGGGTTCTTGTTATCTTCTCTGATGCGCTTAAAAATCTGCTCATGACAACGTCATGTAACGCTCTGTCTGTTTGCCTGCATGTGTGTGTGTGTGCGTGTGCGTCTATGTTTTAATTAAATATGGCTGAATAATATGTTTGTGTTCGTATGTCGTTTTGTTTTTGTATTTTTTTTTTTTTTTTTTGATGCGTGAAACTGAAGAAATATGAAAGACGAAACATTCAACATAAAATAAAAGGACAACGTCATAAGTATCAAAGTCAGACGCGTTGAAACAAACAAGCGCACAAACACACAGCCACACACAGCCCCGCACAGGCACGAGGACACACTCACTAATGCAGAAGGGTTCATAGGCTTATGAACTGTTGACTACACGTATGCTCAGTCGAGCTTAAATGTTGATACAGTCATGCAAGCCATGGATCCTTGCTCCCTGATATTGTCTACATTGTCCCGCAATACGAAAACACATACAAATGTATGTGTACTCATTTTCATACCTATATATGTATGTACATATGTGTATGTGTATGTGCGTATGAGAAATATACACCACTATAAATTTGTTGGAGTTGTTTCTGTTGCTCTGCGAATGTTAGCGATAAATAACGTAAAATGTTTTCGAATTAAATGTTGACATTATTAAAAATATCCTTACGTTCATATGAAGAACAAGTAGCGAAGACGGAAGAAGTAGCGAAGACGAAGACGAAAAAGAAGAAGACGAAAAAGATACAAAGACTCTGCTCGAGGAGTCAACGAAAGTTCCAAGCGATGAAAGACGACAGAGACATTAATGTAAAATATGATGGCGCGTGGGAGTGGCTTTGCTTAAGTGATGACAAAATTCCGAAAAATGAATAATCAAAAAAAAAAAAAAATAAAACAAAGAGAACACACAAAACACAAAACGAAAAAAGATAGAAACAATAAAACAAAACAAAGGCCAAAACCCCAAATAAGTTTGAGCAAGGTAAAGGCATAATAAATTAGGCTAAATTATCCTTTACCATGTTTTTGTGGGTAATTAAGAAGCTTTTGTTTGTTGTTGAGAGGACTAAATAAACTATTCTGTTGACAGTGGTAATTTCCCTTAAAGATGTGCTTACAAAAACGTCAGGTGGCTTAGCCGAATTGTTTTGTTTTGCTTAGCATTCAAGATCAATTTTTAGTTCTTTTGTGCTTCGGCAAAGCAAGTCCATTTGATACCTTTGAGGACCTTTTTATTTTTATAATACAAGTCTAATAGGGAATAGGTTTCGGGTATGTATGACAGAAAAAGATAGCGAGAGAGTGAGATTGCGGTAAATTAATTTCGAGATATTTAAGAATTTAAGCTCCGGCTCGAGACGAAGTTAATTAACAGCATAATTGATACGGCCTTTTTCGTTAAAATTGATTAAAATATTCAAGAATGAAATGGTTTCATTTGACGTATTTTTGATTGGTTTAATGGCCTATGGATGATACCGTTTGCACACGCGTGCCATCGATCAAGCAAGTACATGACATATATATGTATATATATGTATATACATCTGGCACTTTGTCAGCATGATGAAGTTTCTGCGAACGAATGGTTTAAATACGACTGAGCCGGGCCAAGAGAGCGCCCGCTTCCTTTCGTATATTTGATAAGAATTGACATAGCTTAATTTCTGCTTGTAAAGCTGAATTTGAAATTACGAGCGTCCTCGTTTCATTCGCTTCTGTTTTGCTTTTTTTGCTTTTTTTTTTTTTTTTTTTTTTTGCGGGTACTCCATGACAGGGTCCATGGCTCACACTCACATGCTGCGGCATGCTGCCGTTACTGTTAAATATGAAAATTTCTCCGGCTCTTCGAACACGAATTTTTCCATCATCGCCCTCGTCATCGTCATCGTCGTCGTCGTCGTCGTCGTCGTCACCATCATTGTCGTCGATTTCGTGGGAATTTGTGAAATGACATTTTCTACCATGAGCACAACAGCAGTTGAATAGGCAATGCGACTCGGTGATGGCACAGTAAAAAGCCAAAACTCGGAAAGGAAATTCCTTTTTCAGACTGTTTGTCTTTTGATTGTCATTCTCTCTCTCGCACTCAAGCTGTCGGTGTGTGTGTGTGTGTGTCTTTTTTCTTATATCGTCATATTTGGTTTCGGGGTTTTTTTTTTTTTTTTTTTTTTTTTTTGCAAAATATTTTTACATTAACATTTGCTTCCTATTATAAAGTAATAAAATCATTTATTTGATTATGAGATAATCATTTTTGTCATTATCTTCATTAGGGAACCCTTTTTGCGTATTAACGCTAATTTCGACATTCATTTTCCCTTCGCTGTCACTGCCATTGTCAAGATCAAAGAGAAAGTTTTTGCCTATTCGCGTGCCCAAATGAAACGAGATTTCTTCTTGAAAAACGAATGCGCTTATCTGTCCGCGCGCGGTCTCGTTCTTAAGACGCGTACGTAGATGAGGGCAAGGGTACGGATTCGATGCAGAGTGGAGAGTGGTATGGGGTAACATGAAAAGTCATTACTCATTTTTCATGCTTAATTTGCGCGTGTCGTGATTCTATCTTTGCTTTTGCCATAACCCAGCCGTCGTCGTTTCCCTCACCGTCATCGTCAGCATCAGCATTTATGATCCTCATCATTCGTCGCAATCTTTGTGAAGGGGGAAATGTGCAATGGCAGTGAATTGCTTGATGAATGAGTCGACATCGTTCGCACCGAACACTGAATTCAATATCTAGTCCGCTAGTCAGAAAGAGCCGAGTTCCGTATCATCCGAAAAATTTTCAGCTCAAAGTAAAAGTACGTAATTTCATTATAAAACTTGAGCCTTGCCAAAGTTTCAGCTGAGACAATTCTTCAGTAAAGGCAAAAGCGACGACGGATGAAAATCGCATGGTACACGCATAAGATTAAAGAAAGAAAAAAATATAAAAAATAAGACAAAAATTAAGAAAAGCAAAAGAAAATTTACTGAGAGACTAAAAACATTAAAATAACGCCGAGATTTTTCATGAAAGTTTTACTTCCAGAATTTCAGATAAAATCCTCGTTATTCTTTTTGTTTTAAGAAATTATTTTATTCTATTTGATTTTTTTTTGGAAAATTTCTCTTTCTCAAGACTTGAGAAATTAGCGTTTTTGCAGAAGAGAGAGAGATTACGACTTAATTTGACGTTCGTTTGCATCAATTTCGAACTTTTGAATTTCGATATTTCCTTCGCAAATTTAGTTGCAACCTTCATTTTATTAAGGAGCTTAGTTTTGAAGTTTTGTGCTATTGTAGCCATTTTGAATAGTAGTTTCGAATTCCGAGAACTCTGAATGAGCTTGTCCTAAGACAGCGGGGCGGATCCTTAATGGAAATATTTGAAATATTTGTCAAAAGACGAATGTTAAATATGTTATAATCCTTAAGTCCCACGTCAAATCGTGTTACACTGTGACCGAAATTCTCTGAAATGCAGAATTTAACATTTTGTTCACAACATCCTTTAGAAAGTTCTTTCGCATCGCGATTTTCCCTCTAATAAGGTGACTATTTTCTAAAATTAAACTCCATTCCGAAAGGCTTAACATTCCCTCATCGCTTGCCAAATCGGAACGCGCTGCGTATGAGTAACGTGAAAAGTGTGCAATGCAAGAACATTGCTCATACGTCAGCTACTTGTTCTGATTGAAATGATCAAGTGTGTTGCTAAGAATTTTTTGTGTTTTTTTTTTGCTTCTACCGATGAAGCATTTCAGATTTGAATGCAAACTTTCAATTTGTAGGATTTTGTGTAGCGTAGGTGTAGTGTGCTTATGTGGAAATCTTTTGATATTTACTAAAGAAAAGTGTTGCCGCAAACGCATTACGCCAGAGAAACAACCCAAGCGCACACATCTCATGCCTTCTACAATAATTTATTATTACCGAATTCGTTTGTGGTTTGTTTGTTTGTTTGTTCGTTTCTGTCTGACATTTAGTTCCTCTTTTTTTTGCACCCCCTCTTCCTTTCTATTAGTTTGTTTGGTTTATTTTTGCATATCCAAGCGTTGACATCTTGACGTTGCTCAAAGCCGATTTGGAGCAAAGGCAAGTCAGAGAAAATATCAAATCAGCGCCTAGACCAACACTCTTTGCAAGGTACTTGATAGAAGATGAAAAAAAAAAAAACAAAACAGAAAAAATGAAAATAAAAATAGAAGTGTACATAGGTGGAAGGAAGGCGCGAATGAAAGCAAAAAAAAAAAAAAAAACCAAAAAAGGGGAAAAAATAAAACGATATATGAGACCATGCAACAGCGGTAGTTGAAGCAAAACATAGAAAAGGAAAAAGAGAACGATGGCTGAAGGCAGAAGAGCGAGAGAGAGAGAGGGGGAAAAATAAACAGGGCAATCAGGACAGTACGACAACCACTGACAACCGAACAGACAGGCGCCTTAACGGAAGTCTGTGCCACGACAGCCATAACGTAGCGGTACTGCGGCATCTAAGCCCCTTCACAGTTGGAAGTGTTGCATTTGTAAATGTTTTCGGTTTTATTCCAGTTGTTTTTACTGTTCATTCTATTTTGCGAGTTACCTCAGTCCCAGTACCTTGCTTGTTGGTCCTCGAAAGGTTGTTGCTGTTGTTGCTGTTGCTGCTGCTGATAGGCTAGAGAAGGCGCACCCAACGCCCAACGTGTGAAGAAGTTCATACACATGACGAGAGCCTAATGTGTTCATTCAATCCATTTGTGAACTTCCCATTCTCCACAACCTCTTTTTTGATGGTTTTGTTGTTGTTTTCGGGTCTGTTTTTTTGTTTTTTTTTCTGGCGTAGTTAATTTGTAAATCTCCTGCCTTTCATTCCGGTTGTGTGCGAAGAGTTTTTGCGTGCCAAGCGAGCAAGGAAAGGCCAAGCAGAAGACAAATAAAAAGTCAAACTAGGTAAAAAGTTTTTGCCTGCTCGTTTCCTTTCAATCCTTGCGCTCCTTGCGCTCCTTCGGTGCCTTTCGTTGCGTTCCATTTCATTTTATGTTTTCCTCTTGCTCCAACGGCTATGAGTTTTTGGCATAATTTCTTTTGCTAACTTCCCTTCTTCGTCGTCGTCTTCGTCGTCGTCTTCGTCTTCATCGTCCTCTTCGTCTTATTCGCCTGTTTTGCCTTATTTTGCTTGGCGTTACTTTGTTTTACTTTGTGTGGCCTTTGACGTGAGCGGCTACGAAAATTTCCGAGTTAAAAATTTGCAAGCACAAGAATTTCCTCTTCTACGCGCCTCAAATCGGCCCATGCCGTACTGATCAAATCCGAGAACCACCGCCGCCGGGGGCGGCTGAAGGTGCGCTAATCCAGTTAATGTCGTAAAAAGTTTGCCGTGTGTGGCTCATATAAAATATTTCGCAAACTTTTCATTTTCTTTTACTTTCTTCGTTGTGCGTCAATTGGCCGCATTATGATAAAAATAGCCCGAAATAATGAGCCTTAATCTGTCGTCGAGTCAATTAACGTCGTGTGCTAACGTAGAGTTAGAAAAAAAAAGATGCAAAAAAAAATCCAAAAAAAGGACAAAATCTCCTGTCTTGTCTGATTATATTTTTGATCCTTTTTTTTTTTTTTTTTTTGTTTTATCAATTTTTCCCATTTTCAATGAGAAAATAAATAAATTAGAAAAAAGTTTTTAAGTCCTTTATTTATCTTATATTTTGTTTGTTCGTCTGTCTCTGTTCTGTTTTTTCTTGAATACTTACTTTTGATCCTCTTCAGAAATAGAGAGCCCATCATTTTGGAATTTATCCCAGCCCAGGATTTGTATATATTTCCAATTTTTTTGTCCTATTTTTATAACCAGATTCTGTTTGTGTTGTCTGTTCAACCTCATTCATTGTCGATGTCATCAAGTGTTGCTTGGAATTTTTTATTATTATTGCTCCTCGCATTTTAAGATACCTTCTCAATCTCACTGGAAGCAATGGCGTTTGTAAGGGTATAAACTTTGCGTGCGACTCGTCGAAATGGGCCATAATTTTTTTAATTTTTTTATTTTCTTTTTTTTGCTTCTGCCATTGCAACCAAGTACAGTCAAAATCGATTGTAAGAGACCCGGTTATAGCAGACGATTACTTACAATAGACAAAGCCTTCGATCGCTCCGATTGTAGCGGGAATAATGCATAGGAATTCGTATTGTATAACAGACATATCGCTTATAAACTACACGTTTGGAGGTCCCCACAGCCCGATATATCGTTTGTAACAGACAAACGGCCAACCGTCCTGCATTTTGAGGCCAAAAAGTGTTTCTCGGGCATTGCTGCCAATAACCGAATGTCTGCTATAGGCAACATTATGGTTGTCTCCAATCTTGAGATCAATTGTATAGGACGCAATATTTCAAAAAATCTTCAAGAAGGCCTTATAAATAACTGTTGTTATCAAATTTATAATGTTTGAACTTTATAACAGATGCAAGAGATTAGTTAAATAGATAGAGAATATAAAAAATCTGCAATTTCATTAACGGAGACAGAATATTAAGCATGAAAAAGAATTTATCGTATAAAGCAGACTGTCTTAGGGATGAACACATTTCGTTCCATAATCGATTAACGCATCATATGATTAATTGAATCATAATAATTGCAATACTAATAAAATCGAAAGATATTAATCGATTAATCGATTAAATAGATTAATTTAAAGAAAATAAAAAATTTCCAAAGACCACAGTTTTTTTTTTTATTATCAATTTTAATCAAGTTACGTTAGGTTCAA
Organism: Chlorops oryzae; assembly: GCA_020466095.1. NCBI lineage: Eukaryota > Metazoa > Arthropoda > Insecta > Diptera > Chloropidae > Chlorops > Chlorops oryzae. Next base: position 146,944,070 of record CM035806.1, read on the forward strand.
ACTATGATTATAGTTCCTCGTAGATTTATTTAAAAGTGCTTTCAAGCTGGAGCCACGAATTCAAAAATAAAAGTTTTAACAGTCGATTAGTCAACAATCAATTTCGGGCCTCAGTTATTGTTGCTACTGCTTCTGATATTTGATTAGTGTTAAAAGACTAATTGAATTTTTTGTCTGACTATCGATGGTTTTTGTCATTGGGGCTTACTCCGAAAAAAAAAAAAAAACACCTTTCAACGTCCAAATTTACATTTCCCCAGAATATAAATAAAATTTGTCTCAATATCTTAACTTTTGTATGAAAACATCGATAGTATCGATTTAAAAACATCAAAAACCGCGATGATCGCAAAGATCGGTTGTGTTCTAGCTCCACCACCCGTACGTATCTCATCCACAAACCACGAGTTGCCGTAGTCAAAAGTCGTCTAATCTAAATGCAGACATACGGGCATGTGACAGAAATCGAATACGACAGGAAACGTTCGATTTCGCTTATATTTGTATGAAAATTTAACCGAATGAAAAAAAATTCAAAAAAATATTCAAAAAATATTCAAAAAAAATTTTTTTTAAATCCAAAAAATTTTAAATGTTCAAAAAATATTCAAACAAAAATTCAAAAAATTCGAAAAATTCACAGTCAAAAATTCCAAATCAGTTCGATTTAGTATGCCTATTAAAATGTTGAATTGTCAAATTAGCAAAAAAAGCCGACTTCAGTGAATAAAATATTCAAAAAGCACAGCTAAATGCAAAAAAATTCAAAAAAATTCAAAATATTCAATAAATTCAAAATATTCAAAATCCGAGCTCTAATCATATGATTATTCGATAAAAAAAAAAAATTTATCGATTAAATTAATTTTATGATTAATCATGTTCATCCCTAGACTGTCTTCTATATGTGCATTTCCAGAAAAAGTAAACTTTTTGTCGCGTCCGTATACATCTGGATGCCATTCGGGACTGCATAGAAACTTTGAAAAATATAAAAGTCCGCATAAGCTGCACGAAAGTATTGAGAAGCAAAAGTACTATGTGCCGCATACTTGAATTCGGGACTTAAAATTGCTCATTTAAGTGTCGCGTCCGTTTGGAAATGCCCATATGCGATATATTTCTATAAAAGAAATCGTATAAAACAGATAGATTTGATGTCTCTTATAAACGATTTCGACTGTAGGTACATACATAGCTTAGTTAAGATCGGCAATAAGTTTTTGGCATCATAAGAATTTTCTTTTCATAATAATGAACAACAAACGATGCCACAACTATTAACAAATCATTTATCTGTTTGCACCTCTTGCGGTTACATATGATGGTTTATCCGTCCATATAAAATCAGCGCAAGCGATAAAAGATTGATGAAGATGAATGCAAAACTGATGATTGGCTCTCTAAAACTATTCGATTCGATAAGCGGTTGAAATATCTTTTTTAGTCCTGGTTTTTAGAGGTCTTAACCCTTACACAAACAAACACTACACTAGCACATCCTGGCCATTTGTAAAACCGAAATTTTTCACATTCGTTTTTTTCTTTTTCAGTTAATTCAATTATTTATAAAACAAAATTCGCATATCACAAATGTCAAATTAAAACTCAATTATGGACATTAAACCACTAAATTAATAGAGCAACGATTTGAACTTAAACAAACAAAAGCTCTTTACAATTATCGGTAACCGAAAAAAAATTAAGTGAAAACGAAGTACGCGAAAAAAAATTGAAAAAAAAATAAAATTCAAGTGTTAAATAAAATAAAATTAAAAAAGGAACTCTTTCAAAATGGCGATGGTTATATCAACCCGTGCAAAGCTCGTCATATCCGCGTTAATTTTATTTTTCCTCCTCGGTATTGTGCTCGTTACCGGCTCAACGAAAGGATGGTTCATACCAAATCGCTACATCGGGGAACGAGTTGCTGCTAGGATACAGGTAAGGATGCTTTTGTGAGCTTTCATAGTTTTCAAAAAAATTTCAATAAAATAAAAAATGAGACAAACAATGTAAAGAAAAAAATTCAATTTTTAAAACAGTTTAAACACTTTGAAAATTAAAGGTTCCTTACCTTTTATATGGCAAGGTTAAGTGTTTTAAGTGGAGCGTTTAAGTTTCCATTCAACCAAAATGATAACTTATGCACCGATGAATAAGCAAATAGATTTTTCTTGCATACCTTAAGGCTTGTCCTTCGCTTAAATAACGTTAGGAATGCATTTAACCGAAGGTTATAAATAAATCAATATAGAAATTGCGAAATTTTTAAGAACTCTCCCTGAGTTCTTAGTGCATTTTGAGTACTAACTGCGCTGAATTATTGAGGATACTTTGGCGATCCGCAAAGTATGAAAAATAATTTGAATTGCTTAATTTCATTTAACATAATATGAAGAAACAATAACAAAGCTTCGTCTTTCGAAGTCTTTTATACCATTGTAATTAACGTTTAAAATCCTCTGCCTTGTTTGTGAAATTATGATCAATCAAAGAGAGGCACTTTCAAAGAGATTGCTCATTTTCAGCTCATTTCTTTCTTTGATGCGGTGCAACGGTGCTGTTATTCCGCCAAGCAGGAGCAAGCAAGAAACATCCCGTCGTAGTATAGTTTTTGAAGAACGCGCGTATCCCAGCGAAAGCAATATGCGGGGACTTTTCGTAATACAAGAGGAGTCCAGATTTTTTTTTTTTTTTTTTTTTTTTTTTTTTTTTTGCAAAAGATCATATCAACGATGAGATTCTATATGTTATATTGTGAAGCACAAACCATACGTAACTATGTATGGTACATTCAGTGAATTTAAAAATTAAAATTTTAAAAAATGGTCGAATATCGGTCGAACATTTTTCGAGAACATGCAAAATCGATTCGATTTCATTACATCATTGCAAAAGCTATCGATTTTTAATTTCGACGTTCCTCAATTCGTCTTTGCTCTGTCAATAGGGGTCAACGCCCAGCAGCGTTGCCGTTGAACATAAAGACCCAATTCAATTTCATTCGCCCAAATTCTCGTGTCTATAGTCTAGCCTAAAGTTTTTCATGGGCCGCAAATGAATGTCCATTTAAATTCGTCATTTCGATTCCATTTAATATAGGTTGGCTATCATGTAAGCAATGAAAATTTCAAATTGACGCCTGGAAGTATGCAAAGAATTTTTGTTTTAATGTGTTTGGGAACATAATGCGACATAGATTTAGAAGTACAAAAGTAAAATGGTAAGGGTCTGGCGGGCTGCGGCATCATGAAAACACTGTGGAGACTACCTTTTAAGTTTTAATTTTGAACGGTGCTTGAAATATCCTTGAAAATCCTTTTTCAATAAGCCTTTTTTCAAAATTTTATATCCCAAAAACTAATTAAGACAAGAAGATAAGACAAACGTTGGCCGATTGCTCATATAACAGGAAATCAAAAAAAATTTTTTTTTAATTGTACACTGAAAAAAACTAGAAATACAATTAAAAAATTTTTTTAAGTGTATTCCCAGTTTGACGCCACTCTACAAATTTTTTAAATAAATACCTCAAAGTATTTGCTTTCATTTAGAAAAAAGTTTTATTCAAATAAAATGGCGCAACAGTGAGATATTCAAAAAACTACAAGTGCACATAGATGCTCTAGTACTAATATCCAGTACAAATGTGCGAAAATGATACAAAGCACATTACTCAAACGGGATGTTTTTAAAAATTTAATACCTCCAGAAATAATTAAGATAAAAAAATGAAACAAACGGTGGCTTTGCACTGTTGCGCCATTTAATTTGAATGTAACTTTTTTTAAATGAAAGCAAATACTTAGAGGCATTAAAAAAAAAAAATTTTAGAGCGTCGCCAAAATGGGAATACACTGAAAAAAAATTGTTAAAATTGTATTTTTACTTTTGTAGAAAAATTTTTCTCAGTGTAAAATTAATTTTTTTTTTTTTTTTTTTTTTTTTTTTTTTTTTTTTTTTTGATTTCCTGTTATATTAGCAATCGGCCAACGTTTGTCTTATCTTCTTATCTTAGATGGAACCTATCGAAAAATTAACAAATTTCAAAAATTCTTTTCATGATGCCACATGCCTTTGCTTAACCCGCCAGACCGTTTAAAAGGACTTTGCGTTCTTTGAAGCTGCATTATTTAATTTAAGCCATTGTCATATAAAATTCAGAAATTATGAAGCCCCCTTGGTTTGACGCCCAAAGTGTTTCAAGAAAAATTAAAATAATGACGCCCAAATGGCCTATAAAATCAGTATATTTCGTAGTTTATGTACATAAAAACAAAGCTTGGATACTTTTCTTCCGATTAGTGCCTAAAAGCATTGAACAACATTGCTTATCAACCTGTTCACGAAAAACTCAAGCAAGATTTTTTTGGGAAAATCCGCTTAGCGCAACCTCTAAACCTTTTACGAAAATCGAATTAAAAAATGCTTAAAAATACTTTGACCCATAAGCTTTCGGAAACTTGACGTTCAACTATGAAATTTCGGAAAAAATGTTTTTTTTTTTTTTTTTTTGGGACACCCTAATGAACAAGGGTATTGCTTTTTTCGTTGTTTGTGTTTGACATAAACAAGATCAGGTATTTTTGTTAAAATCTAGGACTATTCAAAATCAATTAATTGTTGTCTGTCACATCTCACCGTTCGTATGTTCGAGTCTTGTTGCATAGTGTGCAAAAAAGCTGCAATGATTTTGCATTTCGAATTTCCACAAAAATGTGTTCAACGGAACCGCATCAAAATTGGTTTTCCCCCTTTTTTTTTCTTTTTTTTTTTTGTTTTGGTTCTTGTGTTTTTGCTTTCATTAATTACAAATTGATATCGACGCAAAAAAAAAACAAAAAACTTAATTTAAATAAAATAAAATCTACTCCGCATGAAACGCGTACAAGCAAAGCGAATGAAAAATTCAGTGTTTTATAAATGCAAAAAAAAAAAAAAAAAAAATGGGAAAAAACCCGGAGAACGTATTAAATAAGTAAAATACATATGAGGTATTATGTGTGTGTTTGGCAAACGGAGCCATTAAAACCACATAAATTCAATTCGTCTGCTGTTTAGAAACGACAAAGCAGTTGAATGTAAATTGGTGGCAAAGCTGCTGCATTTCGCTTCTATGCAAAAACGAAACGAAACAAAACAAAACGAAACGAAACCAAGCGATGCGAAACAGGAATGAAACGAAACTAAATGAAACGTCTCAATCAGTTTTAAATGCATTTGATATCTCCGCTTCGTGTTCGTGTATGTGTGCATTTCGTGGTGTGGATGTGTGTGTGTGTGTGTAAACCGATGTATAATCACTGTTCGAATTCAAAGGATTTTATATTCGCGTTTGTGCTTTCGATGGCGTTTTGTGTGGCAAACGTTGAATTCATCAAAAGACTTGTGGCTTTTCCGAAATGTCGGATTTATTGTGTCAAATGCCATTGGAATTTCAAATTTATAAATAAATAAACATGCTTTCATTATCATTTAGAAATTTCGATTTGCAGGGATTTTCATTTTGATGGGAAACCTGATGTTAACATGAAATCGAAACGAATTCGATTAGGGCTTTCAGCGTTTTTGAGGTCTCGTCAATAGTCGAGCTTGTGCATTTACATATAGCACTCTAATATGGCAACACTGGGTGCGGTTAATATCATTGAAATATGTTTGTATATGTATGTTTGTGTGAACGTTTATGAACAACTCCTCTAATACAGAGTGTCAAAGTCGAGCTAAATTGAACGCGGGAGTATTTGAATTTGAATTGGAATTGAGAGCTTTTAATCAGGAGATTAGCCCAAGTTTTTTGACTGGAATTCAGAATAAAAAAAAATTCCTCTAAATTAATGAAATTTTCAAGTATGTGGTACTTTTCCATAATGTGGCTTATATCAAAAACTACTGGCTATAATTGGTTTCCGATCTTGGGTTTTCATCAATGAAAACAAAAAAAACGTTCCGCCTCTTCTCCTTATTCGGGGAAAATGCACCTTATAAAAAAGTTCTGAAAGTTCATTTTCGGTAAAACCGTAAAATCCGGAGTTCGAAGAGTTATTTTCAAGAAAGCAAATATTACTTTAACCCAATAACTCCTCATATGTTAATTGGCAAAACAGAAAAAAAATTCAGTAAACTTTTTCCTTTTAATTTCCTTGACCTTACTGACCGTTTCGTTATATGCAAATAAAACAAGTAAGGGTGTTATAGTCAGGCGAGCCTGACAATAGAATACCCGACACAGACACACGTGTTCAAATAATTTTTAATATCAAGAGGTGTTTAAGGCCATATGGGGGCCCAATACACCGACTTTTGTTATATTTCTTTATGAAAACTGCCCCTCTGCCACGCCCACTTTTCCAATTTATTGGAATTCTAATCGGAGGCCTTAATATTCGCTCAAATCCTAAGTTTCATTGAAATATTTGGAAAAAGTCCGATTTTGAGGCAGTTTTGAGATTTTTGTGATAGACCCTAGTACTGGAGGTACCCTTAATAATGGACCGATCTAGGAAATTTTTTGGGAGAATGTTTATGGCTACAAAATAAGCATAAGTGCCAACTTTCGTTCAAGTCCCATTTGAAGTTCGGGTGTAGGGGACAATTTTCGAAAACCGCCCTTCTGCCACGCCCACTTTTAAAATTTTTGAAAATCGTATTACTTGCCTTTAAACATGTTCAAATATCAAATTTCATCAAAATATGTTGAAAAACTTCGAGTTTAGAGCAGTTTTTGTGATTTTCGTAACAGACCCTAGTACTAGAGGTACCCCTAAAAATGGTCCGATCGGGTCCATTCTCGAACGTGTTCTTACTCATGTCCCCGTGAGCACGCATACCAAATTTTGTCAAGATAGCTCAACTCCTTCGATAAGATAACTGTATACAAACAGACGGACAGACGGACAGACGGACAGATGGACAGACGGACGGACATGTCTAAATCGAATCTCCTGGTGACGCTGATCATTTCTATATACATTTTGTATGGTCTATCTCGACTGGTTCTGGGTGTTACACACAACCCAACAAACGCAATATACCCTCGACACAGAGTGTGTCGGGTATAAAAAGGCATTTATTGCATATTTTTATCCAACGTTTCGTCGATTTGTTGTCGACATCCTCAGGGGCACAATTTATTATAAAGGCTTTAAAGGATCTGTGGCGGGTTGCGGCATCATGAAAGGAATTTTTAAATTTTGTTGATTTTCCGATAGGTGTCATCTGAAAACACTGTGGAGACTACTACTACTTTTTAGATTTTTATTTTGAACGGTCCTTGAAATATCTTTGAAAATCCTGTTTTAATCAGACCTGGGGGTAGTGCACTAAATTTTTAGTGATTCACATTTTTAACTAAATCCCAATCTAGTAGTAGTGGAGCTAGTGGGTTTTAATAAAAAAAAATTTGAGTGCAAGAAACCCGACGTGTCAGTTCCACTATTATTTTTAGTGGTAGTGAAACAAAACTTCAACTACAAGCCTAGTGGTAGTGAAGTTGAAAAATTTCCACTAAAATAAAATTAGTGCTTAAACATTTTTTTCCACTCAAAATTTAAATAACTAGTGGAAAATCAAACTGTTCCACTAAATTATTTTCAGTAAGTTTTGAGCGATGAAAATTTTGAAAGATTAGTTTTAATGAAGGCTAATAATTTGAATTAATTTTGTACTTTGAATAAATATTATAAAATACAATCTATCTGCAAATCATTTAAAAGTGCCAGCAGAAACACCAGCAGCACATCGAATATTCAACATTTCCTGCCAGCCATGTGTGAATGATTGTCATAGTGCCAGTCTATTCTGGCATGCCCGTTGCCAGTTTTATTCTTTTTCAAACTCGTGATTGAATGTGTGTTTAATATATTCAAAATATATTTTTTTCTTATTTAGTGGAGATATTTTGTTAGCCACTAATTTTTCAACAACAAAATTTGATTTGGAAAAAATAAAAATAAAATTTTTTTTTAATTTAGTGGGGATATTCTTACAGCCACTAGTAAAAGCTTAAGTCAGAAACATTTTCACTTCCACTACAGAGAATTTAGTGTAAATTTTCTTACATTCACTATTTTACTACTGAAAATAGTGGAAGAGAATTCAAATTCACTACGAATTAGTGGAACCGAATATTTTAAAGTTTCACTCATTAAAGAACTAGTGCGGCTGAAAATTTAGTTCACTACCCCCAGGTCTGGTTTTAATAAGCTTTTTTTCAAAATTTTTTATCTCAAAAACTAATTAAGATAAGAAGATGAAAGAAACGTTGGCCGATTGCTAATATAACAGGAAATCAAAAAACATTTTATTTAAATTTTACACTGAGAAAATTTTTTTCACAAAACTAAAAAGATAATTTTAACAATTTTTTTCAGTGTATTCCCAGTTTGACAGCGCTCTACAAGTTTTTTTTAAAAATACCTCAAAGTATTTGCTTTAATTTAAAAAAAAGTTTCATTCAAATAAAATGGCGCAACAGTGAGATATTCAAAAAATTACAAGTGCACATAGATGCTCTAGTACTAATATCCAGTACAAATGTGCGAAAATGATACAAAACACATTACTCAAACGGCATGTTTATAAAAATTTAATACCTCCAGAAATAATTAAGATAAAAAAATGAAACAAACGGTGGCTTATTGTTAATAATACACATAGATTTTACTTTTTGTCAAGTCAATATTCGTAGTCAAGAATAAATTACACATTTAAGTTAAAATCAAAAATTGCAAAAAATAATTAAAACCACGGAAAACATACACGAACTTAAATTAATATCACAGCAAAATTTCCACAAACCTTATGAGGCCGAATAAAGACACAGAAATCATAAACCGTCGGCGGCTGAATTTCTTATGCTTCACGTTCCTACTAGTAACTGAATCGAATTGCATTGGTTCGATAATTCAATTGAATGAAAAAAAAAAAAAAACCATAATTACCATAAAGAACTGAAAATTATAATTGCCTCAGAACTGCAGACAATTCACGCTTGATTGACAATTAACAAGTCGTGCCTTCACGTACATACATACATACATACATACGCTGCGCTTAATCATTGACTCCTTTCGGTACAATAAATCAGGCAACGAACCTTGCCTTTACGTGGCATCGCAATTAATGCTGGGAAATGCCATTGCTTCCATGGGAAATTAAACGCACAGATTTAACAACAAAATACATACATTTTCATAGAAATGTAAATAGATATTGTTTGAAAATTCGTACGCCTAATGGTATGCTACAATAATTGTTTGTGTTCCATAGAATTCCTCTGCTCAAAGCAGTCTGAATCCCTTTTCAAAGAGATCCCTCATGCCCTGCTTCTATCGTTCGCATTATTTGTCTATTCTCCTCTTTTGTCTCTTGTAATGTCCTATTCTCGTATGTACGTACTTTAAAGTTTAATGTTCTTCAATGAGATTAATTTGCCATTGAAATTAAATTTCAAACTAAACCGATTTCGAGTTGCTCCGAGTGAAAATATTAAAAAATTTTTTATCATTATTATTACCTTCGAGTAAAAAGAAAATAAAGTAAAGCTCTTAATGAAGATTCCAATTACGCCTGTAATGCCTTAAGGCAATATCAATAGGTAAAAATATCCAAATATAGGAGAAATTATTACTCCAAAATAGAATGTACAATGCCATTTTATTAATTTTCTTAATTAGTAGTCATTTCACACTTAAGTAATGGTGCCCTTGAGAAATACACACAACACCGTGTAATGAGGTATATCATAAAGAAAAAGCAAACAAAAAAGAAAAAAAAAGAAACCAACAAACAAAACGCAAGAAAAATCTTGCAAGCAGTGTTGCCACCTTTACGTTTTTATGATTAATTTTAACCTCGCGAAGCCGCGAATAAACAAACAAAAAACAAGTAAGAAAGCTAAAGTCGGTCAAGCCCGACTTTGAAATACCCAGCGTCCCGACATTATTGGCGCACTATGTTTTGCTTCTCTATTTGTGGGCGTGGCAATGGGCGGGCCAAATAAATTATTTCCCTACACCTTTCATTAGCCTTGGTCAACCTATGTTGCGAATTTGAAGCTTCTACGCCTTTTACTTCACAAGTTTATCGTAACTTATTGCCCTTATTTGTGAGCGTGGTTCGAGGAGGACGGCGTCCATTTTTTCCCAGGATATGTCCCTTTTCGTAGTTTACCAGTACACCAAATATCAATGGAATGGTTGAGTGGCTCGAAGTTACAAGCGTCTTTCTGAAAACACATTAAATTCATTTGTGGGCGTGGCAGTGAACGGATGTCTCCCATTTTTACTTAGGATCATACTCGGACCCCGATATACATGTGTGCCAATTTTCGACTTCATTGGTTCAGCCGTTTCGGAGGAGATCCGACCACGGACGGACGGACGACGGACGGACGGACGGACGGACGGACAGACGGACATGTCTTAATCGATTCAGTTTTTGATCCTGATCATTTCTATATATATTTGTCAATATCTCCGGAGCTTAATTCTCCCTGTTACAAGATTCGCACAAAACTAATATACCCCGCTTACGCTGGGTATAAAAACTCAGTTTTGTGATTTATGGATGGCCTGAGTGAGGACTTGAAAGGAATTTTACATTCTTAGCTTGAAATATCGACTTAGCTTTGGCTTTCAATCGAATTTTATTTCATAGAAATCCATCAGACGTGTTTTTTTCTTTTGAAAGGATACCATAATTCACCTGGTTTTCGACTTTTTGTTCTTTTAAGCTTGGTAAAATTTTTCTTTCTTTTCTTTGTAGCATTTTATTTTGACGCGCCTGCAAAAAAAGGCAACACTCTGGCAACACTGAGCTCAATGTAGGACAGGTTAAATAAATCCGCAGTAAACGTTCACGGAGCGAGTGTTGCCTCGGGCAACTCTCATCCATTAATGGTTCTTTAATTATGCGCTAATAAAATTACAAAAAGAATTCTTTATGCCTTCAAGGTTAATAAGTTTAGTTAAAATTGAAATTTAAGCAGCATTCTATGCGGGGAAATTGTGCGTCTTGAAACAAAAAACTCTGCTTAGCGCCATTTCAATTATCTAGGATTTCGTTTCAAGGAGTAAAATTGAAAGGAAAGCAAAGGAAGTGCAAGAAGAGGAGCGAACCGTTCGGTTGACGTGGAAGCAAATAAAGCATACAGTCAACATTCCACAGCCATGAAAGCATTTAGGCCAGTCAATTCGAGCACCCCCCTATTTGTTATTATTATTATTATTAATTAATTAATTTTTTTTTTTTTTTGGAATAAGAACCAATTGCAGTTATGGGTGCTGGCAGAGAAGGTCACAATCACGATCGATTTATTTTCATCACGATCATGATGTCTTTTTTTTTTTTTTTTTTGTGATTTATATTCGATATATTCGGCCTTTGATTTCTATATGGGGCATTTCCCGTGAAGCGGGCAACGAAAAAAGGGTCATGTTCTGAAGGAACAGGAAGAACTGAACGTTGTTACTGAGGGAAAATTGTTGGGTACGCGCGTTCAATGCTTTGTAACTCCTAAAATAATAGAGATCGCATTTTCAAACTTACATGATATATTCTTAACACTTGCAGCTAAAATTCGAAAAAAATAAAAAAAAAATCAAAAAGGTCCAAGTTGTTGTAATTGTGCTTTAACCATTTCACCACAAGTGCTACACAGAAAAATTTTTTTTTTTTTTTGAATTTTTTTGCATCCTTGAATAGCTCAATAAATTTTCTTTAGAAACCGTTACCATTTATTTTTTGAAAAAATTATTTTTTATTCGAAACATTGCATGCAAAAAAAAGCTTATATTTCATTTCATCAATATTTAAAAGCCTATATCTCGAAAACTAACGGTGTTATATCAAAAAACTTTTGCCCATTAATTTAAACTCTCTAGAGGAGGTGCAACTGATCGAAATATGAACGATTTTCAGAACATGACCCTTTTTTCGCTGCCCGTTTCGCATGAAACTAAAAAATTTTGGAAAAAATTTTTTTTTTCACTTACTTAATTCACCGGTCATCTCTAGCTACGGACTGTCAGTACTACGGTCAATAGGTACGGACAGGCGCGGCGGAACACCAAAAATCGGAGTGGGTAGTAGTCATGGCACGATGCGACAGGAAAAAAATTATTTTTACTTCATTTATTATAACAATACAATTTATTAAATACATAACAAAAAAGTATTCTCCTAAGCTTATCAAAAAGAAACAAATAGTAATCCTTACTGTGGTACATTGCAACTCATTTAACTCAATTTCTAATAGAATATGAGTGAAAATTTCTCAAGTGGGCCACATTTTTTTCGATGGTCGGATTTTCGATTTTTTGTATATCACAATAACCAGTAATAAATACAAGTTGAACAGTTTTGCGAAATTCGAATTTTAACGATAGTTATTGTCAATATTTTTTTTTCGGCATGAAATCGGTTTTTTTATATGCATCTGTTGCATGTATCTTGTCAACTTTTGGTTTGAAGATTTTGATATTTTTCGTTATGGAATATTGTACATATAACACACAATATAAAAAAATTGAAGCTTTTATCGAAGCTCTTTGGTTGTATGTTGTATATTCGTTTACGTTTCAGCATTGCGGACGCTTGTACAGTAAAATGTAGCTCTTTCTTTTTTTTAGAAGATTCTGCAAAAAAATTTTCTTTAGAAATTTTGAGTAAGTTTCGGACTGGGTAATTACCTATACCCTAAAAATCGGACTGGGTAGTAGTCCCATACTACCCACACCTTTCGCCGGGCCTGGGTACGGAATGCCAATAATAAAATTTTCAAACATTGGTGTTTTGAAATCTTTTCCTTAAACTTTATTACGATAAAATCGATCAAAGAAAATCCCCTTTCATTCGATCTTGTTCCGCTAAGAGAACTGAGCTGAGTTGAGCTCTAAATTCAAACAGTTTCTGTATCCAAGTTTTTATACATCCACCTTTTGTACTTCTACTATGTACTTCAAAGAGTAAAAAAAAAAAACATATACATTAAGGTGGATCGATTTTGTAACCTCCAAGTTTCCCTAGCAGAATATTATTCTGTTGCCCATACTTAATAATTATGCCGAAGAAACTATAGATCAAATGTGAATTTTAACCTTCCGCTTTTGTAAACAAAGGTTTTTCATGCCATATTCTACTTATTTTGGTCATCATTGTTGGTGAAAACATCTTAAAAAGGAGAGAAACAATCACTTCAACGTCCCTCAAAACTGGAGCCGTTGAAAAAATTTTATATTTTCTTTAATAACTATCTTAAAATGGCCAATTTATGATGATTTTTCAAGTAAAATTTTATTATTTCTCATGCCTAAAATTATGCTAAAAATCAAAATAAGAAAAATTCAATTTAAAAACTTTTTTGATTAGGTAGAAATTTCAAAAATTTGTAGCATGCTTTTAGGCATATTTAAGACGGACCTTCTTTTTGAAAAGTGGAAGAAAAAAATTCGGGTTTGACCTATGGTTCCCTGGGCATTCTTTCTCCAAAAAAAAATTTTTTTTGTCGAACAAAACGATCCACCTTAATATACGTACATATCTATAGGTACATATATAAAAAGAATCAAAAATGACCATTGAAAAAATTCATTATTTGCCTAAATGGAGTTAAGCCCCCATTTGCAACGAACATGGAATTTGTCTACATACATACATACATGCTTACAATAGTCTATACAGGGTGTCCCGTAGGTGAGTGCTTTTTTTTACAGGGATGGTAGGGGAGGTCACGACGAACAAAAAATCGTACGGGAAGGGGGGGTCCCAAATGCACCCCTGAGGAGTTATAGGGCCTTAAAGTTTTCTGGCACTAAGTCCAGAAAAACAATTCTCCCACGCTAGTGGCTTACTGTAGAAAAAAAATTGTAATGCGGTTTGAAAGCCAATTGTACAGGCTTTTGGGCAAAATTGAATTAATGATCAAAACTGCAGTTATTGTGTGAAAAATAAACACTCAAAGTCAAAAATTCTGAAAAAATTTTCAATTATTTTACTTTGGGAGCCATTTTGGTATGGAAAAGGTCCAATTAAGACATGCTTTTTTAATTTTTTTTTAAATCCTCGATCAATTTACTTCAAATCTGTGATACATTTGTTATACCTTATTTGCGGTTTAACCATCGAAAAAATGGGATTTAAAAACGAACTTCAACTTTTTTTTATGTGATGAAATTCTTAAAATAGCAATCTTTGGCTTACAATGGCCAGCCAGCAATTTCTTATTTAAGACAAATTTTGGTTTAAAATTATACGTACTTTTATTGGAAAAATTGGTAATTTTTTGCTGAGATTATTTAAATTGATTTTAAAAAAAGTTCAAGTTCGTTTTTAAATCCTATTTTTCCTGAGGTTAAACCGCTAATAAGGTATAACAAATGTACCACAGATTTGAAGTAAATTGATCGAGGATTTAAAAAAAAATTAAAAAAGCATGTCTTAATTGGACCTTTTCCATACCAAAATGGCTCCCAAAGTAAAATAATTGAAAATTTTTTCAGAATTTTTGACTTTGAGCGTTTATTTTTCACACAATAACTGCAGTTTTGACCATCAATTCAATTTTGCCCAAAAGCCTGTACAATTGGCTTTCAAACCGCATTACAATTTTTTTTCTACAGTAAGCCACTAGCGTGGGAGAATTGTTTTTCTGGACTTAGTGCCAGAAAACTTTAAGGCCCTATAACTCCTCAGGGGTGCATTTGGGACCACCCCCTCCCATACGATTTTTTGTTCGTCGTGACCTCCCCTACCATCCCTGTAAAAAAAAGCACTCACCTACGGGACACCCTGTATACATGTAGGTTTATATTATAGTTGATTTTATTCAAGCTTAATGGGTTTGCATGAAAGAATTTCATTAGAGCCAAATGCAGCGGAACTTTTAGATTCCGTCAACAGTTTTGTTATAAATTCTCAAATGATTGATGATACGATATCCTCCTTTTGGTGGTTGTTCAACTCCAAAAGGAATTGTGGAATAAAGCGGAAAACTTCAAGACCTCACACGCACGAGAGCCGATTGTCGATAATGACAAGTAAGAGTAAGTGAGTGAGTGAGTGCGTCCGTACGATTCAATGTCCTTGCTGACCCTTCCATTGTAGGATAATTGATGTTTTGAGCTTCGATGAGATTGACCTTAACCTGAAATTGGGCGTGTGCTTGCGGCATTTCGCGTTTCGTCGTTGCCAGAATTATTGAATAGAAACGCAAGCATGTAGACTTGACACTTTTTTAACAACAACAATAACAACAACAACACCAAGAACAAAACCAGTTACACAAAAAGGTCAACTGTCATCGTTTTCGCTGCGCTTGAAATGCGGCAAAGTGATTAACTCAATTCAACAGAATTTTTGTTTGTTTGTTGGTCAGAAGAAGGATTTAATCAGAACTGAACATAAGTTATGGATCTCACGAAATAATCTGAGAGCTTTCGCCTTTTATTCCAATGAGAAGAGAGAGAGAGAGATAGAGTCCATACAAATGTGATATAATCTTCGTAGGCTTACGATTTAATTGCTCTTATGGACAGCTAAAGGAGCAAAGTTAATATCACTTAAACCTGACTTTAGATTTTATGGGAAATGAGCGATGATGTGAGTGGTTTTGTTTTTGTTAGGTGTATTCAAAACCATCGTTGATTGAGTGAATATATATGGGGTTCATTTCTCTTTGAGAATTTCAATCTGATGAATGCTAAATGGCAAGCACTCGGGGTCAGACAACTGGAATGGGTATTGGCATCAGGCACGTACGCAGAAAATAAGTTCGAAAGGATGGTGGCTTTAGGCACTACAAAATTTTGTGCCGAGAATTATTTCCCGTTATCCGAGATATATTGCATTTCGGAGGAAATTCGAAGCTCTCCAAAAAGCAATCGGATAGATGTTCATTTAGATTTTTAATTTTCTAATCTTATTTTTTTAAAAATTTATCAGACATATAGGGTACCAAATTCAAGGAAATCGATCCAGCATTTTGAATAAAATAAAAAATTTGGGTGTTAATTGGACACTTTTCATACCAAAATGGCTTCCAAAGTAAAAAAAATTGAAAGGTTTTCAGAATTTTTTACTTTGACCGTTTATTTTTTACTCAATGGGTTAAATTTTTTCCATCAATTTAATTTTGCCTAAAAGCACATACAATTGGCTTTCAAACTGCATTTAAGTTTTTTTTCTCTACGATGAACCATTATCGTGAGAGAGTTATTTTTCTCGACTTAATGACTTAAATCTTTAAGGGATTGTAACTCCTCAGGGGTGGATTTGCGACCAACCCCCTCATTCCCATACGATTTTTTGTTAATTCTGACTTCCTCTATTATTTTAATAAAAAAAAAAATCCTACTCATTTACTTTGTCAGCCCATTGCCTGGACTTTGGACCGGATGTTAGCAATTACCTATTAAAAAAATAAAAAATATGCCCCAATTTTTCGGGACCTTGTGCATTAGTCCTGCATGCATTTAATAATGAAATTTTCTGCATATTTTATTTCGCCCAATTGGCTTTCATGATTCATTTTTGGTGCTGCTAATAAAGTTATTTTTCGCGCTTCGTCCATTTTCACCTGTTGTTGGTCTTCGTTTTGTATATTCTTAGTTTTCTTCTGCTTCGTTGCTTCCTTGATTGATATTTTTAGAGAATTTTCCTTCGTTCCTTTTCGCCATTTTATCAAATACAGTCAGGCTTCAATAATTCATACCCTCTTTGGCTGGATGGCAATAGCATTACGCATAGACCTTCTTCAGCTAGAAGTCTCCTCCAAGTCTAGAAGAGTTTTTTGTTGCTGTGTAGTTGGTGGTTGGCGGCCTTTGAAAGTTTTACTGTATTCGCGCGAACACGATTTCTAAGTATACGTGCTTGTTTGCTTGTTTTTGCTTGTCGCTGTTTTAATTTCAACTTGTCAGCAGTTACCTATTAGGAAATGATGTGATTGACGTGTAATTTGCTGCCACCTAGCGATTTGTTAACTCGATTTTATAAGTCTGCTCTTCCTCGAAGAGGTTAAGTCGAAAGCCCTTGAAGGTACTCGAAAGCGCTCGAAAGCGCCACTCGCAGTGCATTTTATTTGTGCAGCAGAGAACCCCTAAGCGGCAGGCATGCTACGACGTGCTCGTAAGTATGTGATGATGGTTTCAATTTTCTATTTCTGGGTAAAGAAGTTTTGTGCAACTGGCCAGAAAGTCAAATTTTATATCGTGCTCAGACTTTTCACTAGAGAGAGTGGCACTAGTTAGTGTAGCTTGATGTGAGTTCATTTTTCCATATATTTTATTTTGATTTATTTTGAATATTGGAAACTACACAGAAAAACTTTTGTGCGTAAATACAACCAATTTTTTAATCAATATAACAACTCGTTGTTAAAACTCAGCCTGTCACATTTTTGTTATATTAAACAAATCGTTTGGTTGGGACAATTAATGAAAGTATTCACACTCAACAAACATTTTCAACTATTGATTTGTAATATCAACAATCAAAGGTATTAAAAATCAACCAAAAATTTTAAATAAATAAAAAAGGAAAAACTGCCTCATCTACATATTCCATAATAAAAATTGGAGTCTGTAAAGTCAGTTTACGAACGATAATTATAAATTATAACATCATGATTAATGAACATATGTCAGCTTATTGTTGATTATTTTGTCTCTTCTTGTACGTACGTCCGCATAAACCTAATGAGAACTTTAGAAAAATATGTAAATGCACTATACTTTCATTAATTGATATAACAAAAGAAGCAGTCAAGGTTTTGTTGAGGATGAATACTTTTGGTTGTTGATAGAACAAATCTTTAATTGAAAATGTTTGTTAAGTGTGAATATTTTCATTAATTGATACAAAAAAACAATCAAACAAAGTTTTGTTAAGTGTGAATACTTTTGGTGATTGATATGACAAATCAGTCAAACAAAACTTTGTTTAAAAATTCATATTACAAAATTTTGCCGAAATTGGTGATTTGTTTGAAATTTTTAATTGTGACAATTAAAATGCCAATGAATGGTGTTTAACAATCACCATTAATTGGAATTTTTCGTAGCCAGTTTTTCTGTGTAGCAAGAAAAGAAAGCAGTGTGTGCATTGGGTTTCATATGTTTTTATTTTTTTATTATTTTTTTTTTATTGGAATTTAATAGCATATATCAAAGCTGTCACATGCTGGGAACAGTATACCAAGAATTTTATACGAATAAATGACATAACATATGAAGGTAAAAGGTAATAGCAAGAGAGAGAGAGAGAGAGAGGGAGAGCGAGCGAGCGAGCGAGAGGAAGAGAGAAGTCCGACGATTTAAGTTGAAAGCCCAATTATGCAGAGTTAATATTTTCTATCTTAGGCAATCGATCTGTGCATGTGGCGCAAACAACCGCACTTGTGCAGCGCTTATCAATCGAATTAATCGTCCTTCAATTAAGCTTGGGTCTAAAACAGACGCAATTCGTTTCGTCAACATTCGAAAAAACAAACAAAAAAAAAAACAAGAACAATAAATGAAATGAAATAAAATAAATGCGAGTGAATTCAAATGGAACTATCGAAATATTCGCATGTGACACTTTCATAGCACCTATCGACTGACGGAAAATACCTAAAGTGTTTTTTTTTTGTTTTTTGTTTTTGGTTATTACACACAAAAATCACGTATTCCTATTCCTGTTTCTATATGTGTTCGCATTTGGCTGCCACACTGACTGACTTGATCTGTAATGTAGGTGGTGTGGGTGGTCGGCAGCATGTGTGCTTACAGTTTGTCTGAATTTGAATTGATGTCGTAAGCTAATTGGCACTGACTGACTGAAAGAAGGGAATTCCGTGGAATAGCTCGATCGATGTTGACTGTCCTATTAATTTTGGTCATCAGTGCAATGGATCTAAGCCTCATTTGAGGTAATTGCTACAGGCAATTAGTATAAGCCTGCTTGTGGTTAACCTCATAAGTATCTAGTGAAGTGAAGTTTATACACCTGTGCGTTCGAACGTACCTGTACCTGTGCATTTGTTCATATTGTTGTGGAGCACATCGTACACGCATTAGCGGAATGGTAATGGCTGGCTTAGCAAATCATTAAACGATAACGTACAACTGAATTGTATATACATATATCTATCATGTCATTCAATGATTAACAAAAGGAATGAATCGGAACGGTTTAGATCAGATCGGAGCCGAACGGTACAACTCAATCCAAAGCAATGCAGCAGCACGCCAATGACAATCAATCGAATCACAGACAATGTTTTCAAACAAGAAAACTAACGTGATTAATGAATGATACTCGTACTTCATATGCCGTATTTTTCATTTTTTTAAAAATGTATTTCTTTAAATCTTTTGAAGGTCATTAATGCTGCTACATGACGCTCGCAGTAATTATTGAACGTAACGTCAATACGAACGAACGGGGAGTGCACGTTGCTCATACGCAGTGTATGCCGTCGAAATATTAGAAACGTTCGGAATCGCTTCGTTTAGGGGCGCATTTCAGCCAGAATTTTCAAGAAATTCAAGTTTATTCTTTTCATCTTAGATATAATTATGTATGCCTCGGAATTTGAATAGTTAAAATAACGAAAAAAAAAATTCAAAAAAATATTCAAAAAATATTCAGAAAAAAAAAAAATGCAAAATATTCCAAAAATATTCAAAAAAAAAATGCAAAAAAATGCAAAATATTCAAAAAATCCAGAGTCAAAAATTCCAAAATAAGCCCAAAATCCAACATTGCGAGAGCCCGATGCGAGAGCGCGAGACGAGACGCACACAAATTTCAATAAATTCAATCATATGGTTCAAGCTCCAATGTATCGCACTGCGAGACATCGTAGCGAGAAAATCTTGATAAATTGAATATTTCTCGTTGCGAGGCAATTTGACAGGTTAATAATGTAGCTATTTTTTGAGTACTCGCTATTGGGTACTCGTTTAAACTAATAAAACAAAACCTGTTCACTGTTCCGTGAAGAAGAGCTTTTAGAATATTATATTTCGCCAGCTTTGGTTCATTTTGAAAATTTTTTGAAAATGTTAGAAAATTTTGAATTAAAATTTCAACTCAAGTGATAACGTATAATTTTGATGAGTACTCGGTACTCGTTACATTGGTAATCGGTACTCGTTAGATTGGTACTCGGTTCAAATATTGCATTACTAGAAGCGAAATTATGCTATAATCTGCGTGACGCAAAACTCTCATTGGCCATTGAAATGCGTCACGCAAATCATTTTCGTGACGTCGCGCACTCTCGCAATATTGGATTTTGGGCTTTAGTTCGATTTAGTATGCCTATTGAAATGTTGAATTGTCTAATTAACAAAAAAAAAAAGCCTACTTCAGTGTATAAAATATTCAAAAAGCACAGTTCAATGCAAAATAATTCAAAAAAATTCAAAATAATTCAAAAAAATTCAAAAAAATTCAAAAAAATTCAAAAAAATTCAAAAAAATTCAAAAAAATTCAAAAAAATTCAAAAAAATTCAAAATATTCAAAATCCGAGCTCTATTAATATGTATTGCATTATATTCTTTGAAAATTACAAGCGGATCCGATGAACAGTTTCGACTGAACGCGGTTCATATTTCTAAGAACGTAACAGAACGTTTTAAATTGAGCAGAATAACCTTAAAGGTGGATGTTCTTTTTTTCAAATCCGCGTGCATGATTCTGCAGTAATTTTAATATCTATCAAACAGGAAAATCCGTCGCAGTTCATTGTATGGACTTTTTGATTCTGATGTCGTTAGTTATTCTCCGAATTTTTCTTCGAAATTGGGGAGTAGGCGAAGAGTACTTCTGCTCTAGTTAAATTTTACGCTGGGTCATTAGAACATATCTTCGCATTGAGTTAAAAATTGATTAAAATTTTAAAGTTAAGCAAACAAAAAAAAAAATGATAAAAGCCATTTTCATCATTTTAGGTTTATCTTCTCGCGCATAATTTTTTCTGACACAGCTTTAAAGCGTTGCTCTAAATCCTTTAAATTTTGTGAAGATAAATTTCTCTTTTATACGTCAAAAGGGGTAAACGATATCTCAACATCAGACACATTAAAAAGGGAAATACGATACGAGAGCACAGGGAATGCTGAGAATACCTGAAAGCAAATGAAAAAATAAGGATATTAATGCTAAATTAAGCTTAAATTAAAGGCGAAAGCATTATTTACGCGAAAGCTTTGCTAAATACCATTGCGTCGAATACTTCAATACGTGATGGTTAATGGGTTAGTGATTTAAAGAAATTCTCGCGGTTGAAACGTACTTAACTTCAAATACAATGAAAACAATCCTTCCAAGTATTTATCTACTCGAATGTTATGCTGTATTAGATTTGCTCAATTCAACAGTTTCGTGCATGTTCATATATTGCCAAAAATTCAATACGGTAACTCTGGCATTAAGTGCAGTAAATTTGGCTCGAGGAGTTTTTTTTTTTTTTGGTATTTTCGTTTGTTTGTTTTTCTTCCTCTTTTTTTTTTTTTTTTTTTTCTTGGGAGCGGGGGGAGTTCTTTTGATTTTTGGATTTTACGATTTTTCCGATTTGTTACACATTCTCACTGACGTGTGAAATAGCAATAAAAGCGCATTTATATAGACTATGAATGAGTGGAGGATACGAGAGCACAGAGTATTTGTCTAAATCACATGCGCTTATCTAGACTGAGCATGTAGGGCAATGCAAGTTGCGAGCTGCCAGTTGCGAGTGTGTGTTGCGAGCTACTCTTTATGCACCGTTACTGCATTGCCGATATAATGCGAACGTTTATCCCGTGCGAGCGAATCGTGGAAAGTGCTGAAACGATTTCAAACGCAATTCAATGCCAAAGGCAATAGTTCTTGCCTGTTAAAGCACTTGAGCTTCTTTACCGTGTCCAAACCACGTTTGAATATACATACATACATACATACATATATACGTTTACTTCTACCGCATGCAATAGGCAAATGATTCCTTCTAAAAGGAAAAAGAACTAAAAAAAAAAAAGTAATAATAAAACCCAGAAAAGAGGAGCAAAAAACGTGCTTCGAGTGGCACGGTCTGCTCTACGCTAGATACATGAAATAGATACTGTTTAGCACGGCGACGTGCTTTAGTTTGATCTCAAGCGATGAGTACGTCGAATCTATGTATGTATGTATGTATGTGTGTGCTCTAGTTTATGTAGTATGTTCAGGTAGGAATGTTGGAATCGTATAGCGACTGGAAAGCGGGTCGTATGCAAACGCCAATAGCGCGTGGCCATCTTTCCGGCCATTGCCATGAACATGTTGCCTGTCATATTGAGCAGCTCGTTGGCAATCCACGACCGCATCGCTGTCTAGATGCGCTGCCTGTTAGCTGCCTGGCTGCTATCTGACTTGTAAAGTATATCGCTTCTAAGTCAATGTTGGCATAGATGAGGTAAGTCTGACCGAGAAAACGCTCCATACCGGCTGACTATATGCATGCGGGTCCGTGCGGTAAAGTGAATATAAAGATAAAGATATATAATACATATATATATATATATATATATTTATATATATATATATATATATATATGAAATATAAATATATGTATGTACGTATGGTGGCCTGTGTATGTATGCACATTTGTATGTGAAATTATAAACTCAATATGCTTCGTTCAAGATCCCGATGCACGGACATACACAAAAGTACAGTCGGAGTCCTCCTGATACACATCTACAACGTAAAAGAAACCATTCGAGCGTAAATGCACAACGAACGCCTTTGGAGTGTGTCATCGGTTTTTTTTTTATTTTTTGTTTGTTTTTTTTTTTGTTTTTTGGGAGGAGAAGAATACAAAAAAATGGACTCCTTTTCAAAAATGGAGCTTCGAAATATTTTTTGCATAGCATATACATACATACGTGCATAGGTACATATTTACATACATATATATTTATGCATAGTTTTATAAATATAGAAAATATTCTACTTTTAATATACGACTTTTTGTGTGTGCATGTGTGAACGTGTCGTTGAGATGGTGCGGTCTTAACCTTAAAAATGAGCAGCAGGAAATGGCATCGTATGCGGTTTCGTTGGACTCTCTGATATGATGGCAAGGATTTTCACACAAGCGTTTGGCGTATGTGAAATGATGAGGAGAATCATTCACAGGATATTGCATTTTTGAGTGGATAATTTATATGCACAATGCGAAGTGGGGTCGTGGGAAACAGGTCGTCAACTCCTTAAAAACATGCTCACAGTTCGGTCGCTGAAAATATGTTTATGTGCATGCACTCTTGTCCTTGCCAGTCAGCCAGCCATCCAGCCATCCAGCCAGTCAGTCATGCAGTCGCAGTCGCCGTCACAATCGCTCTAGTTATAAACGGTGTTTATAGTATGTGAATGAGTGAAAACATTCGTTACATTCTTGCTTCCGTTTTCCATTTGTGTCATTCGACGGCATAATAAAGCGGTAAAGACGCAAGAGCACATCGCTACAATCGTAAATTTTGATCAAATTTGTTCGCCCTATTCATCTCGTGCTTTACGACATCAAACGCCAAATATGCAAATGGCAATGAACACTTCAAAGGTGTGCAATGGAAGGATGCATGGATGGATGGATGGATGGTGGCTCGATGGGTGGATGGATGGCTCGATGGCTGGATGGATGGATTGTGGGATGTGTGGTTGATGGCTGGATAAGAGCATGGGTGTATGCTTTGAGAAAAAGAGTTGGAAAATACACAATTCTAAGCTCAATGCAAATGAACTAAAACGAAATCAGAGCTATGTATAATCAAGAACATACCTGTAATGATGTGTACCTACCTCCATTGAATTTTTGCAATTTTTTTTTTTTTTTTTTTTTTTAATACGATTTCATCAAATCGGCTCAATCAAACAAGCAATCAATTCGAACTACTCGAAGATGAGAATATTTTTTTGTTTTTCTCTTCAGTTCAATGCTTAAAGGGCAAGAGTCGCACGTTGTCAGGCCTTAGAAAATTCCCGAAAGCTCCTGAAAGCTAACGCAATTCTCGCAGTGTGCTCATACATTGTGAACTAATAAATTTGACAGCTGCAATGTAATACAATGGATTAAGTTTATTGCAGCAAACTAGTATTGTCAGCTTATCACAAAATTTGCACTCTTCGCGTAGCATTTATTTTTTTATTTTTATTTTTTTTTTTTTTATGAGTACTCGTTCGTGCATCTCGTAACTCCAATTTCTGGGAGCTGTTGCGTTATTCGAAATTCATGTTCTCGCTCTCGCTCTGCCTTTACCATTTTCTCGCACTCTCTCTCTCTCTCCTGCTCTGTTATATGTTTTTGTGTCGAGCTCTTTGCACGTTCGTCGTTGCGACAACATCCATAGTTGAAGGCTTGAACTTTGTCAATTTCAAGCACAAGTTGAGCTTGTGTCGTACTGAAATAACGTTGACTGCCAATAGGTTATCAGTCTTGAAATCGATAAGATCTTATGAAAAAAGAAAAATAAAAAGTTGCAGGACAAGACGACGAAATACGGAGATGAAGATGAAGACGAAGGCGGGCGGGGCGGTCGGTCGGTCGGGCGAAGAGAAAGAATTCCAAGTGAAATATTGTAGCAAATGGGCGAAAGTACGGACATATTGTTAAGAGCAATCGGGTAGATGAACTTCAAGAACACGTCCAACAATCTATTCAGTTGTCGAAATATTTAATGGTCGCCTTTTTTCGATAATGCAAGTTAGTATTTCTCTTTCATCAGCATCATTTCGAATTGTTCAATATTATTTTTGTGAAAATGGAATTCTTTTGCGATCAAAATAAATACGATCAAGTATATTTGAAATTTATTTTCTATTATTTTTTTTTTTTTTTTTTTTGTTCTATTTTAAACTTGTCTTCTTATGAATTTTGTGATTTTGGCTTCCCATTGAAATAACTCAATAAAGTCGTTCATAAAAAAAAAAATTAAAAAAAATATTGGCAGTCGTGTTGATTTGTTAAGTAGACTTGTCGATGTCAGCTTAAACTTGATAGCAATCTTATTTGAATCTTGCATGAAATTGTTGCTATCGAAAGGTTGCATAGGTTGAACTATTTTGCTTCAATTCTCGATCAAAATGATTTGTGGATATTTGTTTCTTATGAATAAAATCGACTCGATCGTTGAAAGAAAAGTGTTGGGGTTCTCAAAGCTGTCGAAGAACTAACAATCGAAGAAGGTACTCAAAATGAGACTTTGTTAAATAATAAGGATATATGTATCCTTAAGAGTGAAAAGCGAAGCAGTTTTCGGCAGGCATAAAAATAGTTATAAACCATGGCCATATTCTTTTGTTTCTTTGCATTTTCTTGTATTTCTGAGGGAGTTCAAAAGCTGTTAGCAAGAAAACTTAGATCAAACTCTTTTCGATTGGATCTGTTCTGGCCACAATCCCATCGAAAGCTTTCCAAATTGCAGTTCTACGCAATGATATTCTTCTTCTTCTTCTTCTTGCGTGTTTAACTATCCCGGTATATCCCGGGGTCCGCAAAACGCGACCAGTTCCTCCATTTTGTTCTGTCGGTTGCATCATCCGAGTTAAGTCGTACAGCCTCTAGGTCCCATTTTATTGTGTCCATCCAGCGCTGTTTCGGACGCCTCCGTTTTCTGCAACCTTGAATTTCCAGTGCGTAGCCTTTCTTTGCCAAAGTCTCCTCATTTGCTCTCAGGACGTGTCCATACCAGCGTAGCCTTGCTTCTCGCATTTTCCCAATAATTGGCGCAACTCCATAGCGTCTAACGAATGTCTACGTTTGGAACATGATCAAGACGAGTGATATACATATACATTTAAGGAATACTGGCTAGCATGCGTTCTCTTTAGATGGAAGTGAAAAAGAGCCTCAAAATCTTATCGATATGGGTATAAAATTAAACCCTCTTGTGTTCTGGCATTTGTCACTTCAAAAACACACCCGCAATAAGACTGATCCCTGAAGATGGAATTTCTCAGTCTTAAGAGGACAAAACCTTTAAAAGAACCGATTCAAAAGAATAATCATGTTTAAAGTAATCGATTCGTTAGAGAATGAATCCGATTCGTTTCGAAATAATCGAAAACTGTTAGTCCTGGCGCTTGGTATGAAGACATGCTCGAAATTCTGAAGACATGGCAAAAAAAGAAAAGAAACCCGAAAACCGAAAGCCAAAAGAGGAACTTCAATTTTGAAGTGATTTAAAAATTCCGAGCACACATTGCCTTCTGTTCAGCATATCGAGTTTCGCTTAAGCTGGCATATGTGTTTCTATTTGCCTGACTTAAACATGTCCGACTTTAATACACTCATAAAAAAATAACAAACAAATGGCAATAAAAAGCCAAACCGAAAAAAAAAAAAAAAGAAAAACCAACGGAAGGAAAAAAGCCTGCATTTTTTCATGCCTAATGCCATAATATGCAAATCGCTACAAAATTCATTTCTAGCGCTCCTTTGGGAGCCATTTTATTTGAGTTTTCTTCTTCTTTCTCGATGGGAATCCTGTTGTTTCGCTTCGTTTTCAACTGTCTGAGCAGTTGTTTTACAGCTGTCTTTTCTGACTTCACTATCTCTCTTGGCGTCCATAAGTGCTCATATCTCTCTCTTTGCAGTTTCTGTTTGATTTTTATTTCCCTCATTTTTCCTTTCGCTTTTTTTTTCCATTTCTTAGTTTTTTCTTGAAGAACGAAGAATAATTCTGAATTTTTCATTTCCCAACATTCTGGGTTTTTTGTTTCTTCCTTTTCTTTTGTGTTTATTCTACCTGATCAGGCGTGCCAGCAATGAAATGCCTGCATACTCCACTACACGTTCAGACATATATGCCTTCGAGCTGAATGGTTTGCTGACAGATGGACAAACAAAATGACAGTCTAACAATTTGACTGAAGAAGACGGACTGACTAACGTCCGCCCGTTCGCCCGCTCGTTCCGTTGACGTTCATTTGCCGGTTGGTTCTTGCACACCTATCCGGCATTGGAAAAGAATTTCTGCATAAAGTCAATATGATTTGTCTGCAAATGTCTGTCCTTTTAATTTAACCAGTCGTGCTGCTTTGGCAAATATTGATTGAAGGCTTTACTCGAATTGCTATGGCAGGCTTTTTAACGTTATCTTTTGCGTTGTTGCGCTATGCACTTTTATGAAATGGTGAAAGTCTTTACCGAGGTGCGAATACGCGCTCACATATGTATACATACGTGACTGTGCCTTTTATTATTTTTATTTTATTTATTCATTTCTTTTTAGTTTTTTCATTTTATTTGATTTTCCTTCTGGTGGCTTCCGGTAGACGACGAGCAGACGAGCGGTGAAACGGTTGTACGAAACGGCAATCATATCAAGTTTTTTTTTTCACATTCTTTTTTAATTATTAATTTGCAATTCATAGGAGTTGAGTAGGCATTTTTTAAATCAAAAACTTTTATAAATTCAATGCGATTCAATCGTAAGTTGTGGTAAATCTTTTGTCCTTCTTTTTTTTTCAAAAGCAATTCAATGAAATGGTAAACGTACAAGTACAAGCTTGGTGACGATTATTTATCCGATTGAATCGAATTGGTTTGCATCGGATTGCATTTGAATCGGAAGCGAAACTTAACTATGAAATAAATTCGCCTGTCGTATGAGTGTTTTCTACAATGAACCTAAAAAAAATCACTCATACGCTGTGCTGTACGAATGCATTTCCTATCAGAATCATTTTTTTCTAAATAACGCACCAAGCAATCGTTTACTTAATTATCACTTGAATAAGATGGGGCGGAGAAGGGGGATGGTACATGGTGATCTCTGTAGGCGTTGGAAGTCAGAGCGGCAAACTGCTTTGGCTGGGTATACCTCACGCGTCTGGGTGTAAGGATGATGATTTCTCAACCTAACATAACATAACATAACATAACATAACATAACATAACTAATAACATAACATAACATAACATAACATAACATAACATAACATAACATAACATAACATAACATAACATAACATAACATAACATAACATAACATAACATAACATAACATAACATAACATAACATAACATACAACATAACATAACATAACATAACATAACATAACATAACATAACATAACATAACATAACATAACATAACATAACATAACATAACATAACATAACATAACATAACATAACATAACATAACATAACATAACATAACATAACATAACATAATAACATAAACAATAACATAATAACATAACATAACATAACATAACATAACATAACATAAACATAACATAACATAACATAACATAACATAACATAACATAACATAACATAACATAACTAACTAACATAACATAACATAATACATAACATAACCATAACATAACTAATAACATAACATAACATAACATAACATAACATAACATAACATAACATAACATACATAACATAACATAACATAACATAACATAACATAACATAAACATAACATAACATAACATAACATAACATAACATAACATAACATAACATAACATAACATAACATAACATAACAATAACATATAACATAACATAACATAACATAACAATAACTAACATAACTATAACTAATAACATAACATAACATAACATAACATAACATAACATAACATAACATAACTAAATAACATAACAACATAACATAACATAACTATAACATAACATAACATAACATAACACTAACATAACATAACATAACATCACATAACATAACATAACATAACATAACATAACATAACATAACTACATAGACATATATACAACAAATAACATGAAATAAATACGACTAATAACATGAATAACGAACATAACTAAATAATAATCGAGACTACATAACAGCTATTATCGAGTTAATTCAATTTTGAAAAAATGCGGATCTAATGATAGAACATGAATATGAATCTAAGCATTCCGATAATACATATAGACAATCTGTAACATAACTAACTCAAATACATATAACATATATTTGATCAGGATTGAAAGTTGAACCGCTTGAGACATGTCCATTTGCTCGTTCGTCGGTCCATCGCTCTGTGGTAGAAACCTTTGAAACGGCGGAACGGACGAGTCGCAGATTGATTTTTGGCTCACAGACATGTTAGGCCACAAGGATAATCCGACGTGAAAATCGAAGATCGCTCACGAACATTGAATTTTTGTATCTTCTATACGGAAACGTAAAACGATAAGCGCCAATATTGCCGAAAAATATGTGTGTGTCAAAGTCTGGTTTAATCAATTGCTTTCTCACTTATTTTTATTGTTTTTTTTTTGGTTGCTTTTTTCCCACTGTCATGTATTTTCTTTGACTTCTCATATCAAGTCACTCATTGCTGGCTTACACTTAGGCCCGTAGAGAGAAATTTGGCGCCCGGGGGATTTTTTGCCGAGGTCCTCACAGAAATGTGCGACCAAAAAAAAAAAAAAAAAAGAAAAACAAAATTCCCATGACAATTGCGTTGTCCGTTTTTGCCCGACCATCTCGCTTTGAACAATTAAAATGGCATTTGTCAGCGAAAAATTATCTTGTCCTTTAAAATTATAATTGTTGCCTTTCTCTCTCTCTCTCTATCTCTCACTCTTTGTGTGCATGTCAAGCGCACGTCACATAAAAAAGAATCCTTCTCCACTTAAAAAATTTTTTTTTGTTATTATTATTTTTTTTTTTTTGCTCAAAATAAAAAAAATTGTTTCTAAAAGAGATAGAAGAACGTTGAAATAAATACATGCTCCGAATGAGTGAAGTTGGCTGTTTTGGTTATTTTATAAAAATTTTATGCTCTCAATCATAAGCAGACATCTCACATCATAGAGATGTTTCTGTGTCTTGTCATAAAACCACATTTTGTTTGGTTTTCATTTTTCATTTTCCATTTTCCATTTCTCGTTTTCCATTTTCCATTTTCTTTGTACACTTCATTTACATATAAACGTGCCTGTTT
This sequence comes from Chlorops oryzae, assembly GCA_020466095.1. NCBI lineage: Eukaryota > Metazoa > Arthropoda > Insecta > Diptera > Chloropidae > Chlorops > Chlorops oryzae. The sequence goes on from CM035806.1 coordinate 146,974,019, forward strand.
TGTTGACAATGCGTAATTTCAAGTGTAAGAAACGAAATTGTTTTGCTAAACTAGAAAATATTCCGAACGAAATTACCGAGACTCCTTTTTTACGATGCGTGTTTTCGCCAGTGCAGCTGAAAATCATATTGAATAATAAATTATTTAAAGGATTTTTTTGCGCCCGTTCTTTTTTTTTTTTTTTTTTTTTTCTTTTTAAATAATGACGTATTTTCCAGTAAATTATTTCGTCGAAATATCGTAAGGAAAACATTTAAAAACAATTCGATTTCTTTTTCTAATCTTAAGGCAAGGTCCTATGCAAAAGTTCAAAGGAAAAACATTTAAAAAAAAAAAAAAATTAAATTGATTCCATTTCCGTCTGGTTGGGATTTTGAAGCAAACTCCATAAAGGAGAAAATCATTGAAAATCGATTGGCCCTAGTTAGAATTACAAGTTGTCAGTTTGTATCTTTTATGTTTTCTGGATTGGCACGAATTTCAAATTTGACATTTAATTTGTCGTACACTTCAATGACAAATTGTTTTACACACACACACACACACACACACACACACACACACACACACACGAAGCTCCCGAAACACCCCAGCTGGAAATGTCCCGGTGAAACATTCAATGATTTCAGCATGACATAGAGCCCGCGACTCCTCCTGATTATACACCAACTTTCTAATGAAATTAACACACAACCGGCATTGGCAGTCATAAGAGCATTTGTCACGAGTTGTCATCGAAAGTGGAGTAGATCTACTCCGTCGTATCGATACCTCTATCGATGACAGTGCCATTGGAGTTGCGATGAATAACATTTCCTCTCGATGGCAATGCCATTGAAATTGAGAAGTACTCGAATTTTCCCCTTAATATCCTTGGTGAAAAAATTTATGAATTGGTCATTTATGAGAAAATTTCCGGCTGGGAATATGCACACGAGCATGTGCATTAAATATGTGTTTAAGTGTAGATGTGCATGTATGTTTGGGTTCCACCGTATGAGCCGACATACAAATAGAAACGTATCAGAGATAATGGACCTTCCTGCATGAAAGTTAGAGGGAGCAAGAGAGAGAGGGAGCTATTTTGACTTTTTGCATCGAATGAAATACTTTCGGTTAGCTGCATCAATATATCATATCAAGCTTGTAAAGAAGTTTCGAATTAACTTTCCATTTTATGCATATATCCTCTTATGAAGAATCATTCGATTTGTCGATTTGTTGTTTCGAAATTCTGGTTTTCTTTGTAACCAACTCCATTCGTGTGCAGTCAATTTCTACACAGAGCGAAATAAGTGTTCAAAAATCAATGGTCTTGCATATGTGTGACATATTTGAATCGACTTCACTCGATAGATTTGTACAGTGCTCATAAGTATTTAAGTACTGAGTAAAATAATGCAATAATAGAGAGAGAGAGAGAATCAGCTGTTTTATTCATAATTATGAAAAATTTTATTGCCATTGCTGAGTCTTTCCGATAATATGGGGGGCAACACATTAAATGTTGACAAAAATTTGACTGCACTTTATGAAAGTGCCCAGGGAGTATAGTAACTCCTTAAACTTTCTTTAGTTCGATTGTATAAATTTCATTTTTCAATCGATCTCATAAAGCTTGGCCGAGAATTAAGTTGCACACTTACTTTTGGCTATATCTCGTTATGCGTTCAATATTTCTCTTTCTTATCTATGACAAAGTTTTAGCCCTGGACTCGAAGAAAATAGTTTCAGTACTAACTAATCCAAAAAAACTCAATATTGTAGCTACAAATTGGAAAAATCCCAAAAATTTTACCCTTTTTTTTCCACCCCTTTCTGACATTTTTGGCCTATATCTGAGAAGATAGTAAGAATTTTTCGAAAATTCTTTGATCACAATGTAGACCGATTATAAATGGTCAACTGCTTGAAGAACACCAACTGAATCTGAGTGCTTCTGGATATAGTTCTATCATTATAAAACCGTACAACTTTTAACCGAAATTGAAGGAAAAAATTCAACATTAATGCTTGAATATGCTCGGAAATTGTTAATCTATCGCAAATGGTTCAGAACTGTGAAGAAATTTTTAATCACTGTTGTTGTTTTTTGAATATCTGCCAAGCCAAAAAGAGACTCAGGTTTTTATTCCCACTTTCAGAGACAGCAGTCGAATTTTCGCCAAATTTTGAAGACCTCAAAACTGTGTCACAGACGATTAAATCCGCTGAGAAATCAAATTAATATGCGAAGAGCCTACTTTAAGTTGCCTTATCGTAGCATATGCACACATTTTTTGCGCCTTTCGACCCTTTTGAGTATTGAAATTCTCCAAATAAGGCATATATCACACATGTATGAAATAAGTACTTTTGCAATTATTAAATTCAATTGATTTTCAACAATCAATGCTTTTCAACACTAGTTCGATTTATCGTTTAACATCCCAGCAGTTATTTGTAACCGATGGTAATGCAAAAAGTAATTCAAAAGGCGTACTGTTTATGCATTACAGAATCGATTATTTTTAACACGGCGATGTCCTAGCGAATGTAATGCATGACTATTTCCATTGTACGAAAAGTAATCGAAAATACTTGATTTTGTAATGCATTACTATTTGCATTCTCAAATAATGCTATAGAAGTATCTAACGCTTTGCATTGGGAGTGAACATATTAGGCAACACATTACCTTTTCGATTACCTCTCCATGCAAATTTGTTCAATTTACTTTGCATTCCTATTTCATCGATGAAAAAATGCATTACTTTGGTAATGCACTTCCTAAATAACTGCTGGGATAATTGAATTTAACTTAACCCTTTCACTACCATAGGGACAATGCATCCCAAAGAAATTTGAAAAATGCTACAAGGCTCTATTTCTCATATATTTTTATTTATAAACAGGGCTGATCAAAATATTTATTTAAATAATAAATATTTATTTAAATATTTCGACTCTTCTGGGCAAAAATAAATATATCAGCAAATTTTGGTTTTCCGTAAATATTTCGGCTAAAATTTCATATTATATACGAATATGCAGTAGATATACTCGTAATAAGCATGCTTTCCAATCAGATAAACATAATTCATAACGCTGTGACGATTTGTTTTCAAAAATGCTTACACGTTGCTCTTGCGCGCGTTTCAAATTCATAAATATGATTTGTTGTCCACAAAAATACTGGATTTGCTACGTTGCGAAAAATTTCAATGATATTAAGTGGTCATAAATTCAATGAGCCAGATAAATATATTGATGAATTAACGCCAAACGAGTTGCAAGCATTTAAATACGCACCAGTCGTCAGCTGTGATGTTGAAAGATCTTTCTCTGATTATAAACGAGTCTTAGACAATAGCCGACGTTCATTCATTTTTGAAAATCTTCGAAAACATCTCATAATTTATTGCAATAAGTTTACTTAAACCAATAATATATGGAAAATACCTTTGAAATAAATTTTTATCGTAAATATTTATCGCAAATATTTTGAGTGTTTTTTCTTAAATATTAAATAAATATTTTGAAGTTTTTTCATAAATATTTTGATTAGCCCTGTTTATAAAGCATCCCATTGGTTCTGACACATTTAAAGAAGCTATCATTGGTGTGCTTAGAATTCTCATAGTGTTTATAAATTTTTTTACATAAATGCAAAAGTTAATGTCTTTCATAAATCGTGTTAATTGTGTGAAATAAAGTGTTTTTTTTTTTTGAAGTGTTAAGTGCAGTGAAACCTATTAAAAGAAGCCCTACATGTGATATAGCAGTGTACAGAAATTGTACCTGTGCAGTTGTTGTGAATTTTTATTTTTATTTTTGGACAATATATCCCATTGGTGTTTCTTATAACAGAGAAGTGGGACATAGGGATGGGCAAAATGGGAAAATACATCGATATATATCGTATCGATATATTTAAAAAGCATCGGAATTGAAACGATACTATCGGGGGAGAAATATCGAGCTTTCGATATATCGAATTATAAATACCAATTAAAAATTACTATTTTACTAAAATACAGTGTACCTTCTGCTTGGGGAGAACCCTCCTTAGCGGACACTTGTACTCTAAACGGACAGATTTCAGGAATTTTCTTGTGCTCCTGCTTCTCAAATACTTTCCTCTGTTTAGGGGACATATATTTGGATCCCGTAGGTGTCTGCTTAAGACAGAGTACACTGTTCATATTTTAGACAAAATTGGGGTGTACAAAAGGACGTTTTCGAGTTCTCAGATGGTATGATGAGATATGATACGATAAGATAAGACATGAACGATTAAAATGCCGCTTTATATCCAAGAGAAATACGTGTGAAACACAGGTTTACAACGATAGACATACATATATAAAATATCGCTTTCGATGTCGGGAAAAGTATATCGATGTACGATATATCGCCGAGCAAAAATATCAGTATAAATTTTCGATATATCGTTTTAAAAATATCGATGTTTTGATATATCGATATTTTTTGCCCATCCCTAGTGGGACATATTGTACCATTGGTTGTTTATTGTATTGTATTGTTTTTTCCTTTTCAAATAAACATAACCGATGGGATATTTGATCCCAAGAAGTCATGTTAATACAATCCAATGGGACATTAAATCCCAGGATGTAAATCCTTTCTCAGGCACGAAGGATTTTTTTTACAATTTTTTTAAATTAATTTTTCAGCATAAAAACTATTAGAAAAAAATCACTAAAATGTGTGTAGATCTTCTGCTTATAGTTTGGTAGTGAAAGGGTTAAAACAACTTATTGTCTGTACAGAATAGAAAGACTTTACGCTGTTGAAGTAAATGCGAATGAAGTAAAGAGCTTAAAGAATGACCATAATCATTGATATTGTGAAAGAAAATCGACTCAGTGCTATCACATTAAATGCAACCCTGCTATTTTGATTACATGACATGAGATTATTCCATCAAGTAGTGAATGTAACCCAAAATACTCCTTCCTTTCTTTTTTTTTTTATATGTTTTTGGTAAACGATATTTATTAAAGACAGCAAAAAAAAAAAAAAAAAAAAAAAAAAAAAAACTAAATGGAGGTCCAAAGGATAGCAAATTTTTTCCCAGTGTATAATGGTATAAATACATACGTTCGAACTGAAGAGATAAATTTTTGAATGCATGAGATTTCATAGAGCTTGATTGAGTTTTTGAAAGGTATTTATTTATTTATTTTTTTTTTGTTTTATTGAATCATCGTTTAGAAATTTATTTATTTCTTGATTTATTTATTTACGATTTTACGTGAACGTCAACGCCAACGGGTTTACAGACTTAATAGGGGGAATTTAAGGTAATAATATTTTCCATCTGATTAAATACAATAAAAGCCAAGATCTCCTACATTCATTCCTAAGTGTTATTGTCCAAAATACACGATGAATGGCAGTTGATTCGGTTACTTAAGAGTTCTTTGTTCTCTATTCAAAGGAGCTCATATAACGAATGGCTTACGAAATGCTCTTATAATTTGCGCAGTCACTACATACTATGTATAATAAGAAGAAGAATGGCGAAAATTAAAGGAAATGGAAAAGAAAAAGAAAAACTCGAATAAAAGAACAGAAAATATAAAAAAAAAGAAGCCAACTACCAAAAGGAGAAAGACTTTGCGAAAAAAAAAACCAACAAGAAAAATAACTGAACGCATAAAAGAAGATGGAGGCAAAATTGTAAGGATTATGTATGGTCGTCGTCATAACTACATTTTGAGTAAATCCTATTATTTCTTATTCGCTTAACTCAGATTCATTACGTAAAGTTTCTTATCTTTGCGCAGACACCTACTTATTTGTACCTCCTTACACCGATGCTCACCAGAAAAGGAAGTACCAGCAAGCATTGCCAAGAACACGAAAAGAAAGAATGAACAAAAAAAAAAATAAAAATAAAAATAAATAAAAAAAAAAATTAAGAAGGCAGCAAGCAGGGATTTATGGTTAGTTACTGTCTTTCGAGTTAAGCTCTTTAACTAAAATATTGAGCCGTCAGTGTGTCCATATTATTCATAATTTTGGACACACACACGCACACCACATGTGTATATAAACATATATATGTAGGTACATATGTACATATATGCTTGTATATATATAAATATGATACTTTGTTTTGCTTTTCGTCGTTTCGCAAGGATATTTTCACGGCTCACACTATCTCACACACACACACATGCGACACGTACACACGCACATGTGCGATGGCGATGGCGATTGTGATTGTGATTGCGATTGCTCTCCCCCATGTACAGTGAATAAGTATGTTCACGCATATAAGTATGTCGATTATGCAATAGAATATCTTATTGAACCGACGATCCGAGCGGATGATGGGTGCGTTGATTTATGCTCCAACAGGATACATGCACACACATGCACATATATACAAGAGTGTATAGATACCCTGCAGGAAGCCTGTCGCCATATGGCCCCATGTCTATATTGACGTCAATATAGACAAGAGAACTAGTTCCACCGTCAACAGTATTTATAGGCGGTGTCATTAGAGAAACTGTACTGTCAAGAGGTATAGTTCATCTTTATTGACCATGTCAACAACGAGTCTCCTTATAAGGCGAAAGAGTACTCCTTTTTGTCTACATAATAGTACCGATCGTCAATAGTTCGTCAATAGTTTTTCGGTCTACTGTTGACATTCAATGACAACTCAATGTTAAATGTCAATAACGCAAAGCATTGCGACGGGTATAACTGGTCAGTAGAACTGCTGACGCGGTCAATAGAGAAAGAGTATAGATTCACTACTGACATTTCCTACAGGGTAAATACACATATGCAAATAAGTTAAGACAACCCGTTATTTTTTTTTGCAACGATAAGTTATTCAAATTGTATTCGTTTGCTAACAGTAAAGCATCCGATTATTCAACGAAAATCCTTCCATGAGATTCAAATGAAAAGGAAAATTCAGAAATCTCTTAATAGTTCTAGAATAGGTACCTACCGAAGTCAGTCATTAAGGAAAGCAAATGAAAAGGGCTCTTATACATATCAAATAAAAAATTTCATTTCCCCGCTGCGCTCGAATCGAATTTTACATTCCAATGTATCCTGTTGATCCCTAGTCCGCTTTGGGGCGTACAAAATCTATGAATTTAATATTTTAAAGACCGCAGAATAGAAGCTTTAACTCTCTAATGCCACAATTTTTTGTTTTTTTTCAATAAAAAGTTCAGATATGACCAGGGCTCGGATTTTGTTGACTTTTACAAATTTAAAGCATACTTTATGGGGCAAAAATATTTTCGTACCACCATTTTGCGAATAAGTTAAGCGAAGTTGAACTTCAAATCACTTTTTTAACTTCAAAATAATTCATATTGAAGTTAAAACACGATTTGCATCTCAACTTTATGCGAGTTGAACAAAATTTTTGCTCCATAAAGTATGCTTTAAAATTTTTAAAGTCAACAAAATTCGAGCCCTAGATATGACTAATTTTGGGTAGAAAAACATGAATCTGAAATAACTATTATTAGTTTTTTTTTTTTGATAATGATTTATTCGAAGAAAGTCCGTCTAGAGCCAGGAATTAGAGGGTTAAGGAAACTTAAAACAAAAAACGAAACAACAGAAGAAAAAAACAAATGAAAAATGAAAAAGGAAAAACAATAGAACCAAGAGTGAAAAATTATTGAGGTCTCTAGGTTGATTCCTTGAAGGTAGGAAATATTCGTTTGCACTGTTTCTTAATTTTTTCTGATTTTTATTTTTATTATTTCTGACACGTAAAGCTTTTGTATTTTCTCCTTTTGATTGGATAATGTTTGCGCTTTATAAAGGAAAAAAAAAACAAAAATATTGATTTATTGTTTCGTTCAACGCAGCAACGAGTGCTCGTTACATTTTGATTTGCTTCGAAAGCATCTGTTGAATATTGTTCAATTTATTCATGGATTTCTATTTAACTGCAAACCACATTCCTTGTCGATTTGTTGTTCATTACTGCCTAGATGCGATGCAACAATTTCCCTTAGGTTTCAGACTGTCAATTCACATACACGTACATACATACATACATATATTTACAAGTATATTGGCAGATGTGGAGGAATGTTTTAGGCATGCGAAGAGTGTGAAATCGAATATGCTGCCTACAGAGATAAATATGTAGTCTGAAAAATGGATTCCTTCATTGAAATATTTTCCATTGAAATTCATAACCGAAATAATTGAAAATCCTTTGACGGCTATTTGAGGCTATTCCGCATCAGATTCTAATTGAGATGGTCTAATTTTTTGACTAGTCTAGTAAACATAAATAAATGGTATCCCAGCGGCAAATGTCTCGCTGACATCAACGATGAAGTCACGGTGACTTTGGATCCTGCATATGCATGACAATTCATATGACACTTTGTATGACATTTGTACAGGAGTTCGACAGTGAATTCACCGGTGACATTGTCAGGGATCAAATCCGCCAAATTTTCGGATTCTGAGTCGAGCACTCATCCTCTACGCCACTTCATGCTAACGCTGAACTGACGCTAAAACCTTATTTAAGATTTCAATAGCCAATGAGAGATTCAAGCACGTGAACAGTATCACTCCACGATGACATGTCCTCCACGATGCCATGCATGACAATGTCACCTATATGTCATCGATGACATCACTGATGACATTGTCATGCAGGAGATAATTTTCCGCTGGGATAGTTTGCTGATAACCCATGTGACACATACAGACACAGACAGGTGCTAAGAAGTTCGAGTAGTCCTGCTAAGCAAATATGAATTTTCCTATTGGGTGAACACGTATGCATGAATGAATGTATGTATGAATACGCGTAGAGATAGATATCTGCGTACGTGATAGGAAAAAGGAAAGCTCACTTTTACCAAAAATTGATTTATTGTACCGGTTTCTTGCGTGTTAAATGAACTATAGGACGACGTTGACTCTTCTAATATTTACCTGGGGACACATAAATTAACTGCGACTTATCAAACGAGAGTTCGCATACGTGTGTGTGTGTGTGTTGTGTGCGTAGAGACTTGAGTATTTGCCATATATCAACTTTGTTGGGAAATATAAACGTGACCACGTTACAATGTTCTAGTCAAAAAACAAACATTGTGGTCGAAATATGGTCTTCATGATTGGGATTTCATTTTGGCATTTACTTGTTTTTGTTTATCTCTTTTTTAACGCGTTTTTTTTTTGTTTTTTTTTTTGTATTATTGTTGGCTTAGTTTGTTTGGTTTTATTTTGCGAAAAACAAAAGAAAAAGTGCAAAAGAAACACGAGGCCAAAAAGATTAATTGGACTTAATAAAAAAGTCACTTTAAGTGAAATATATCCTTCGATATTCCGTTTTGAGACAGAGCACATAGCTTCTCAAAATTTACCAACTAGAAGAAGAATGTTAAATCTTGAAATCCCTTCTTTAATGCTTTTAACTGATTGCTTAAAGAAACGTAAAACCCTTTGATTTGAAGCCACTAACTTTTAGAATGATTGATACGTGACATTTTCAGGACTAAACGTGCTCGTGCCCGTGCTCGTGCCCGTGCCTGTGCTCTGACTCTCTGTCTCTTCTGCCGTTGTTATCATTGTTGCTCTGTTTTTCTTGCCCGGCGAAATTTTTCGATATTACGAGTATCTTCTTGTCTGCATTCGGTATTTAAATTCAATGCTTTTTCTTAAGTAGACGATAAGCATGATAAGTTGCCAATCAAATTACTGAATTCTTTTAAGCCGTATATGTATTTATATAAACAGAGAAAAGTGAACAGACAAACAAACATACGAACAAACGAACATACGAGAGGACGAAGGAACGCACGATGGAAGGACAAATACGCACAGAAGCGAGAACAGGATTGTGAGGCCACAACGACATCCTGAATCATGTCAAGTTCATAGCAAGCAAATTTAATGCGCACATTAATCTAAATTAAATGCACTTGAGAGCCATATGCCATTCTCCGTTGGATGCCAATGAACGAATGCGTCAGTGAGCCCTGTGAGCCTTAAGACGACGCTGTCGAAACTGAGGGCTGAATAGTATAAATATTTGTATCCTGAAGCCTGATCGTCTGATGGTCTGTTGGGCTGATGAGCTGATGGCCGACCGAATACCACTGATTATGGGTGGTCATTTCGCAAACATTAATCTTGCAAATGAGCAATGAACTTAGAGTTGGGCATTAATGATGAGACAAGAACGGAGAGACCGACACACACACACACACGCACAGAGAGCGGTAGTGAGTGGTAGTCAATCAAGCTGCTGTGCAAAGGCGCACCAGTTGCCGTCTGCTCTCGAATATGGCACAGCGAATTTTATACTTTCCAACGCATACATACATACATACATACGTACGTATCGAAGGAATACAAAGTTATGAATATACATATGTATGCGACCTATGAGCATACGAAAACTTCATTTCGATTATGTGGATGAACGGATGTTAATATTTCCCAGATGTGCAGCACAGAATTTTGTTAGCCATAAAATCTCCCGTTTTCACGGTCCAAGTGAATGACTTTGCCAAACCATTTCACTTCACTTTGAGAGCTGATTAATCAAATTAATCTTTAATACAAACAAACAAACAAAAAAAAACAAAAAAAAAAAAAACGTGCCAAATTCAATAACGCATGGAGACCCCTAAATGTATGCAATGTTTTTTTATTATTATAATTTTTATTTGAATTTTTAATTTAATGAAATCAATAAACGAAATCGTTTAGCACGTACGTCCCACATGCGATTTTGTTTAGCTAAAAAGCTTTCATCTGCCCAAAGGATTTGCTATTCATTTGGAAAAATAGAGAGAAAGAGAAATAAAATATGAAAAGGACATTCAACATTGAATGTGCTTAAAAATGACAAAAAATAAAATTTAGAACGAATAAAATCAAAACATAACAATTGAAATCGCATATCCCTATTGGTTTTCCTTTTCCAAGATGCGTCATAAGGAAGAGGCACTCAGGGAAACTTTTGACGTTTAGAAAAGTTTCGGTTCGTTTCATCCATTCAAACGTAAAACCTTTTCAAGAAAGTTTATCTTCTGAAGGAGGAGGAGGAGGAGGAGGAGAAGACGAAGAAAACACGTTCCGTTATCGAATTTATCATTGTTTTTTTTTATTATTTTTTTTTTTTTTTTTTTTTTTCTGGGGTCCCGTGCTGACTTTGATGCTGAGCCGCACCTTTAAATAAACTTGAAATGGTCGGCCACACACTCTCTCTCTCTTTCTCTATTTCAATCTCTTTCTCTGTCAGTGTCCGAGTCTGTTGTGTCCCTCTCGAAGTGGGTACAAAAGCGATTAAATGATTTCCCCGAAATAGGGACGGCAAAATTTAGTTTTGTATTTACCGATGAAAAAGGATAGAATCAATTTTTTTTTTTTTTTTGCTTGAAAAATAAAAAAAAAGGATAGCCTTTTAGGTACCTATTGCCTTTCCCGTTATTTTTTTATTTTTTTTTAATTCTTTTATTTTTTTTTATTTTTGCATTTTCTATTTTCTTATATTTTTTTCCACTTTTTGGTATATTGATTGCTGCGGCCCTTTATGCCCGAGAGGGCTTCCGAACATATGAACAATTTTCTATATTCGTAAGATTTATTTCGTCATATATGTATTTGTATAAGAGCAAAAAAGAAAGGTTTATTGTTTAACTTAAGAATTGATTTTCTATGGAAAACCAGTACGCAAAGGGCTTTTATTTTTCGTTTTTGCTTTTGAAATCGATAGCCTTGATGGAGTTCGAATGGTTGCAAAAATGATCAAATAAGATTTCAATTGAGCTTTCAATCATTTTTCAATCGCTCTTTAAAGTATCCTCACCTCGAGTGGTCGTGTGGCCCATTATGGATCTTACGGTCAAGGTGTGCACAAAACAAAACAAAACAAACAAAAATACTCTCCAATTATTTGTATCGGTTTTGAAGGATTCCCTCATTTATTTAAGTGGGCGCCATTTGGGGTGCTTTTCTTATTTATATCTCCCTTTTGGCGATTCAAAGGAATATTGAATATCGAAAATTGAATAAAAAAAAGGAATGGAGAAGCTTTAGCACTTAAATCGACTAAAGTTAAATGTTGAATAATTGCTTCTTCGGGAATTCCATAAAAGGGAATGTCGCCCAATGTAACCTGAGCGATATTATGACAAAAATGAAGGTTGAAAATGTTAAAAAAATCATTAAGAATTTCGATTGATACATCAGGGAGGCAGGATAAAAACTGAGTTGGCAACATTCAATGGTGACAATACCTGAGCGATAATTACTTTAATATGTTCCTTCATTTTAAATGCAAGTGCTTGCCAGCGAATACTGTTTATACAAAGCTGAGATGCGCTTAAGTTGTTTCTTTGTTGTTGTTTCATCGCACGCGAGGCAGTGATAGCGAAGAACAATGAGATTGGCAACATTCAATGGATAAGCACACATACATTGAGGAAGAGAAAATTGTTTAAATGTTCCGTCTGGCATCACTTTTTAAAGGGACAAGCAATTCGGATTACTTTAATTTGCTTCGATTCCATCGATTTTGAATCTTATCGTCAAGCTTAAAAGTCGATTTTGAGACATTTGAATTTTCCGTCGCATACCAGTTATATACGCAAAAGAAGTCTTAGTATTATAAATATATATAGGTCACTTTGCATAATTTTCAATGCCATAGAGCACAGGTTTCAACTTGATATGCGAGATGAATTCCGCAGTTAGTGCAGTCTGACTTATAGCAATTCTTTCATCAAATAAAACCTGTAGACCTAAATAAATAAATAAATAAATTTAGTCCCTGTGCGACCACTTCTCCTATGTATATGTAAAATTAAAAAAAAAAAAATAAAAAAATATTTCACTATTCACACTGTGCAAATTTTCATATCGGAAATTTATCCCCAAATTCATGGAAAAAAATTTCAAAAATTAAAGCCCAAAATCCAACATTTCGAAAGCCCGATGCGAGAGTGCGCGACGTCACGAAAATGTTTTGCGTGACGCATTTCAATCTCCAATGAGAGTTTTGCGTCACGCAGATTATAGCATAATTTCGCTTCTAGTAATGCAATATTTGAACCGAGTACCAATCTAACGAGTACCGATTACCAATCTAACGAGTACCGAGTACTCATAAAAATTATACGCTATCACTTCAGTTTAAAATTTAATTCAAAATTTTCAAAAATTTTCAAAAATTGTTCAAAATGAACCGAAGCTCGCGAAATATTTTAAAAGCTCTTTTTCACGGAACAGTGAACAGTTTTTGTTTCATTAGTTTAAACAAGTACCCAATAGCGAGTACTACAAATAATAGCTACATCATTAACCTGTCAAATTGCCGCGCAACGAGAAATATTCAATTTTTCAAAATTTTCTCGCTACGATGTCTCGCAGTGCGATACATTGGAGCTTGAACCATATGATTGAATATATTGAAATTGGTGTGCGTCTCGTCTCGCGCTCTCGCAATGTTGGATTTTGGGCTTAATTCTAGCAATTTTCTCTTGACCCATATAAGAACAACTGAAAATCATAAATAAAAAAAATAGAAAAAAGAAACAAAATAAGAAAAAGAATTCAATAGAAATTAAATTAAAAAGGAAAGAATATTTCAAAGGAAAATGCGCTCGGACATTAAGTGAAAATGTTAGTCATTTGGTCAGAATCGTTGCTAAAGTTATGCTCAAGCAATAAATAAAATGTTCCCTTGTGTAATGATACGGATTCAAATGGCAACGCTTTTAACTGTTCATTTTCCATTTTCCGAACGTTTTGCCTCTCCGTCTCTGTCTCCTTCTCCTTCTGTTGTTGCTACCGATGCTACCGCTACCGCTGCTTTCATTAAGTTCAAATCGACAATTTTGTGTTTTTTCTTTCTCTTTCTCTCTCTCTCTCTCTCTCTCTCTCTCTCTCTCTCTCTCTCTCGCTTGTCCCACTGCAACGGTTCTGCTTCATCTTTTGCCTGCGCTTCTTCGTCTTCTTCTTCTTCGACTAAGTGCTACCGTCGCATTAAAAGCGGAAACGGAAACTGAGCAGTTGCAATGTTGCCGTCATCAATATGGCCCGCAAATGCACTGTTGTTGCAATTCTCGTACTTACAGCTGAAGCTGGTGATGTTGTTTTTATTTATTTATATTTGTTGTTGCTGCAGCTGTGAGTGGTGATGGTCCAATTTTAGAGTGAATTGTAATTCGATCTTACAGTTTTGTGCATTTGCTTCAGTTCACTAAGAATATCCTTGTATGCAAGTCATTTCAATTACATACATATGTACAATAATCGAGGAAACGTGGGTTAACATTTGAATGGACGTAGGTATGCATGTACGTGTTTATGTTTGTATGTTATGCATGTATGTGCTTATGAAAATATTTATGCATTATTTGTTTTTATTTATTCTTTCGAAAAATTGAGGTTATTGCCGTTCAAGAGCAGACCAAAGGTGAATGGACAGCGAGAGTTTTTTTATTTTCGATTTATCGAGAGAGTGTTAGAGTAAGAGAGTGAATGATTGAGAGAAAGAGAGAGAGAGAGAGAGAGTGTGTGAGATAGAGGGAGATAGAGAGAGAGAGAGAGAGTGTGTGAGATAGAGGGAGATAGAGAGAGAGAGAGAGAGAAAGAGAGTGTGTGAGAGAAAGAGAGAGAGAGACAGAGAAGGATTGAGAGAAAGTGTGAGAGAGTGAAAGAGAGTGAAAGAGAGAGAGTGAGAGAGAGAGTGAGAGAGAGAGAGTAAGAGAGAGAGTAAGAGAGAGAGAGAGTGAGCGAGAGAGTGAGAGAGAGAGAGAGAGTCAGAGAGAGAGAGAGTCAGAGAGAGAGAGAGAGAGTGAGAGAGAGTGAGAGAGAGAGTGAGAGAGAGAGTGAGAGAGAGAGTGAGAGAGAGAGTGAGAGAGAGAGTGTGAGAGAGAGTGTGAGAGAGAGTGAGAGAGAGAGAGTGAGAGAGAGAGTGAGAGAGAGAGAGAGTGAGAGAGAGAGAGAATGAGAGAGAGAGTGAGAGAGAGTGAGAGAGAGAGTGAGAGAGAGAGGTAGAGAGAGAGTGAGAGTGAGAGAGGGTGAAAGAGAGTGAGTGAGAGTGAGAGAGAGAGACTGAGAGAAAGTGAGAGAAAAAAGGACTTCAGTGACAAAATGAAAAAGAAAAATCAATCCGAAAAAAAAAATTTATTACAAATTTTTCAAAACATTTGCGTTTTGTTTTTCTCGGATAAAAAAAGTATGCGTGTTTACGCTTTGGTGTTTGCTCAGAGTATTTGTGCTGTCTAAATACGACTTTGGTATTAATCAGTTAAGCCGTATCTGACCCGTATCAAAAAACCAGTGGGGGTGTCTACAGCCGGATCATGTCCAAAACCGGGTGACACTCCCCCGCAACGTTAACGCATTGTTAGAATTTATTTAACTGTGCGATGAAGCAAAAATAAATGCGCGATTTAATTGCGATTGACAACTGTTCGCAAATACAATTACTGCGAAAGCTCGTTAAATGTGAGATGTCACTGGTCGGCAGCGAATTTTAAGCGAAACAATGATTATGTCGAATTTATACATACATACATATCGATATGCAAGCAGAATTTATGTAGCACGTCTAGTTTTTTTTTTTTTTTTCTACAAGCCTCTTCGGTTTCTCTACCCTCTCTTATGCTTCGTCTCCCAGCCTCTCTCTCCGTCGCACTTTGAACATATTTAAAAGCATGTGAAAAGTGGGCGTGTCAAAGGGGCGGTTTTAATAAAGAAATTTAACAAAATGCGGTATATGGAGCCCCTAATGGCCTTAAAAACCTGTTGAATATTCTTTCTTAGTGGTCCTGTTTTTTGGGCGTGGTTTCAAAATTATTTAAACATTGTGTATCTGTGTCGGGTATTTTATTGTATATACTACCCTTACTTGTTTTTTCCTTCTATGTTATGGTACGAATTACATATGACAATATTAGTTACAAAAGCTCAAAAATCGACTTAATAGAACCAATCTGAAAATAATTTTTCATTCATCGCACGACAATCAACTAAAATCACATAACAAAATTCTTGCTAAAGATTTTATTTTTTGTATTTTTTTGCTGGCTGACCAGTGTTTTCAATAAATTTCCCTCAATTCGCCCTTAAGTTTTTAATCAGAATGAATAATTCGAAAATGATTAAGTTACTCGGCAATTAAAAGAGCACTTCAAAGTCCATGGAATTTTTATTGAATGAATTCATTTCGGTATTTAAGTCCATTCACAAATATTGGCTTCGAGCTCAATTATACCTCTTTGTTTATTTAAAGAGTATTTATTTAAAAGAGATTATTTTCTTGTTTGTGTGTGTGCGTGTGTTGTTCTTTTTTAATAGATTAAAGAATAAAATATTTGTTGGTATAACGACCGAACGTAATTCGATTATTATGATGAAGCTCCGGGCTTAAGACACGTCGGCTTTTAGCCTACTTTAGCTTTAAAATGATCGATTGGTTGTTGAGTCAAAAATCGCTTTTATCAATCTCAGTGTTAACAAAAAAAATATATAAAAAAAATAAAAAATAATGAAAATCAAAAGGCTCTGCGGCAAAAGCCATAGATTATTGTTTATATGCACAAATATTGTATAAAAACAAATACAACAATATCAAGAGCAACAAAGTTGGTTTGCCTCGAAAAATAAATTGCATCTGTTGATAACTTTTTTTTACGACAGCGTGCCGCAAACACGACGCACCGCGCGCCGCTGATCCTGATGCTGCTGCTGCTGCTCATTCTGCTGCTGGAATTTGTTTAGCCGCATTCATTTTATGTTGCTGCTGGTGCGAGAAAAATGTCCTCGTTTGTTTCGCTTCCTGTCAGATTTATTTTAGTTGTGAAAGCGATAACTTATCCTGACAGTTTGGTAAATAGCCTTAGCCGCGCGCCGTATGACATGCCCCAACATTTAAATCCGTGTCACTATAAACACTCGCGCGCGTTATACAGACACACATATGTGTGTATGTATGCGTACACATACATTTACAGTTATGCCAATACAAATAGTAGCACACACGAACACACACACGCACGCACAAACAAAGATGCATATGTGTATTTGGACCCACGAGCGCAGATATTTCTACTTATGCATCAAATACTGTTTACATCTACACACACACACACACATACTAACAGGTTTATGTACATATAAAATCCATAAACACTTTGTGCACAAGCATGAAAGATTTTGAATTTATATCGCCATTTTGTTCGAGTATTGTCAGAGCAAAGAATTGCTCCGTTGTTGGCATTGTCTTTGAGCCAGTCGCCTTCTTGGATCGAACAGTTTGTAGGCCATCAGGCCATCTGTCATGCAAGTTGAATATGATTTTTAAATAAGATTACAAATCCATGTACATACGTACATGATACGACTAAAAGCTGGCAATATCGAAAGCCGCGAAAAACATTTTATTTATTTATTAATTTTTTTTTTTTTTTTGTTAAAGAAATAAGCCCAGCAACAAGAATTACAACAGGAGCACTGGAACAACTGAAATAAACAAACAAAGGCATAAGTAATTCAAAGGAAAAATAATCAAAAACAAAAAGAAAAGAAAAACCAAAAAAACAAAAAAAAAAAAAAAACGAAATTTTAATCGAAAAAGTTTTGCATTTTGCAACGTCACCGATTTACGTTGTAAGTCTGGGCACGGAATACCCTTGCTTAGGTATGACGTCGAAGCATGCGTGCCGTGCAAGCATTAATGCCAACAAGGATAATGCTCCCAACAGTGGAAACATATTCGTGTAACAGTCGATAAAATAATATAAAAAAAAGGCTCAAATAACAGAGAGATAGTGAGAGAGAGTGAGAGAGAGAGAGAGTGAGTGAGAGAGAGTGAGAGAGAGTGAGAGAGAGTGAGAGAGAGTGAGAGAGAGTGAGAGAGAGTGAGAGAGAGTGAGAGAGAGTGAGAGAGAGTGAGAGAGAGTGAGAGAGAGTGAGAGAGAGTGAGAAAGAGTGAGAGAGAGTGAGAGAGAGTGAGAGAGAGTGAGAGAGAGTGAGAGAGAGCGAGAGAGAGCGAGAGAGAGCGAGAGAGAGCGAGAGAGAGCGAGAGAGAGCGAGAGAGAGCGAGAGAGAGCGAGAGAGAGCGAGAGAGAGCGAGAGAGAGCGAGAGAGAGTGAGAGAGAGTGAGTGAGAGTGAGAGAGAGTGAGAGAGAGTGAGAGAGAGTGAGAGAGAGTGAGAGAGAGTGAGAGAGAGTGAGAGAGAGTGAGAGAGAGTGAGAGAGAGTGAGAGAGAGTGAAAGAGAGTGAGAGAGAGTGAGAGAGAGTGAGAGAGAGTGAGAGAGAGTGAGAGAGAGTGAGAAAGAGAGAGAGAGTGAGAGAGAGAGAGTGAGAGAGAGAGTGAGAGAGTGAGTAAGAGAGAGTATGAGATGGCAAAATTTTCCCTTGACTTAACGAAACGAACGAAATTAGTGAATGATGTTATGACAACTATAAGTTACACAGCGAGACAGTAGAGAAATATTTTCGCACAATTGTCTGTGCCTAATATATCTACCTACTCTCAGCTATTCCGCTTTGAGCGAAACGACTAAAAAGACCAAAAGAAGAAGAAACAGAAATAAAAACTGAACGTGAAACGTGACATTACCGAGCGTAGCAAATACGTTTGTAGTGAAATCGCAGGGTTAAGCGCGGCTATGCATGGAGCTGTCAAATACCGTTGTTGCTGCTGCATCGCTTCGCTTCGCCACGTTATTGTCACCAACACTTCAGAAGTTGTTAACAGTGTTTACAATTGGAACAGGGAAAAACGAAACGAAAGGAATCGAATCGAAAGGCAAACCAGTGCAACGTAACGAAGTGGTCGAGGGGGGAAGAGTGCTTCAAAATACTTTCGAATGAATGAAACCTGATGCTGGTAATGTCGACTGCTAATAAGCCGGATCCAGAGTGTCTGTTCGAAAGTTTTCTGCAAATGTTTTTTTTTTTCCAAAACAGGAGCATTGCGCAAAGGTGCGACATGCTTTGGCTTTTTCTAGTTTTTCTCTCCCCCTTTGCCCCCCTCCGATTTCCATTTTTCCACTTTTCAACTTTTGCCGTTTTCATATCAAAATGGCACTGTGGGACGAAATCGTTCGTTTTTTGTTTGAAGGTAGAAGAATAGAAAACAATGTTTCTTTTTTTTTTTGTCGAATAGCCTCTGAAAAGTTGTTTATGGGTTAACCAGTGTTATAATTGAATTGTTGAATTGAGCAATTTTCTTTCATTCTCTATTCTTTTTTTTTATTTTGGCTTTTATTGGTTGAAAACTCGAAATCGAAACAGCCATTTGTCCAAATGGTGAAAGTCTCAAATAAGTATAATCTGCATTTAATACGGAAGAAATGAGTTGGAGTCGAGAACGCTTGAATTTTAGGCTCACTTTCAATAGTGGAAATCTAAGATAGACAGATTTTTATATAGAAGCGGCATTCCAACTGTTGATAGCGAAATTGGGGTGTTTTTTAAAATTGAATTTAATTTTTTCATTGTGTTTTGCAATTATTTTATTTTTTATTTTTAAACATGTAAAAACTTTAATTTTTTCGAATAACTCTGGTGGGTAACATCGGCAGTTGTATTCGGAGGGAGTGTGCCAAATTTCCAATCAATTGGTGTACCTAATAAAACTTGAAATATCGTGTCAAGAGACTTGCAAATAGTGGTTTCGGTGAAAACGTTTTGTTCCGGCAGGAATCGTAGAGCTACCGCCTCACTAAAGAAGCTCTTACTATGCCAGTGACCCAGGCTCTAAAATTTCCTTTAAGCAGTATATCCTTTAAGGTATGAACTTCACAGTGTTGGAAAAGTAGGTGTAATTGTACTTTTTGCGGCCCTTTTTCACTTCAAAGGTACATTAGGTACAATTTGTCCATTTTAGGTACAATTTCAAGATGAAGAAATTTTGTTAGTGAATGAAATGGTGAAAGCTCTTCTGTGGTTATCCGCGACTACTCCTGATTCTATTGCAAGATTCTCATGAAATTTACACAGAAACGGCATTGGCCGTCATAAGAATATATGTCACGGGTTGGTCATCGAAATGGGAATAGATTACTCCATCGTATCAGTAGGTACCTCTCGTTTTGCAAGACAATGTCATCGTTCGGGAGTGAATAATACCTTCTCTCGATGACATTTCCATTAGAATTGGTATGAATAACATCTCCTTTAAATGTCACCATGTCTTCAGATTTGAGAAGTACTCAAATTTTTCCCTTGATGTCTTCTTCGGTGAAAACATGAAATGAATTTACCATTTATGAACAAAAATCCGGCTGGGTATATTAGGTACACTTTACTATATTTAGGTACAATTTATGGACCATTTTTAGTACACACTGAAATTTCCATTTTCCAACACTGGTATGAACTGATAAATATGTAAAGAAATAAAAATTTTTTCAATATTTTTCACAAGCAAAGATGATAACTTTAAAAAAAAAATAAAAGAGAGAGCCTAGAAAAATTCTCACTTCACACTTCTTCTCTGTTCACAATCTTGTCTCAGTTTGAGCTCAAGAGCCGTACAAGATACATCTTGCAATCATTAAGCTGTATTCCGTCAATTTATGGTAAGCTTTTCTAGTGCTCATTTTGGCTTATATTCTTAGCTATTTATTGTTATTTATTTACATTTGATTTCGGTTATTTTGTAGCAAAGCATTTGAAGAATTTTTCCCAGAGAAATTTGCGAAAAGAAAATTCATAAAAATTTTAACATCGAGCTTAGAAGATCACTGTGCAATTTCTTGTGTTGTCTCTTCTCTTATATTTTTTGGTGTATTTTTGTTTATTCTTTCCTATTATTTATTTATTTTTTTTTTTTTTGGTTTTTGCTTTCCTTTTGACTGCCAATATGCAATTCGTCGGTGACAACTTCAAAAGGTGTTGACAAACTTATACTTGTCAGTCGTTTTATACGTAGTATTCGCCCGTTTCGCTCGCCATCGTTAATGCTTGTTGTAGTGGCAACATTTCATTCGTCCTTCTTTTCTTCTTATTTTTTTTTTATTTTTTTGGCTGTAAGCTGTGGGCTTTCAACTGTTGGCTATAGGCTATGGATTGATAATGTTAAGATTGCTGGCATTTTATTTATTTTTATTTCCATTTTTATTTGTCTGTTTATTTGTTTATTTTTCTTGTTCCTGCACCTTCTTCCTTTTTCCTGCTCCCTTTATCCTCTCTATTCTTTTCGTTTTTGGTTTTCGTTTCTTATTTTTATTTTTTTTCTTTCTTATTTGACTTTTTCTTGAGCAATCATATCGGATCGGAGTAAGTTTTACTTGCGCATTTCTGTTTCATTTCGCATTATTCTTAGTTTTGCGGACAAACATTTGTGTCGTTTTCAGCTGAAGTTTGGCGATAAATAAAAAGTTGCCTTCGGGCAAAAGTAGTCGCATAAAACATAGCATAAGATATCATCATTGCAAAGGTGTGCAAAGATATTCCGCCAAAGGGAATAAAGCGATACAAAATTGGAGCGGTTCGCTACAAACCAAAGCAAAAAAATAAAAAAAATATCGAATGTCAAATTGTAAGTACGTTCGCGTGTACAATTGTACATACGTATGTATTCAGATATTGTCTATTCTGTGAATTTGTGATTTTGGTGAGTTGGGGTGGCTGAAATTATTACCACCTTCATCGCAAAAGAAGAAGAAGAAAAAAACGGAAAGAAGGAAGTGACAATTTGAAAGTTAAGCGAGTTTTTCCTGCCATGCCGTGTTCATTTTCTCTTTAAGGTTGACCATTGAGGCCATATATTTCTTGTAGTTCCCCACATAGACAGTCTCACACACACTCACAAGAAGCTTTGCGACCGTTCGGTCGTTATGTTATTTTTTGCCCTTCGCTCCAAACTTTCAATTTTCTTTGGTTTCGGTTTGGATGTGGGCCTACATTTGCGCTTGGATTCAGATTCGGATTCGGATTTGGGTTGAAATGCGACAAGATAGAACGTGTGATAGACAATTGAGTTTAGTTTTTCATTGTGTATTCTTTTTGTTGTTTTACCTTCTTCCTACTTTGATGTTTTCTTTTATTTCATTTCATTACGTTTTTCTTTTGCCTTGGCTCTCTTAGGTCTTACTTCCGTTGACCAGAAAATTTATGTCTTACTTTCATTTAATCAACGTGTTCTTATCCACTTGACAGTTGTCGAGTGTGAAATCGCATGCGGGTTTGTCCGTCCGTGTTTGTCTCTTTGTGCGACTGTCCGGGTCCTTCTTCGCTATCAGCGTGAAACAAGAATTCGTGTAATAATATACCTACCGATAAAACACCGATGTCCTTCATGTTTCCTTTCCTTTTTCTTGTCGCTTCGATGTTTCTTTTCCTTTTTTATTTTACTTTTTATTTTGTTTTATTCTTTTTACAAAATTTTCTCAATGTCTCTCGTTTGTTTTTCGTTTTTCATTCTTCTTGTTTTTGTTTTTGTTTTTGGATTTTCAATTTCGTTTCCGTACGTTATTATTTTGTGTCAGTTTCAATCAGTCGTTTCCGCTTCCGGCAAAATTTCTTGTTCACGACAGTTGACAAATGCCCGCAAGAGTTTCTGGCGTTCGTGTTTTAGCATTGCAAAAGGACCAGCGACGCCAACGCGAACTCCTGCGACAACGCCAAAGTCAAAGGCAAAGGCAGGATAAAATCTCAGGGACACGTGAAAAAGCAACGACGTTCGAATCAACCTTTAAACTGTCAATTGAATTGAACAAGATTTTAATCCATTGTCGTTTACCGCATTACTTAAGATAAGATAAGATCAGTTAAGCAACGAAAATATTTGACGCCGGATCCTGGCATTAACATGAAATCGCTTCGCATTGGCTTGACTTGTCTTGACTTGAAATATTCCAGCTAAGGATTTCCAATCGATTTAGATAACGATTCCGAGCGTTATTGGCGATTGGGTCCATTTGAAATTAAATACAAATAAAATGAAATGGAAATTGAAATTGAAATCAATATCGAGAGTAAATAAGATGGAAGAAAGAAAAGAAAAAATCGAAAAAAGAATATAAAAAATATATAAAACAAGTAAGGGTGTTATAGTCAGGCGAGCCTGACAATAGAATACCCGACACAGACACACGTGTTCAAATAATTTTTAATATCAAGAGGTGTTTAAGGCCATATGGGGGCCCAATACAACGACTTTTGTTATATTTCTTTATGAAAACTGCCCCTCTGCCACGCCCACTTTTCCAATTTTTTGGAATTCTAATCGGAGGCTTAGATATACGCTCAAATCCTAAGTTTCATTGAAATATTTGGAAAAAGTCCGATTTTGAGGCAGTTTTGAGATTTTTATGACTGACCCTAGTACTGGAGGTACCCTTAATAATGGACCGATCTCGGAAATTTTTTGGGAGAATGTTTATGGCTACAAAAGAAGCATAAGTGCCAACTTTCGTTCAAGTCCCATTTGAAGTTCGGGTGTAGGGGACAATTTTCGAAAAACGCCCTTCTGCCACGCCCACTTTTAAAGTTTTTGGAAATCGTATTACTTGACTTGAAACATGTTCAAATATCAAATTTCATCAAAATATGTTGAAAAACTTCGAGTTTAGAGCAGTTTTTGTGATTTTCGTAACAGACCCTAGTACTAGAGGTACCCCTAAAAATGGTCCGATCGGGTCCATTCTCGAACTTGCTCTTACTCATGTCCCCGTTAGCACGCATACCAAATTTTGTCAAGATAGCTCAACTCCTTCGATAAGAAAACTGTATACAAACAGACGGACAGACGGACGGACAGACAGACGGACGGACATGTCTAAATCGAATCTCCTGGTGACGCTGATCATTTCTATATACATTTTGTATGGTCTATCTTGACTGGTTCTGGGTGTTACACACAACCACACAAACGCAATATACCCTCGACACAGAGTGTGTCGGGTATAAAAATATATGAAAATATTTCTCTTAGACCTTTTGCTATTGCGATTCGTTCTTATTTGTTTGCTGTTGGAAAATTATTACCAGCCAACGGGATTGATTTGATGTTTTGATGGATGATTTTTATAAACGTATTTGATATAGAAAAGGACTCCCCATTCGAATGCAAGGATATGCACTCGCTTCGGTGCTTAAAGTGGTCCCGATTACGGCAAATCACACACTGGGATTGCTTCATACATTTGAGTGCAAAAACTTTAAGGAGTGCTCGTAGAATAATGAAACTTCGCACCCAGCTTTGTTGCAATTATAATTGGCGTCATAAAATTTTTTCAAGAAACAGTTTACACCTAGTATAGTTTTGGTCTGGTTCCAAACTGGTCCAAAGAGGACTAGTCCCAAACTGGTCCAAAAATACTAGTTCCAAACTGGTACAAAAAGGACTAGTTGTAATCAGTATTTTTTTTTAAATGTTAGCGTCGAAATTCTTAGAATTTTTCACTTATTCTATATATAAATTTTCATCCAAATCGGACGTCATGAATTTTTCGGATTTTTTTGGTTTTTGGTCCATAACTCTCTAAACTTCCTCTAGCACCTCCCCCCCAACATTTTTTAGGGTTAATGTCTTATAATTGTTCAATATACCACTGTGGAAAACATAAGCACTATCAAAGCACTCTTTCTCTGGACACGCCACTGAGTCCTGAAAGTTTCATCAAAATCGCGTATACCCACCACCCATGAATGTCATTACAATCGCTTGCCCTAAAAGTATGCTACATTATTGCGTTTGTGTGTAACACCCAGAACCAGTCTGTCAGTCCGTCTGTTTGTATACAGTTTTCTTATCGAAGGAGTTGAGCTATCTTGATAAAATTTGGTATGCGCACTCATTGGTACAGGAGTAAGAACAAGTTCGAGAATGGACCCGATCGGACCATTATTAAGGGTACCTCCAGTACTAGGGTCTGTCACAAAAATCTCAAAACTGCCTCAAAATCGGACTTTTTCCAAATATTTCAATGAAACTTAGGATTTGAGCGTATATTTAAGCCTCCGATTAGAATTCAAAAAAATTGGAAAAGTGGGCGTGGAAATAAAGAAATTTGACAAAAATTGCTATATGGGGCCCCTTATGGCCTTAAACACCTCTTGATATTAAAAACTAATTGAACTTGTGTGTCTGTGTCGGGTATTCTATTGCCAGGCTCGCCTGACTTTAACACCCTTACTTGTTTTTATTTTTTTTATTAAGAAAGTGGAGCAATTTAGGAGCATGTTATTTATTTATATTTTATCTTAACGCTGACCTTTTGTTCACCGTCATTATTTTGTGAAATGTTGAAAGTTCTGGCCAAACAATTTGAGATTGAAGAGAAAATCAATTATTTACATGCGAGTCGCACACATCGAAAAGTTTCGAAAGGAGATTGTTTTCCTCTCTCAACTATGCTGTCTAGTTGACATCAATTAATGACCATCGATGAATCTGTGAAATTTTGGCAGGACTGCGTAAAAAAAACTCCCGAGCATGTGGTCGTCCCTCTACAGGCAGTAATAAGAGTGACATATGCCACCCATGAATCTGAAGACAAAGAAACATTTCATCGAAGAAAGCCGGAAGGGTAATGTTGAACAAATTGAGGCCACTTCGGGAAAGTCTGGGCGCTGTCGAGATGAGTTGCAAAAAATCCAAAAACCGAATCAATAAAAAAAGGCGCACATTCCAGTATCCGAGAGAAATGAGCCACTCTCTAAATGCTTTATTTTTGCCATTATCACTGTCGATCGAAAGATGAGACAATCAATGGTTAAGAAAACTATGAAATGGAATGAAAATTATTTTTCACCGAACGCAGAATTCCTTTTTCACGAGGCCTTTTCGATACATGCTATCATCAATGCTATCAACTTACATATCCTTTGTTTGTTGGTTTCTTCGCTTTCATTTTTTCAACGAAAAACCATCCAAAGTTCCGGGCATATCATTTCGCATACGAAATCCTTAAATGCACAGGAAATGGAAACATAATGACAAAAAAAAAAAAGATTTACAGGGGAGGTGGAAACCCTAAAGCTATCGAGCCAAGAGTACGAAGGCATGACAATAAGCATTTAACCAGAAAATCGGAAATTACAATATACTTACTTGCTTACGCAAAGATAGGTACAAGGCTCTGTATGCACGTTTGCAAAGGTATTCATCATGCATGACTCGGCACTCAGTATGACCCGTTCGTACTTCTTCCTCTTCCTCTTCTTCTGGTTCTTTTTTTTACAATTTTTTTTCCAATTTTCTTTTTTTTTTCTTGTATGCAAACGTGTAGGGAAAATTGCTTAAAATCGGAAAAAATCGGAAAAAATAGACAAAAAAGAAAAAAGGAAAGAAAAAAAAAGAGGCGGAAAATGTCATCTAGCTGGCATCGCATATATTTGTAACCCAAGCACCCATAAAATGAATTCGGAAAAGACAATCTCAGCGAGTGAGCGTAGATATTTATAAAAAGCTATTTAATCGGATCACACCTGCTTCAGTGTGGAGCTGAATGGGAATCTGCTTGCAGCCATGGAATCGATTGTCACTCTCGGAATAAGAGACTTAGCAGCAGCAGCAGTTGGAGCGAGTTTGGGCATGAGTTTCTGTGTGCGTGTTTGTTAGGGTATGGCGGGGCGTAGAAGGGTGTGCTGAAATGCTTGTGGGAGTGGGACTCGTGTTGATGGTCTAATACAACTGGCGATGTTAGATTTGATTTGCTAGTTTATGTAGCTATTCCATTGTTAGGACATCTGAATGGGAACATATCCCTTTTGTCTTCTTTCTGTTTTTTTTTCTTTTCTTTTCATTTTCCTTCTCTTCTTCCGATTTTTTTTTTTTTTTTTTTTTTTTGTCATTTTAATGAATGTGTGGACAAAGTTAATCGATGATTCGAGTTTCGAAGAACACTTTTGAATGCTTGCCTTCGATTCGGAAGCCAAACGGTTCGGCGAATGATGAAGATAGCGAGAAAATAAATTCATCTATTGAACGTGCATCGACGTGTATGCAGACAAAGGACGAATTCCACTAAAATTGAGCATTGAAATTAATACCAATGCATAAAGAGTTATAATTAAAATGAAGTGGATTTCGATGGAGCTGGTAATTTTATTAGAAAAATCAAAGCTTAGCAGCTATAATTCATCGCATATGAAAGCATAAAAAAGAATAAGGACAATGGCAAAGGGAGTATTGATAAAGAAAATGTGTCGTTGCAGAAAAGAGTCACCAAAATTGGACCAAAAATGCAACAAAATAGGAATCTGTGGATTCGCTATATAAAGAGAAGTTTAGCTCATATACTCTCACAGTTATTGCAAAAAAAAACCCTTCTCTGTATACACATGCATACAAAAACTTAATTAAAATTATGTTCTTTGGGATCAAAAACTGCCATTGCTTTTGTTATGATTTGCTCTTTCTTTTCCATGGATTTTTAGTTCTAGTCGCTGTGAGACGTGAAGAGAGAATTCTTGGACTAGGGGAAGGGAACTCTATCTCGCTCTATCTCGCTCTATGCCCTATCTCGCTCTCTCTCGATCTCTCTCTCGCTCTCTCTCGATCTCTCTCTCGCTCTCTCTCGATCTCTCTCTCGCTCTCTCGGTCTCTCTCTCTCTCTCTCGCTCTCTCTCTCTCTCACTCTCTCTCTCTCACTCTCTCTCTTCTCTCGCTCTCTCTCTCTCGCTCTCTCTCTCCTCTCTCTCTCTCTCGCTCTCTATCACTCTCTCTCACTCTCTCTCTCACTCTCTCTCTCTTCCATCTCTCTTCTCTCTCTCTCACTCTCTTTCTCACTCTCTCTCACTCTCTTTCTCACTCTCTCTCACTCTCTTTCTCACTCTCTCTCTCACTCCCGCTCTCTTCCATCTCTCTCTCTCTCTCTCTCACTCTCTTTCTCACTTTATCTCTCACTCTCTCTCTCTCACTCTATCTCTCACTCTATCTCTCACTCTATCTCTCACTCTATCTCTCACTCTCTCTCTCTCTCACTCTCACTCTCACTCTCTCTCACCATCTCTCTTCCATGTTTAAGCATTGCATTTGAACCTCAGAGAAATCTATTAAAATATTGTCGAACAAAATAAAAGCCATCCATAAAAAGGAAAAGCTCAATTTTCATATTCAATAGTCTGATCGAATTTTCCTCGGGCTATGTTTTGCATATATAATAACTCGTATATTCGCGCATCGAATTGTTTTCACTACGAAGCGACATCGTTTGTTACATCATATCGTGAGACACCGATTGACATATGTTCGTCCTGGAGCAATAACTCATTTCCCAGCATACATTACAATGCGTTCTCCGTTCGGTTTAAATGTGAATGAAAACGAAACAAAACGAAACGAAAAACGAGCGAAATTATGTAAAACAAAACAAAATTACTGAAAGCGGCATGGAGAAAATTTCATACATCCTCCAATGCAAAGGACAAACGTTATAAACACAGATCAAATATTCTGAACAAATTCCCTTTCAGATTTGAATAACTCTGGAATGAGTCAGCGGCACTGACGAAACAATATCCTACACATTATATACGTGTTTATGTATATACTGAACATGTATAAAGAAACATGTGTTTTTGTTTTATGGTAAAGTCGACTTGAGACCACGCCCACTAGAACTATGTATGTACTTCTGTGGAGGATTTTTTTTATCATTGCGACTGGAATTTTCGATTGAATTCCTCAAGAATTTTATTTTAAAGCGACATTTTTCCTATAACATCACCCTTGCCACGCCCAATTTCAAAATCTTTGAAACGTTTTCGAAAATTTTTTCAACTTTGACAAATAGATAGTCTCCTGAAATCAAGGATTGATGCCAGGCTTTTGTGATTTTTGTGTCAGATTTAATTTTTGGAGATCAAACCATAATCTGGCAAGATCAATCCGAATTTATTCCTTTCCATCTTTCGATCGATTTTCATACCGATTGTAGTTTGATCATCACGGATCAATTCTCTCGATGAGGAAACTGTGCGAAAAAAGACTTATGGATAAATGCGCTGATAGGCAGGCGGACAGGACGATTGACGCTGGTAAGGCCTATCATTCTACATTTCCCAAATAGGTTTAAACGTTTGCAAACGGACGCACAAATGCATTATATCCGGATCGAATCAGAGCGTGTCAGATACAAAACAAAAAAATAAATAAATAAATAAATAAAAAAAAAAAAAATTGAGAAACCGAAACGGAACTTTGCCAAGATGCAATTAAGACTCTTCGTCTTCAGTTACAGCAGCACAAGCTACGGTATATAGTACATGAAGCCGAAGAAAAAAGGCGGAGAAAATTAACAAAAACAGGAAAAGTTTCGAGAAACTTTTCCGTCAGCAGAATTTCGTAAGCGGCACGTCCGCGTCCGCTTCCGCTTCGGCATCGGCATCGACGTCGGTCAAACTGCATTCGTCTGTGTCGCTGTCGCTGTCGTTGTCCTTTTTGTCATCGTCGTAGTCGTCATTGCTCAGAGCGATGCGTCGGCGGCTGGTGCGATGAGTAAGTAAAACGCTGTCGCTAATTACAACTTTCCCTCGAACTTGGAAATTAAGAAAAACTTTTCATAAGATTCCAAAAAACAAAAAACAAAAAACAAAAAGAAAATGAAAAACAAAAAACCAAAAAA
Source organism: Chlorops oryzae (assembly GCA_020466095.1). NCBI lineage: Eukaryota > Metazoa > Arthropoda > Insecta > Diptera > Chloropidae > Chlorops > Chlorops oryzae. Next base: position 147,003,586 of record CM035806.1, read on the forward strand.
AAAAAATAAACCCCAAAGCTTATTTTTTCTGTTAAAACTTTCCATAGATTGAGATGGCAGTATCAGGATCTATGTATGCACGAAAACTTCGTACGTATTTATTGGTATAAATTCCCAAAATTCGCTTAAAGCGCACGCCTCTTAGCGGCATCGTTTTCCACCGAACTCCACCGAAGCCACTGAGATGGGGAAAGGCCGAAGTGATTGCTTCGCACTGATTTTCGTATTTCCAAAACAGAGAAAGAAAGACATTTTTTTTACATATATGTACATACCACAATACTCATTTAACCCATGCCATGCCAGTCGTATTTATTATTTTTTTTTTGTGCTTATGGATTTCTAAGTATATTTGCTAAAATATCTGTATTGGGTCCAGGTTTCAGCCCGGTCAAGGATGTTTCAAAATAACGCCTCTGTTGCCAGTGCCCACTCTGGCCGCGATTCAGCGATTCAGGTTCTACTTTTAGGGACTCCGGGACCGAAGTCGCACAGTCAAATTCAAATTATTTGCACGGGGCGACTTGTGTGGATGTCTGAGAAAATTTTCTCTATTCTTAATGTTTCTTTAATACTCAAACCGGGTCCTTATACGATACCAGAATCATTCGTTCACGTTTAGACTTAGTTACAGATATTGCGAATCAATTAAATGGATTTAGAAAGATGCGACAAGAATTCATAATCTTCTCTTTTGGCAGCCATGGAAGCAAATGGGACTTTTGCCAAAGCATTTTATGAACGGATGACCGGACGTTTACATAACATAACATTTTCTATCGGGTATTTATATCGGCATTATCGTACATTTATCGATAAAACGGCAATAAAAATCTTTGCCAAGTTGAAATAAATGCCGGAGAGAAATCCACAGGGAGACACAAGCAAGCAATTCCCATCGAAATTAATCAAATATGACCGTAATTATGGAATGTGTCTGGTCTCTGGGTAATTCGATTACACTTAATTTTTATTGATTGTTTACACGAAGTTCCTCCATTGCCGCAGTTAACTGCCACATGATTGACAATTATAAACTCTAATTATGCAGAAATCGTTCTCCGTGAGTGTGACATAAATTCAAATTAAATTCTCATATAAAAATCCGATTCCCGAAACCCGATTCCGGAGACGTGTCTGTTTTTTTTTTTTTCGTTCAAAATTCTTTCATTCACTTGCCTGCGACGCTGTTTCTACCATTTTTTTTTATATTTATTTATTTTTTTTTTTTTTGAAATATTTTATTTTTGTAAAGATTTCGAGATTCGCACTTAAGCTTCGGATTTCTTCGTTTGATATATGATCATGACAAGTAAGCTTCTCACAACGTTTGTTCATTTAATGCGGCGTTCCTCCTTTCTCAATGGCCGAAGGTTCTAGTCTAAGGAAGGCATGAGCAATTTCGCTACGGCATGACAGTTCTCGTTAACGGAGTGTCCCGCTGTTAGCATAACTCTTTGAAAGACATATCATCATGCATGCGAATACATGCACATACAGTCGGACATCTTTAATGCGAACCGAATCGGTTGGCAAGAGGTTTTTTGTTGTTCTTCTTGTTGTTTATTTGTTTTTAACTCGCAGTCTCTAGAAGCCGAACAGATTCTACAAATTGTGAAAATTATGGACATTAGACTGTACCGTATATATTAAGGCGGATCGATTTGGTAACCTCCAAGTTTCCCTAGCAGAATATTATTCTGTTGCCCATACTTAATAATTATGCCGAAGAAACTATAGGTCAAATGTGAATTTTAACCTTCCGCTTTTGCAAACGAAGGTTTTTCATGCTATATTCGACTTATTTTGGTCATCATTGTTGGTGAAAACATCTCAAAAAGCAGAGAAACAATCACTTCAACGTCCCCCAAAACTCGAGCCGTTGAAAAAATTTTATATTTTCTTTAATAAATATCTTAAAATGGCCAATTTATGATGATCAGGGCTCGGATTTTGTTGACTTTTATAAATTAAAAGCATACTTTATGGAGTACAAATTTTTTTTAACTCACATTCAGTTAAGATTTAGATCGATTTTGAACTTCAATATGAATATTTTTGAAGTTAGAAAAGCGGTTTGAAGTTCGACTTCGCTAAACGTATTCGCTAAATGTTGGTAAGCAAAATGTTTGCCCCATAAAGTATGCTTAAAATTTATAAAATTCAACAAAATCCGAGCCCTAATGATGATTTTTGAAGCAAAATTTTATTATTTCTCATGCCTAAAATTATGCTAAGAATCAAAATAAGAAAAATTCAATTAAAAACTTTTTTGATTAGGTAAAATTTTAATAATTTGTAGCATGCTTTTAGGCATATTTAAGATGGGCCTTCTTTTTGAAAAGCGGAAGAAAAAAATTCGAATTTGACCTATGGTTCCCTGGGCATTTTTCTCCAACAAAAATTGTAGAATCTTATTTAACTGGGGCAATTTCTATTTTTTTTTTTGTCGAACAAAACGATCCACCTTAATAAACGTACATATCTATAGGTACATATATAAAAAGAATCAAAAATGACCATTGAAAAAATTCATTATTTGCCTAAATGGAGTTAAGCCCCCATTTGCAACGAACATGGAATTTGTCTACATACATACATACATGCTTACAATAGTCTATATACATGTAGGTTTATATTATAGTTGATTTTATTCAAGCTTAATGGGTTTGCATGAAAGAATTTCATTAAAGCCAAATGCAGCGGAACTTGTAGATTCCGTCAACAGTTTTGTTATAAATTCTCAAATGATTGATGATACGATATCCTCCTTTTGGTTGTATATACAAATATATATATATGTAAATATTGTATTCAGGATTTCAGTTAAATCGAATGTAAATCCACTGAACTTAATTCAATAATTAGAAAGTTATAAAATACTAAATATGTTACATAATTTATTCCGTCTCGCTGCACATTGCAGTGCCATTTGATTGCATGCCCAACTAAATCCGAGATAGCGTTACTTATTGTTGTTAATATTATCCTGCGGCTATTTGAATGCACATCTCAGATTACTACAATTGTTTCGACTCCATTCGATTCGGTTCGATTCGATTCGATTCGGACTCGACCGAACCGATTCTATTTGGGCCTTAAGATTAGCTCGACATCTGACATCTTTGACTGGTTGAAATGTGTACGAAAACTTCCAGCTCATTTGCCATCGAAGTCCCCAAGGGATCCGGCCATTGTCTCTCATTCGGGTATAATTGATCAAATGTGAATTATTGAAATAAGAAATCATGCGTCATGTGTCATTATAAATAGGTGTGACATGCAATAATATCCCTCATGACGTACATAAGGGATAAGTGATAGATACATTTTGCCTCACATAATTTTAACGATTTAAAGTAACGTTTTGTACAGCATTGATACTTATAAATTGTAAGACTTATATGCTGACAAATTTAAAGAGGACCCATTTTGCTCTTTAAATTATTTTTCACTGAAAGCAGGTTGAGAACTAAGATATGTTTTTTAAAGATTTATATGAAAATTAAATATCTAAATCCGTTTGCTATCAATGAAGTCGAACTTATTAGATTTGATACAGCAAAACTAATAAGTTCATTTAGATATTTAATTTTCTCATCTTATTTTCAAAAAATTTATTAGACATATGGGGTACCAAATTAAAAGAAATCGATCCAGAATTTTGAATAAATTAAAAAATTTGGGTAAAAATAGGACCTTTTTTATACCAAAATGGCTCTCAAAGTCAAAAACTGTTTAAAAAATTTTAAAATTTTGACTTTGAAGGCTCAAATACCCTTGAAGCTGCAATAAAGTGTAAGACTTTTTTATACGCCTAGAAAGGTCTGACTATTCTCTGTCGAACTGCATTAAATTTTTTATCTTGGATACAAACGTTGAGGCGTGACAATTTTTTTTTTCTGAAACAACTGCAAATTTCTTTCTTTCCCTTAAAACTCCTCAGGGGTGCATTTTGGACCCCCCTTGCCGTACGATTTTTTGTTAGTTCTGATACCCTCGATCAGCTCCCGAACGGTTGACCATCACAAACGGAACACCCTGTATATAGATATATATATGTATATAGTTAATAGAATAATAGTTAATTGTGAGCCATTTACTCTACAAAATATAAATGAGCCCGCGCAAAAATGAATATTTGAATAACGTCCAAAACATGCCGTATAAGTGATGCCTCTGCATACGCAGCGTCTAGTGCAGCATATCAGTACTGAGAGTGTCTATATGGGCTTACGTTTTTGTTAATATCTCCTAAAAGTACCTTTTAATTTTGATAAAAAATTTTTTAATTAAAGGTCATACTCAGAGGTATTTTTTAGAAGTAGCGAGAAAGTGGCGCAAAAACGGGAATACACTGAAACATTTTTAAAAATTTTTATTTTCTTTGTTGTGAAAGTTTTTTTCTCAGTGTAAAATTAAAAAAATTTTTTGTTTTATTTTCCGTTTTATAAGCTATCAGCGGCTATTTGTTTCATCTTTTTGTCTTAATTCCTTTTTGAGATATAAATTTTTGAAAAAGAGCTTCATAAATAGGGTTTTTTTGTAAGGATATTTCAAGGACAGCAACTGAGTAATAGAAATATAAAAATCGATTCCTACAGCGTGCTCAAGTAGTATCTTTTCAGAAATCAACAAAACCTTAAAATCCCTTTCATTGAGCCGCAGTCGGCAAGACCCTTTGTTCCTTATGCATCAAAGAGTTAAAGTACAAAGATTAGCATGCTCAATGTTAGTCCGACCTGAAAGAATCCAAGAGTTTTTAATATTAGCAAATTAAAATAAATAAAAAAAAAACCAAAAAAAAAAACTTGCAAGTAGAGGGGGAATTATTTTGCGAATGGAGGAATCCAACTTGAGCAATGAAGGACATGCCAGCTCCGGTTGTAAAACAATAGAGAAACAGATGCATTGCCCTGTGTTGATGGCTGCACTCGGCACACTAGCGGCAATAATAATGGAAAGCGCAGATTCTATTAGGTCACAACGTGATGCCATTATGCTACTTTCTAAGAAAGTGCTCTCGGTGCCAAAACATTCGCAGTTATGACTGAATGAATGAAAACGAAGACCAAGAGCCAGTGCCAGTGCCAGTGGAGGGCGACAACAGCACAAACGGCAGCAACGGCAACAACGGCAACAAGAGGCGACGATAGTCACTGTGCTTGTCACACTCTGCGCTTCATGAAGATTCCATTGCAGCAGTAAGGAAATTGCCATCACCGTAGGTGATGCGTTGGCGCTATCGTGAGTGCCATTACATGTGCAAAATATTATTGTCAACGTCGTTCATGACTGTCGTCATATTTATTGTACTTGCTTTCATTTTCGTTTTCGTCATTTTATTTATTTATTTTACTTTAATTTATTTTATTTTATTTAATTTTTTTTATTCAATTTTTGCTTTTTGTTTGATTTCATTTTTCTTTTCTTGCCCGGTATGCAAAAAAAATACAAAAAGCAACTTTTAATCGCAATTATTTACATATCCCACGCTTGCTACCAAATCGGCACAATTCAAAATTTCGCATTTCTCGAGAATCGTTCAATCCTCTTGAAACTAACGAGAAATAATATTTTTTTCTAAATTCATATTAGTCTCAATCGAATGCTGCATCAGTCAAGACAAGCGTTAATTTTTTAGGTGTTGTGTTTCTTACAGAAAAATGCAATCGAATATAAAAAAATTGATTTAAAAAATTTTGAATTGCGCCGATTTATCTATTAGTAAGGGTGCGATATATGGAAAAAAATCTTCTTCAAATTGTCACATGGTCTGAGAGTTATTGACTTTCTTTTAGCATTTTCAATAAAATTATTTTCGGTCGTTCGTTCGCCCGATGCCTTCGTGGATACGTCGCACATGGCTTCGACCCATAGACAAAAATCAAAAAAATATTTAATTTTCTCATCTTATTTTGAAAAAATTTATAACACATATGTGGTACCAAATGAAAGGAAATTGATCCAGAATTTTGAATAAAATAAAAAAGGTGGATGTTAATAGCACCTTTTTCATACCAAAATGGCTCTCAAAGTCAAAAAATGTTTAAAAAATTTTAAATTTTTTACTTTGAAGGCTCAAATACCCTTGAAGTTGCAATAATGCATAAGACTATTTTATACGCCTAGAATAGTCTAATAATTCTCTGTCGAACTGCTTTAAAATTTTTATCTTGGATTCAAACTTTGAGGCGTGAACATTTTTTTTTCTGAAACAACTGCAAATTTCTTTCTTTCCCTTATAACTCCTCAGGGGTGCATTTTGGACCCCCCCTGCCATACGATTTTTTGTTAGTTCTGACCCCCTCTATCAGCTCCCGACCGGTTGACCTTCACAAACGGAACACTCTGTATATTTTCGGAAAGATAATAAAACAACTAATATAATTATAGGAAAATATTTATGGTTTGATTCTTTAGATCACCACTAGAGGGCGCTGAACTTAGACGATTTTAAGCAAAACTGCTTTAACAAAAAAATTCGCTCAAGTCGGTTCACTAAAAATAATGTCAAAAATTTATTTTTTCGTGAAATTACTTCAAACTTAATTTTCTGACTTCCTCAATATATAAGTAATAAAGTAATAAATAAAAAATTTAAGGCAAAGGAGCTTAATGCCATTTGGTTTTTTGCTTTGAAAAACACAAATTTTTGGTTGGATATTCAAAAATTACAAAACTTTAATGGAGTAAAAAAAAAAAAACAAGGAAGAAAGCTAAAGTCGGTCAAGCCCGACTTTGAAATACCCAGCGTCCCGACATTATTTGCGCTCTATGGTTTGCCTCTCCATTTGTGGGCGTGGCAGTGGGTGGATGTCTCTCAGTTTTACTTAGGATCATACTCGGATACCGGTATACCTGTGTGCCAAATTTCGACTTGGTTGGTCCAGCCGTTTCGGAGGAGATCCGACCACGGACGGACGGACAGACGGACAGACGGACAGACGGACGGACGGACGGACAGACGGACATGTCTAAATCGATTCAGTTTTTGATCCTGATCATTTCTATATATATTTGTCTATATCTCCGGAGCTCAGTTCTCCCTGTTACAAGATTTGCACAAAACTAATATACCCCGCTTACGCTGGGTATAAATATACGGAAAAACGGGTTTTTTTATTCCTATTTTCAATACGCTATATATTCCTCTAATAAGTTATGAAAAAATCAGACTTCTATCGAACCAACAAATAAAGAAAAAGAAGACTTTTAAAAATGTATATTTTCATGATTTATACTAAAGATTTCTTTGTAAGAAAACATTCTTAAATTCAGCCAAAAAGTATGCTTTTGAATATTTATGAAATGTGCATGCATTTATAAGTCTTTACCTTCGTTTTTTTTCGTTCCAATTATATAATAAAAATGTGACCGATTATTGAACAAAATGAAGTCTTAAGTCTTTGCTTTATATCTCTCGTTTTTTTTTTTTTAACAGAACTGTCTGCGAAAAGACTTAAGACGCGAACGTGACAACAGTAATGAAAATCTTACGAAATTAATGGAGGAAATATTATTTTTTGATAAGATCGCATATATACATATATGCTGTTCCCCCAATTTTTTATGAAATTTGTAGCAAAATATCAATTTTTATAGCCAAAAATAACTTTGGGTGGTATGGGCGGTAGGTGGTGAGTGGGGTCAATTTTGATGAAACTTCGAAATTTTCTTAATTCAGCCATATTAGGGACTTGTGGCAAATTTCATTCCCCTACGACACTTCTTTCTTTTTTTTTGTCCATCGAATGTATGGGATCGAAGCACTGTGCGTCGTGAGCTGGTGTAAAAAGTGTGTAAAAAGAACGCTTGCGTGTGCTCATAAATTCTTGAAAAACCGCTTGTATTTAAAAAAAAAAAGAATAAAAACCTTCTTTGAGGGCATTGAGGGCAGAGAGCGAGTTTTGCGAGACCGAAAAGAACGAAATAATGCGCGGAATTTATTAAAGGTACAAGGGTGGAGGAACAAATTAACACCGTTTATTTCGTTTCATGTCCTTTTGCACGGATCCTTTTCGTCAAAAAAGAAAATGGGGGAAAAAAAAATAAGAATTCTGAGGCGAAGAAGAAAACTGCAAGCACTCAAATCATTGCAATGCTTTCATTTATATGCTGGCAAACGGCACCATGCAGAATTTTATTTGAACCATACAAGCGCATTTTGCATTAGGGTGTCTGCAAACGGGAAATTTTTCTTTGGCACATGCTTATTTCCAAAGCTTATGGGTGATAGCAATTTTGACATAAGCTTTATCGCTGGTCCGTAAGAAAATGTTTTCAAGGCCGGAAGTCTCTATTCGAAAGCAAAAAATCCATTCGTGCACATAAACTACTTTTACTCATTATTTTATTGATCATTTGGGCGAACATTTTCAAAAATCGCGACGAAAAGGCTTCACAGCTTGTAAGCTTTTTAGTTTCAAAGATTGCCAAACTCTTCCTAATAATTTACTATGAGAAATAAGTGTGAATGTCTAATTGTTTAACACTAACACCAAAAAGCGTAGCATACTTAAAGGCTTTTGTAATTTTCATTACCAGACAGGAATGACTGGAATCGAAATAGACCCAAAATCGAAGGCGACTACCATCTGTGATGGTACACAGATGGGTCAAAAACCGACGAGGGGGTTGGAGCAGGGGTTTATGGAGTTAAACCCAAGAGAGAAATATTTGCGAACATGGGCAAAGATAACTCAATATTTCAGGCCGAAATTCACGCAATTGAACTCTGGCTAAGGGAATATAAGGGAACAGCCACCAACGGTAAAAACATCTATATATTCTCTGACTGAGCAAAGCAGCACTTCTTGCACTAAACTCCTTTAGATTTACGTCTAAATTAGTATGGGAATGTCTGATGATTCTCATTGAACTTGCATCCCTAAACAGAGTCCACTTCGTTTGGATTCCAGGGCATAGTGGATTTCAAGCTAATGAGAAAGCTGATGAATTGGCAAAGAAAAAGAGCGGCCGCAACATTCGTTGGGCCCAGACCATTCAGCGGTCCGTCATGGAGTTTCTTTAAGCTCAAAGTAAATGAATGGCTTGAAAAATCAGCTCAGACTGAATGGAACGACACTACTGGCCACAGACAAGCTAGAGAGTTCATGCCATTCTTCTAAAAGGTCAAAACGAAAGAGCTTTTACTGCTCAACAGGACGGCAATTCGACTTGTCACAGGCTTTCTTACTGGACACTGTAGAGTAAACAAACATCTGTCGAATCTGGGCCTAGCCAGAGATGACAGCTGTTAACTCTGTAACGAAGAAGAGGAGACAGCGGAGCACATTATGTGTCGTCTGTGTGTAGTCTGGCGAGACTCAGACTCCGTTACTTATACCTCGCTTACCTCGCAACAATAGAGATTGGTAGGGTATCTCCACGCGACATCGCGGCATTTTTAAATGCCACTCGCCTATGGAATTAGAGAAGGGTAGTCACAATAATCCTTGTAGGATGCAGTGACATGGAGACTTGGTTCCCAAATCCAACGCCAATTTTAATCTAAATCTAATCTAATGTATGTTTGTTGGATTAGCTGCCTATTATGCCGAATACCGGCCCGTTTTGATACCACGAGGGCGTTTCCTGTGTGAAGTGTATATCTTTTCATGAAGTGTGCCCCAGTGTTATACTTCCAACATTATTTCATTCCGTTTTAACTGTGCCGGGAATCGAACCTCGGACCATTGGATCAAGAGCATACCAAGCATCCCCTATGCTATCGCGGAGCAACACTTTAACCAAATAATCTTTTCAAAAGCATCAGCGACAGAATTCTTTTTTTTTTTAGCAACATCCTAATGTACATATATATACACATAAGTACATATGTACACATATTTTGTCTGACAGCAAATGAAAGGCAAGCCATATTTTTGTGTAAGTCTTCGCGAGCTCGTGTGTTTCGGCGTTCATGTGTGCGTCTTTCGTTTTTTGAGAATTAAACTCCGTTTTTGTGTGTGTGTGTGTGTGTGTGCGTGTGTGTCTGACAGTGTGAGAAAAATTCTGCAATTCTTTGTGATATGAAGCGAAGTTCACCCTCAATCTTAATCTCAATCCCAATCGCAATTCCAGTTCCAAGTCGCTTTAACCTAGTTCACATAGAATAAAATTGTTGCACTGACATTGCATACTTCACGGCGCTTCAGGGCTCGTCAGTCGCATATAGCGAGAAGAAAAAAAGAAGCAAACAAACAACAACGAAAAACTAGCAAACATACAGTCAAAAAAAAAACACAAAATAATACGAAACTTCTGTTCTACGAGCTTATACCATTCTAAGAAGATAGAAAGCAAATGGAGATAAATTCATTCATATCTCTAAGACCGTATGAAACCTCACCTAAAAACAAAAGCAGCATAAAGAAAGAACACAAACAAATGGTACCTACATACATATGTATATAGTATGGGGGTATGGGGGCAAATAAAATAATAATATATAAAAAGAGAAGCATGCAAGACAAGAGAACAAAACGAATTTCCTTTTATTCCGATCCTTGCACGACGATGCATGCATGTTTGTACTTGTGCAAGCAACTAAGTATTTATGCATGAGCACCTCCCTCATTCAGTTAAAGAAAATAACTCAGCTCGTTTTATATGAAGTACTTTTTGTTTTTGATTTTTTGCCTCAACATCTCCGCTAAGCCGTTGAGTACCGCTAACGCGTAAACAGGCAAAAAAATAAAGAAGAAGAAGAACAAGAAGCAACGAGGACCGTATAAGTCATGCGTCTTCAATAAAAATTTTAAGAAAATTGTTTCAGGTTTTGTAAGGCAAAGCGAAGCATCTTGCATGGACTCCATTTTTTCTTTATTTGAATTTTTTTTTTTTTGTTAGTTCTTTGCTTTTTGTTTAGATCTCATGCTTCTTAGTGTAAAAGGAAACTGCAGAAATTTTCTTCTAAAGATTGTTCTTCTAAGATCCTTTTTGCTTGCACTCTTTCTGTTGTTTGTTCATTTTGGGATATTAAATTCAGCTGTCCGATTTGGAGAGATAACTCAAGAGTGAAAGGTTCTTTAAAAAGTTGCAATTTCTTTAAATTTTCTTCTTTCTTTTTTCAATCAAGAAAATAAAAAATACTAGTAAAATATGTATTAGTAAAAGACATATCAAATGCAATTATCGCTTCGAGAACTCACAAACAATAAGGTACATATATATATATTTCATTATTAATTATTTTTGGGTTTTTGTCTCATTTTCACTTATAGTGAAAATGTATATCTACATTAATATATATATATAGTATGTAGCTCCCCTGCAGGAAGCCTGTCGCCATATGGCCCCATGTCTATATTGACGTCAATATAGCAAAAGAACTAGTTCCAACCGTCAACAGCTATTATAGGCGGTGTCATTAGAGAAACTGTACTGTCAAGAGGTATAGTTCATCTCTATTGACCATGTCAACAATGTGTCTCCATATAAAGCGAAAGAGTACTCCTTTTTGTCTATATAATAGTACCGACGTCAATAGGTCGTCAATAGTTTTTCGGTCTACTATTGACATTCAATGACAACTCAATGTTAAATGTCAATAACGCAAAGCATTGCGACGGGTTTAACTGGTCAGTAGTACTGTTGACGCAGTTAGTAGAGAAAGGAGTATAGATTCACTATTGATATTTCCTGCAGGGGATCATGATGAATCACTAAAACTCTCACTATGATTAGGTATACCGCAATCGAAGCGACATTTCAAAGTCCACGAAGAGAAAAAAAAAATAATTAATTCACAGGTGAAATTATGTGAAAAAAGTTAAAGGCACAAAGGCGTGCCAAAGAACACTTCTGCTAGAAGAGAAAATCAGGCATAAAACTCTTGAACACAGGACATTATCATCATCATTATCATCATCATCATCATCATAATAATTCGCATTTTGCACTGAGACATTGCAATTCTTCTGCTTTGTGTGGAACGCTTGACTATTCGGCTATGCCGGGAATTCCATTCGCATCCCTTTTGATGGAAAACTTTGTTAGAAAATTAGAACAAAGCATAAATTTCGCATCAACATTTAAGGATATTCCATGAATGCTGTTTAAGCACACACACACACACACACACTCGCACTCACACACACACTCACACTCTCACATAAAACACGTTAGCTTGCACGCTTAACAAATGCATGCATGCATGCGAACAAAGCTATTCGAGTCGGTAAGCTTGCTGCCAAACGCGTTAAACGAATGCTTCACTTCACTTTGAAGGACTTGATATTTTTTATAAATTTTTTTTTTTTTGTCAAAGTAGAAAACAGAGTAGGTACTCTGAGAAATCCTATTAATTTGTAGCGCTTCATAGCCTTGGAAGATTCATTTTATTCCTTTATTTTTTGTTCTTATGTGTAACTGAAATTAGGTAGATTGCCAAGTGATGAGAGGGACATAATTGCTGCCAGAGGGGGGATATAAAGCATTTTGGATACATGAAAATAGCGATTTTTCGATCCGGAAGTGAATGGTTCGTGGCAAAGAATAAAACATCCTACTCTTGGTGGTAGCCAAACTTACCGAACCTAACCTAATCTACATGAAGTGTAAATTTTGGTTATTAAATGTATAATATGAAATAATATTTTTACTATCTTGTATTGTAGTTAATTTTGGAACGATATAATGGGAAAATTGATTTGTTTTTTTTTAAGCTTTTTTTTTCCAAACGGGCCTTAGGTATAAAAGCAAAAATTTAGTAGATAAACAAATCGAGTTAAACTCCATGGAATCGCCAGTGTGCTCTATGTGTTCAAAAATCGTTGTCCATTTGCAGAGGAATGAGAAATGTTAGGTAAATCGGAGAGTTTTACTGCAACTGTTGCTTTCGATAGATCCTTTTTATACCCGACACACTCTGTGTCGAGGGTATATTGCGTTTGTGTGGTTGTGTGTAACACCCAGAACCAGTCGAGATAGACCATACAAAAAATATATAGATCAGCGTCACCAGGAGATTCGATTTAGCCATGTCCGTCTGTCTGTCTGTCCGTCTGTCCTTCTGTCTGTCTGTCCGTCTGTTTGTATACAGTTTTCTTATCGAAGGAGTTGAGCTATCTCGATAAAATTTGGTATGCGTGCTCACGGCGACATGAGTAAGAACAAGTTCGAGAATGGACCCGATCGGACCATTTTTAGGGGTACCTTCAGTACTAGGGTCTGTCACAAAAATCTCAAAAGTGCCCCAAAATCGTACTTTTTCGTAATATTTCAATGAAACTTAGGATTTGAGCGTATATCTCAGCCTCCGATTAAAATTCAAAAAAAATTGTGGAAAAGTGGGTGTGGCAAAGGGGCGGTTTTCATAAATAAATCTATCAAAAGTCGGTATATGGGGCCCCTTATGGCCTTAAACATTTCTTCATATTAAAAATTATTTGAACATGTGTGTCTGTGTCGGGTATTCTATTGTCAGGCTCGCCTGACTATAACACCCTTATTTGTTTTTTTTTTGGTTTTATTTTTTGCGAAAAATCAGACATTCACGTGCATTCACTTATAAAGCAACAAATGATGCTTTCCCGTTCATGTTTACAATGCACTCAGGTTTCCCACAAAACTGGAGTAGGTACTCTACATGTTAAATGTCCTTATATTTTTCAGTTGTGTCGCTTTTGAAGTACGTAGTGTCAGAGACTTATATGTTAATGCTGAGAGCAATTAAAATGATTGCGACTTTTTTTTCCATTGCTTTTGAGTTTTCCTATGCGTAAATCTGCATAGAGTGAAGAAGGAGTTGCGAGGACTCGAAAAAAAAAAAAAATATAAAAAGAAATAATAATGTAAAGAAATAAAAAGTACATTCACTCGACATATGAAGAAAGCATGGATAAGACCATTGAAGTTGGTGTTTTCTTTGCAAAAGTATAATGAATAAAAAAAAAATATGAAGAAAAAAAAAGAAAAACTACAATAGAAGGAATGAAATGAATGCGTTCCGCTTAAAGCTTCTTCCACAAATTCTCATTCATTGCGCAAATAAACTGTCATCGCATATTCAGCGGGAAGAGCGAGTGGAATCGTTATTCTGCTGTCATTGTTGTTGATCGTTTGTTTGGCTGATTAAGCGCACAGTCAGCGCATCGCATCGCATTGCACCGTGCCGCACCGCATCGCATCGCATCGCCCTCTCGATTTTTCCCATCTTATTTTCCATCCTTAAAGCTAAAAGTCAAATAAATTCTTAAGCGCACTCGAAGCATACTTGCTGGCAAAGTAAACTTGAGACCCCATAAAATAGGTTAGCACACATATTTAGTTGCAAAAATGCGAAGATACGGAGATGCGAAGATGCGAAAATGCGAAAATGTTACTGCTGTGGAAGTGGAGAACTCCTGCTGCAAGCAATGAAATTTAACAGAAATTTAAATTGAATAATTTGAGTGATTTTTTTCGTTTGTTGTTGTTGTTGTTATTGTTGTTGCTGTCTCCTTTTCTCTTCAAATTCTTTTCAATAGTTGGTATAATGGATATGAAAACTGAAAATGGAAAAATCAAATTTTAAAGGATTTATTGCTTTCGTGGTCAGGAAAATTGTGGTAATTGTTTTTGAAGTATATCTTACGGCTGTGGAACAGGGCTCGGATTGCAATAACAGATTTCTTCTCTCTCTTTCCCTCTATCGATATATATATATATTATATATATAAGTATATATAGCTCTCTCTCTCACTCTCTCTCTCGCTCTCTCTCTCGCTCTCTCTCTCTCTCGTTCTCTTCTCTCTCTCTTTCTCTCCTCTCTCTCTCTCTCGCTCTCTCTCTCTCGCTCTCTCTCTCCTCCTCTCCTCTCCTCTCCCTCTCTCTCCTCTCTCTCTCTCTTCCTCTCCTCTCTCTCTCTCGCTTCTCTCTCTCGTTCTCTCTCTCTCGCTCTCTCTCTCGCTCTCTCTCTCGCTCTCTCTCTCCGCTCTCTCTCTCGCTCTCTCTCTCGCTCTCTCTCTCTCTTCCTCTCGCTCTCCCTCTCGCTCTCCCTCTCTCTCTCGCCTCTCGCTCTCCTCTCTCGCTCTCTTCTCTCGCTCTCTCTCTCGCTCTCTCTCTCTCGCTCTTCTCTCTCGCTCTCTCTCTCTCCTCTCTCTCCGCTCTCTCTCCCGCTCTCTCTCTCGCTCTCTTCTCTCGCTCTCTCTCCCTCTCTCCTCTTCTCTCGCTCTCTCTCGCTCTCTCTCGCTCTCTCTCTCGCTCTCTCTCTCGCTCTCTCTCTCGCTCTCTCTCCGCTCTCTCTCTCGCTCTCTCTCTCGCTCTCTCTCTCGCTCTCTCTCTCTCTCTCTCTCTCTCTCTCTCTCTCTCTCTCTCTTCTCTTCTCTCTCTCCCTTCGCATGTGCAGCCCACATTTTCTCCTCAGTTAAAATTGAGCAGCCGAAAAGGGAACTCCTCGAGCAAAAATATGCGACGCTCGAGAATTAAAATGAATTGAAAATGGAAGGCTCACTATCTGTCTGTTTGACGGCTAATCTCCCTCAAAAGCAGACGAAAACAATTGAATTTCGAAAGTCGAAATAGGCGTAGTTAATCCAATTAAAAAAAAAAGGATTTTCAGGTCCAGAGAAGAGTTTCGAACCTCATTCGACTGGCCCACGAAATGTTGATTATTCTTTAATTAATTACTTTAAGAGCTCCATAGAAATGAGTTAAGAAAAAAAAAAATTTGTTTTTGCTTTCTTTACTAAAAATTGCCAAATTTAATTGATTTTCCTCCCATTTTAATTGAAAACCTTTGATGAAAGATTTCATGTTGAATTGATTTTTGCCTGAATTTCGTGCAAAATAATTTCATTTTCATCAATTTGGCGGCCATTCATGCGCTTCGAATTGATTGGAGGTCATCCGGAGGCCAGCGATGGGACTAGGACTAAGGCTGGGCCGGGTCGGGCCGGGCCGGGCCTGCGGCTCAACGAATTCTCTTTGGCGATTTCATGAAATTACCATAATTTCGACTAAGATTCTTTCCCGCACCGAGCCGTCCCATCCCGTCCCATCTCATCCCGTCCCGTCGCTTGTGTTAGTTTTTCTATGTGATTTTGCTTCATTTTTTCTCAATTTTTATTTTATTTTATTTTCTTTTGATTTCTTGGTCCTTATTTTGAATACTCAGTGCGCCTTAGCTTGGGATTTAATTAAAATTCAAAATATAATTAAATTGGGATTAGATGCGAACCGCAAAAGTGAAAGCTGCTGCCTTTCCGCTTCTGTTGCTTGTCAGAAACAAAAGTAGCAAGGATCAAGAAATTTGAACTCGAATTCGAATTCGCATTCGCGCCCTTTGGCTGTCAACCGGGCGGGGGGGCGGCAAAAGGACGACGCAAATATAGCAACCATCTATCATGCGGTAAAACGGTGCGACCCATGAAATCAATCCTCCGTATCATTTGTTTGTCGCAAATTGATATTGAGCGCCAAAGACGGCACGTTAAGCCGTCAGGACTAGGTATTTTACCTCCTGCTGACAGAGTAACTGTCTGGGCTTAGTTTTGAAGATTGTTGCTTTCGATTTCGATTTCGAGTGAAACACAAAACTTTCCTTATCGATGTGTCTTCGTCATTTTCATCTCTTTGTGCCATTCCATTTCATTTCACTTCGCTCATACATACATACATATATACAACGTACATACAGCCATACACCCATAAATCTGTGAAAGAAGTTCCACTGTAACCGAGCATGCGAAGGATCTCACAGTATGATGATTTTTGGATAGTCTTAACGGAATGCAGCGATTGAAGAAGTTTCCCTAATTGTTTTTCCTTGAGTTATTACATTGGCATCATAAATAAGCCTTCAGTTTTGTATTCAAATCTTATTTCATTAGTCACTTTAAGCATTTAGAGTAATGAAGCCGAACTCAGTCTGAGAAGTAGTGCAAAAGTGAACACGCCCCGACAGGCTCGACTAAAGCTTTTGAAACATTTTGATTTTGATTTTATAAAATTTAAATAAAGGTATGAATGTTATTCAATTGCACGGTCCCTTTACAATTTCAACAAGGAGTCGCTTCTCCTGACCTAACAAAGATTCCCCCCCACATTTTAAGTTGATTAGTTCAGGCGTTTAAGAATACACCGAATCAACGGAGGCGGGGATACCAATGTTCGATTCTGTAAGCTGGGCCAAGAGCTTGTCGCTTCGTTAGTTGGCATCTCAACCACAACTACGGCCGTCTTGAAATTTCCCTAAAAATTTGGTATCATTTTAATGGATCAACATTTTTGAGGGCACCTTTAATGTTGAATAATGATGTTTTTTCACTACACAACTTTTTTGTTAAAGGATTTAAAGATTTTGGTATAAAGCATATTTTGGGATTAAACAAGGCGGTTGCATTGGGTGTAGGTACTTGCGACGGATGGTTCCTATGTTTTGTGCTTTTTTTTTCTATTTTTGTATTGGTATAATTAATCTTTAACTAAAAATGTGAAGATGAACAATCGAAATTACTTACGGATAGCAATTTAGCAATTAAGGCCGACCAGAAATGTTTTTAAGGGGACCTTCTGGTTTAGAGCACGAAAGTTAAGGATATTTTCATGATTTTTTTTTTTTGTATTAAGCCAAATAAAAAACGGGTTTCTTAGTTTGCAGGATTATTGTTTTATTTATTGACAATCCGAAAAAAATGTTGTTATATTTTTTTTTGTTTTTTTTTTTCTATTTTAAAAATTGCGGCGAAATAGACGCTTTTTTAAAAAGTACCTCCGTAGCGTACACGATTTCGTAAGTTCGGGTTATCCGAAAAAAAAAAAAAAAATGTATTATTAATCAGAATGAATGCGGCTATCGGGTGAACTCCAACAAAAAAACCAAAAAAAAAAAAATTTACAAAATGGCGCAATTTTTAATTTAACACATCAAAAAACGCCCTTTTTTTAGCCATTTTTTTAATGAAAAAATATGAAGTTCTTGAAATAAAATTGTCAATAACATATAAAATTTTCAGACGAATCGGTTCAATGGGTTTTTTGCTTTCATGTACGCCAGGTCAAAAAAAGTCGTTTTGAGATAAACGCGTTCAAAGTTGCTTTGCTGCCTGCTGTATCCACCACCTACTAAAGCTCAAAATTTAACATTGCGAGAGCCCGATGCGAGAGCGCGAGACGAGACGCACACAAGTTTCAATATATTCAATCATATGGTTCAAGCTCCAATGTATCGCACTGCGAGACATCGTAGCGAGAAAATTTTGAAAAATTGAATATTTCTCGTTGCGAGGCAATTTGACAGGTTAATGATGTATTTATTTTTTTTAACTACTCGCTATTGGGTACTCGTTTAAACTAATAAATCAAAAACTGTTCACTGTTCCGTGAAGAAGAGCTTTTAAAATATTTCGCGACCTTCGGTTCATTTTGAAAATTTTTGAAAATTTTTAATTAAAATTTCAACTCAAATGATAGCGTATAACTTTAATGAGTACTCGGTACTCGTTAGATTGGTACTCGGTTCAAATATTGCATTACTAGAAGCGAAGTTATGCTATCATCTGCGTGACACAAAACTCTCATTGGATATTGAAATGCGTAGCGCAAAACATTTTCGTGACGTCGCGCACTATCGCATCGGGCTATCGCAATATTGGATTTTGGGCTTAAAACGGCTGTAGCAAAGAAAATACTGTCAATATCTTCACGAAACTTGGCCAGCATATTCTTAGAAGTATATTTTTTCGAAATATATTTAAAAAAATAATTGATTTTCAAAAAATTCTAGACCAGAAGGTCACCTTAAGACTACATATTAACCTTCCCCTCACTGCATCAAATCCGGAAAAATCATGACAGTGTTTTTTTTTTTTATTCCTTTCAATCGAAATATAATACGCCTAATTAGACAAAATTTTTATTTAAATATATTTTGGTTTTTTTTTCTTCTTCTTCTTCTTCTTCTTGGTATGAAGTATTGAGAGAAATTTTCTTTCAAATCAGAAAAGAAAAGAAAAGCGTCTCGTAATTTTTTCTCCATCATTCCCGAACCTCTAATTGCAATGAATCTTCCCTTCAATCACAATCAAAATCACATCACGGCTTTAAAACCGAAATGAATTATTGATTGCTTATGAATTTCATTATCGAAATGAATATAAAAGAGGGAAGAATGTGGGAGGACGAAAAGCCGGAAAACTTTGACGAAGAAGCAAGTGAAAATTTGTAAAGCAAATTCATTCGGTGCACCAAGGTCGGTCTGATATATTATTAGATCGGAAATTTTCAATTTAAAAAATTGAATTTGTTTGTTGTTGTTGTTGTTTATTTTTTTTTTAAAATATTTTTCTTTTCTGGCTTCTTCTTTCTGTGGCGGAAAAAATTGATTGAATAGGCATTGAAATAAAGTTGAATTCCCATCGGAAATTTAAATTTTTTTTTTTTTTTTTTTGACTATAATTTAAATGGCACGGACACAGTTAGGTCCACATACATACATATCGCACCCTTGCTACTAAATCGGCACAATTCAAAATTTCGCATTTCTCGAAAATCATTCAATATCTCTTGAAACTGAGGAGAAATAATATTTTTTCTAAACTTATAATACTCTCAATCGACTGCTGTGCATCTGTCAGTATAAGCGTCAATTCTCTATGTGTTGGGTTTTCTACAGAAAAATGCAATCGAACATAAAAATATTTATTAAAAAAATTTTGAATTGTGCCGATTTATTAGCAAGGGTGCGATATGTGTGCCAGGATAGAACTTTTGCAATAATATGTAAAGGATCGAATGTTTAAATGACCGTCGTCAGGATTATTTTCGAGTTTGTTAGGTGAGAACGATTTATCTTTGTTGAACTTGTCCAAAATACGAGTGCCATTGAGTACTTCTATTCCTCCTTGCCACACGTTTAGACTTAGCGATAAACAGGATCAGATCCTTAGTCAGGAATAGTTTCGTTGTATTGAAATTTAAGGTTAGAACACGTTTAAATGACCGTCGTCAGGCTTCTGATGTGAGCTACACTTGGTGATTGGAGCTAGCTCATAACGCGAACAAGGCACGGACAACCTTCTCAATCGAAATTCCGCATGCAACGGGAAATTTTAATTTTGAGTTCATTGATACTGGCAACTGGCTTAGGGATGTATCGATAAGCCTATTCTGGGCGATAATAAAGGCTTGAATAGAGGCTTGAATAGAGGTTTGAATAGAGGCTTTTTAAAATAAACTATCGGCGATATCGATGGATAAGTCAAGCGATTTCAAAATAAACTCTTGATAAATATAAGCTGAGGATTCGATTCAAACTGCAAGGAAATTTCCTTAACTCGAAACTAATAAAACAGTCATGCAACAGAATTTGTTTTTTTTTTTTTTTTTTTTTTTACTTTAACCAATTTTCCATTGAATTTCATCATTTGGTTGTCAATTTTCAACGAAAAATTCCACTGTGCAGAGCTGCAAGAGGCATTTAATAGTTGAGTGTAAGAATTCGTTGGTCCCACGGCCTAATCTCGCTGTTGACGATCATCGATTTATAATTATAATATCCTCCTTTTTGGGGCCTGAGAGCGCTCTCAGTTTTTATGACTGAGTAAAAATCATTAAAACTAAACGCGCGCCATAAGCAATGGAAAATGAAGCGTTTCAAAATGCCAAGCCGCAAAGCAGGAAGATATAAACAACGAAGAAAGTACAAAAAAAAAAAAGAAATAAATAAAATATAAAAAAAAACTTGAGGTAGGAAGCGTGATGGCGGTGGAAATGAAAATAAAAACCGACGAAGGGGAGGGGGAAAAAATTTTGCAGACAAAAAGAGGAAGAAAACGTATCCAAAGAAATTATTACAAACGGGAAACGGAAGCAGAAATGCGCGTCTTCCGTTCGAATTCATGGGGTAAGCTTTACATTCGCTTCTATATAGCCTCGCTGAGCACTGCATGGAGCCTTTAAAATACACACGTTAGAGCGAGCGCGCGCGTGCGTGTGTGTGTGCATAAGTATGTGTAGATTATGCAGGAAGGCCCTGATAATCTTCCACGAAAAATGCGAATGCCACGCGCTGTAAAACGAGGAGCG
The DNA here is from genome assembly GCA_020466095.1 of Chlorops oryzae. Lineage (NCBI taxonomy): Eukaryota > Metazoa > Arthropoda > Insecta > Diptera > Chloropidae > Chlorops > Chlorops oryzae. Next base: position 147,024,598 of record CM035806.1, read on the forward strand.
ATTTTAATCGCGTCGTCTGAGGTGCCGTGACTTCTTTGAGGGGGCAAAAAAAAAAAAAAAAAAAAAAAGGTGCGTGTTAAACGATGTTAAGCTTTTAACCCAAATTGCAATTTGTGAACCGAAAATTAACTATAGAAGCTTTGCAATACTATGCCAAGAGGGGCAAAATAAACATGTTTCCATGTATACATAAGTATATACATATATAATATATATATATATATATATATATATATATTGTATAAAAAGAAGTAATAAAATAATAAAAGAGAGTGTGTCAAATAAAATACCATTTTGTTCAACACATTCCCCCAAGGGTGTCTGAGAATAAAATGCTTTTAGGCGTTTGCACTTAATTTCCTCTCAAATTTTGTTTTTGTTTTTGCATTTTTGTCTTATTCCGAACTCTTTACGTTATCTTTCGACAAGCCGTCCCATTTAAATTCCCCTTCAATTAATTCAATTCGCATAAAGCATAAATAAATAAGCAGAGATTTTTGAGAAGCTTTACATATTTTGAAGCCAACTAAAATAGTGTACGTACCTACATTACAGCATCAGAAGGAGATTCCGATTTTCTTTTTTAAATTTGCTCTCTAACATGTGCGCTACTTTGGTATTGTAGTTGCAAATGTATCTTGTAACCTTCGGGATATACATATAGACAACAAATGCAGTAAACTTTCTCTTTTCTCTCTTCCACTTTATACTCCAACTAGTTAGATACTTATGTACTCTAAATTCTTCGATTATTTAAAATGCAAAAAAAAAAATTAAAAAAAAAAACTTGGATAGCAAACTGAAAAATGTGAGGAGAGTGAAAGAGAGCGAGAATCACATTGGCTGTAGATAGCTATAGCTGACGGAAAATAGCTTATGATCGTCGCATATCCATTCTAAATGCTTCTCGTTCGAGTTGTCTGTTCAAGCTGGAAAAACAAGATCGTTAACAGTACACGGCCTGGCCGACCTTTTATCTACGAACATGAACCTATCAATGGTTGTTTATCATCCTTGTAAAAAAAGCTACAACCCGCAGTGGCAAAAATGCTGCTTACAAAAGCGATGAACCGCAACACACTTCGTAGGCGGTGATGCACACACGACTTCATATACAATTCTATGTATACTTTTGTTCGAGCGTGGCCGTTTTATAGAGTGAACGCCTACCACTGCCATATAAAGTAAGCTATTGGTAGGCAGGTCGCTTACAGTCTCGTATACTTTGTAAGCTATTGGTAGGCAGGTCGCTTACAGTCTCGTATACTTTGTAAGCTATTGAAAGGCAGTTCGCTTTACAATCTCGTATGTTTTTTGGCTATTAATATTCGGGTCGCTTACAGTCTCGTATACTTTGTAAGCAATCAATAGTCAGATCGCCTACAATCTCGTATACCTTGGTAGGCGGTAGGAACACTGTTGGCCGCTGGGACGAAAATCAAATCTCAACTGAGAGAATAGCCGATCACAGACCATCGAAGAGAGAAAAAATCTAGACAGATATGCACATGGACGAAAACGTGGAACGAACCAAAGTCCAGAAAGGCATGTGGGCACTCGCAACAAAAGGGCAGAGACATAAGTTGTCTGAGATGCGTACACGTCAGAGTCAGAGAGACGGATGTACCCACACGAATTGTTATACAAGGATCTACGCTGGCGATGGATGGCTGTCAGGGATTTTACTTTATAAAGGATTACGAGAAAAAAATCGCTATGTAGAGTTTCATAACGTCTAAAATCCCTACCAAAATATTTTCCTGCGGAGGCACCTACATACACGCCTACACATGCAACATAGAATTATTAACTTTCGAAGCACTTTCCCCGCGCCATCCAAATTGTGCAATGGTATCCCACTGACACTGGAGCTTTTCGAAGAATTTCACGTGATTTCTGCGGATCTCACCGCGGTTTTGCACTGTCGATGAAATTGCAAAAATATCTGTTACATCCCGCGGCAGTTGCTGTTGTTGTTATTGTTGCATCGCGTGATGTAAAATTTGCTTAGCAAAAAATTCAAAAAAAAAAAAAACAATCGAAAAAAGGAAGAAAAAGTAAATTGAAAATAAAATAAAATTAAACAAAAAAATAAAAATAATTGAAATACCCCTCGCGCTTTTGGTGTTCCGAGTTAACACATTGACCCCTGCCTCTTAAAAAAGCACGTGTTTAAATCACTTCATTTGTTTTGCGAAAAATAATTTTATAACTTTTTAAGTGCAAGCCATAAAAACGCGCTCAACAAAAAAAAAAAAAATTTAAACTATCAATTTGAAATGATGACCGCCCGCGAAGTGCAAAATAACACCGCACAGCGTGTTCGATCGTTAAAAAACTTGTTCAGTTTATCTCTTTTTCTTTGCTATTTATTTAAATTGCAATTAATTTTTTCGCCGTCAGTAATGGGCGTACCATCAAATTGTTTTCAATTTGATTATTTTTTTCGGTTTTCCTTTTTTCTATTTATTCATTATACCCGACACACTCTGTGTCGAGGGTATATTGCGTTTGTGTGGTTGTGTGTAACACCCAGAACCAGTGGAGATAGACCATACAAAATATATATAGAAATGATCAGCGTCACCAGGAGATTCGGTTTAGACATGTCCGTCCGTCCGTCTGTCTGTCCATCTGTCTGTCCGTCTGTCTGTCCGTCTGTCTGTCTGTTTGTATACAGTTATCTTATCGAAGGAGTTGAGCTATCTTGACAAAATTTGGTATGCGTGCTCACGGGGACATGAGTAAGAACAAGTTCGAGAATGGACCCAATCGGACCATTTTTAGGGGTACCTCCAGTACTAGGGTCTGTTACGAAAATCACAAAAACTGCTTCGAAATCGACGTTTTTCAACATATTTTGATGAAATTTGATAGTTGAACATATTTAAAGCCGTTATTCAATTTTCAAAAATTGAAAAAGTGGGCGTGGCCGAAGGGCGTTTTTCGAAAATTGCCTCCTACACCCGAAACTCAAATGGGACTTGAACGAAAGTTGGCAATTATACTTCCTTTGTAGCCATAAACATCTTGTCTAAAAATTTCTTTGATAGGTCCATTATTAAGGGTACCTCCAGTACTAGGGTCTGTCACAAAAATCCCAAAACTGCCTCAAAATCGGACTTTTTCAAAATATTTCAATGAAGCTTAGAATTTGAGTGTATATTTAAGCCTCCGATTAGAATTGCAAAAAAAATGGAAAAGTGGGCGTGGCAAAGGGCGGTTTTCATAAAAAAATTTAACAAAAGTCGGTATATGGGGCTCCTAATGGCCTATAAAACCTCTTGTTTTCAAAAAATATTTACACTTGTGTGTCTGTGTCGGGTATTTTATTGTCAGGCTCGCCTGACTGTAACACCCTTACTTGTTTTTTTTTTTGTTTTTGATTTTTTTTTAGAGTATTTTTTGCGAAAATATGAAAATTTCATTTCAATTCTTGAACATTGAACATTGCCCATTCGAAGTTGACATGCATTGTCAGTTGAAATGGGATCGTTTCGACGGTTCAGACCGATAATTGGACCGTTTACTTTGAAAGAGTGGTGTAACTTCATATTTCGATTTTCCGGTTCTAAGCGGCTTTGAGGAGAAAATTTGAAAGCCGTGGGTTGATTTCGTGTTTGGATTCGTGTTAAGCCCGCCCATTCGAAAGAATTTACAGTTTTGCTGGGTGGTGGCGAATGCTGGGTAATGGACATGCACCACTTAATATCGTCGAAATAGAAAAAATGGAGTTACACCATTCTTTCAAAGTAAACGGTCCAATTATCGGTATGCCGTAACAACCCTCGTTTGACCGTTCACGCTCACAATTTTTGAAGACTTTCGATTGCCCATTCGAATCCATGAATTTATGGCATAATTGGGTTAATGCCTTTCTAAATTATTCATAAAGAATTCAGTCGATTTCTTTGAAAGTTGGTCGCTTTCGTTTTTTCCAGCGGTTTTAACACCCGCTGATAAAGGGTCTGGCGGGTTTGCGGCATCATGAAAGGAATTTTTAAATTTTGTTGATTTTTCGATAGGTGCCATCTAAAAACACTGTGGAGACTACTACTACTTTTTAGATTTTTATTTTGAGCGGTCTTTGAAATACCCTTGAAAATCATTTTTTATAAGCCTTTTTCAAAATTTTTTATCTCAAAAACTAATTAAGATACGAAGATAAAACAAACGTTGGCCGATTGCTAATATAATAGGAAATCAAAGAAATTTTTTTTAAATTTTTACACTGAGAAAAATTTTTCCAGAAAAGTAAAAAGATATTTTTAAAAATTTTTTTCAGTGTGTTTCCAGTTTGACGCCACTCTAAAAAATTTTTTCAAAATACCTCAAAGTGTTTGCTTTAATTAAAAAAAAAAGTTTCATTCAAATAAAATGGCGCAACAGTGAGATATTCAAAAAATTGCAAGTGCACATAGATGCTCTAGTACTAATAAAAAAAAAGCCTTTGCTTAACCCGCCAGACCCTTTCATCATCGTTTTTACTGCATTATTGACGTTGACGAGGGGTTTTTTTTTGTCTCCGCCCCCCTAACAGTTTTTTTTTGTGTCACTTCAAGTCAACAAAATAGTACCTGCCACCAGTGGACCAAGTATAGGAGCTTGTTGCTCTATTCCAATTTAATGTACTCAAATAATTTTCATCAGAATCAGCTCCGAAACACAATCGCTCGTGGCACTGAACTCTAAATTGAACAGAATCTCACCGGTCACAGGACACCGGGGGCCCTTTATTGAAATTTGTCATTGGCATTTAACTCTCATTGAACAATGAATTGTCATGTTTCTAGTGTTTGTTGACAAGACCAGGAGGTGTATGAAATGAGGTCGTTTTTGGGTTAATGGGCTTTTGTGTTTCTAATTGAAGATTAATCAACGTATTACCGCGATGCGTAGATCTACTTTTGAAAAGATTTTTTTAGTAATGACATGACATGGAACGGATTATTTTAACCGACATATTTATATATGTCCTCAATATTGAGGTCTAATGGCCTTTGTGTTTCTTTGTTCTGATGATTTTCCAATAAAAGCAAACAAGGAAAAAAAATTTGAATTTAATTTAAGAATTTTTTCCCCAGATAGTTGAAGCTTCATAACTTCATGATGATTGATATAAAAAAAATATATTAAAATAAAAAAAAAAACAAAATTACCGAAAGAAGATGTTTTTTACAAAATCCGAGTAACTATGATGAATTATGGAAAAATAGATTCCATCTTTTTTTTTCTTTATTTTATGATTTATTCGTCCTGAATTTTTGGAAATTTTCACAGGTGGTTTCTACGCGAAAAGTGTTTCCGGAGGGAGTTTTGGGTCATAAAAGATTCTAACATACAATATTTTGAGAAACTTCGCATAATTGTTTGTGCTTCCTATCAATTCAGGGGGTTTTATGGAACTCCCAAAAAACATCGCCAATCACCACTGCAAATGCCCCCGAATGTGACGAGCTCAAGCCATTAAGTTATCAAGTCAAATTTGAGCCCCGTTTTTGCTACTGTTCCGATTCAGTTTCTTGTTGTGAAAAACAAAAATTTTGTATGAAAATTTTGACATTTCGAGAGGATATGGTAGGTAGGTAGGTAAATGCAGCAGCTAATTGCTCACGTAGGCTCACAGATAGGCCCTTTGTGATAGGCCCATAGAGAGGCACGACTAGCCCCTTTCTACTTCTTATAAAAAGCCAATTTGACTTCCTGATGACCCCCCGCGCGATGTCTGAAATTTTGATTTCGGACAGTTCGATGAGGCTGGTCAGAAAGGTGTGTCGCAGTAGAGACAGTCTTTTTGACGATAAGGCCGGGCACTAACACAGAAGGCGGAGAATAGATTGCCTCCTCCTACTCCGAGCGACAGTTCTGGCAAAAGTCATTGTATGGGGCTCCTAGCCTTGCGGCAGGCAGTGGCCAGTGAGAACTGATACCGTCTGATGGATGGAGATGTTGCTGAGTTTGACTAGGTCTCTGGATCGTCTCTTTTTAAGAGATAGCCAGGTTTGTCTAGTGATCCCGCAGAAATCTTCCTCGATCCAAAGCTTGTTTGCCAGGTCGAGATATTCTTATTTTATGCGGCATTTCACTGTAGCCAGTGGGATTCCTATGTTGGAAAAGGAGGTCTCTGGAAGCGATGTGCCCGTCTTAGCAAGTTCATCGGCCACGCAGTTTCCTTCGATGTCCCTGTGCCCCGGTACCCAGCAAATGGATACCGCTGAATGTTTGAGAGGATATCGTGACGAGAAACTTTCACCAGAACATCAGCAAATGGGCATTTTTTTTTAAAGTCAGAAGTCAGAAGGCTTTAAAGTTTTTTTTATTTATTCAAATTATTGAATTATTCGATTTGAAGGCCTTGAATTGTTTTCGGATACCTACTTTGAGTACGCGATAATGTTTCGAGTAATTAAGCGATAAGTAACGAGATTTTTTTTAACGATTTTGTTGGAATTAAGACAAACAATCGATTGGAAATGTATCTGCTTGAAATGGTCATGGTTAAAATGGCTTCTATTGGCGAAGGTCGTTGCAGAGAAGTCCTGACTCGGGGTGCCCGGTTGAATTTCGTAAAGTGGTCACACAATGTAATGAAGCTAATCACTGTTATAGCTTCAGGTCAATGGCGTCTTTTGTCTCTTCGGTTCCGCATTGACTTGTGGGAATTCTATGCGAACGAATGCAGGAGTTCCTTTCATTTTATTTTATTTATTTTTTTTTATATTTTCATTAATATTATATATATATATTTTTTTTTGTTTTGTACTTTCCACAACAAAAGGGAATTAGCTTTACTTTGCTGAAAGAGCATAAAAATTACTTGTGCTTAAGCCGTGCTGTTAACTTTTATTAAGTTGCCTTTTCATTCGCTCCGCGTTAGGCGTGTTGGCCCGCGTGAAACTATTAACTTTAAACGGAAATCCCAGCGTAATTGACAAAAGGCACGGCTTGTCCGCTTGCTGGGGCTGAGGTACTCTTTCATGTGGTTGATTATGATTCTCAAAGAGAATAAACTTTTGAAGTGAAAAGAAAGCTACGTACGAACGAGCTGCAAAGTGTGCAATTCATGATCCTGCTTGCTCCTTGCTGTTTCCTTCTGCCTCTGTGATTCAGTTTTCCGTATTTTTGAAATGTTCCAAGCTCGAGTTTTGTGTGCTGCTTTTCCTTCCTCTTTCGTTTCGTTTCGTTTCGTTTTTTGTGTGCCACGGCATGACATTGTTTTTAGCCTTCAAATAATATTTGGAAGTCATTAAAGCCTTGGGCGTAAATGCCGCAAGCTTCGCTCCATTTGTGTGCAAAACCTTTTTGCGTTTTGTCTATTTTAGTTGCTTGTTTTTTTTTTTTTTTTTTTTGTTTGTTTTTTATTTGAAAAAATGTTTTTAAATATTTTCGAAAAAAAATAATTTTTTGCCTTCTCGTGTGCTCGGCCGGTCGATGTTGTTGCATGTTTCCGGGTGTATCTTTGGAGCATTTGCCTAAAACGAACGAAGCGTTTACGTACGTTCGAGTGTGCCGGCATGCAAGCAAATGGCAAATAAACCGGGTAAATACAGTTGCGAGAAGTCAGTGATGCCATCTGGCTCTGTGGTTCGAGGGCAGTCCTTAGCCTCGCCTCATGTTTTGCCGGTCATTATGTCTGTTTGCCTTTTTGCCAATTGGACAAAGAACCTACCTCAATGAATGTGACATCCAAAGGAAATAAAATAAAAAAAGAATTAGAAGAAGAAGAAAAAGAAAAAGAAAAGAAAGAAGAAAAAGTAAATAAATAAACAAAAACAATTATTATAATAAATTTATGAAAAATTTTAAAAGAATTATGAGAGTAAAAGGTAAAAATTTGAAAGAAGACAATTGCATTCCGAGTTGCAACTACTTATTTTGAACGTTGGCAAAAGTGTCGGAAACATGACGGAAGACAAAATACATAGATTTTATTACTCGGTAAATTTTGATCACTTCGAGCATTGACTGAAATATGCCAAAGGATAAAAATCACTCGGCTAAGTTTTCATATGTGCTCTTTCGAAACGACAAAAAACCAAGTGCCGAGGCATTTAAAGAGTCGAACGATTTAAACCTTATCCGTGCGGTGTTTGCTGCCGTGCACGTGCATACGTTCGTGCACAGACATGGCTTTGTATGGCATACGTATGGCCGTTTGTGAAACAGTGAAAATAGCGAAAATAGCGGGGGACACAACAACAGCCTCGCGACTATTGCACTAATCCAGTCTGATGTGATGTTGTAATCCCTGCATTCATGGAATTCGGAGCACATATCCGTAGCATGCCTAGTCCGAAGCCATGTTGACAGCATGTGTTGTGGTGGGCAACAGCGAAAAAAAAAACCGAAAAAAAATTGGATAAAAGAAAACAAATGGAAAAAAATAAAATTAAAAAAAAAAAAAACAGGAAATTTCCTGCTGAACTCTAACAAAGAGCAAGCATGAACTGGGCTAAGCTTTGAAATTGGCCAGAATCATGACAGCTTTGATAAAAATCGGGGCTTAAGAAAGAATTAGTTTCACAATCCGTACCGAAATCACTGCAAAACGATAGAGAAGCATTGCACAAAGGACTCTTCCTTTTGACGCCCCTCGCCCTCGCCATCGCCATCGCCCTCGCCCTCTTTCTCATTCACACATTCCCCCTCGCTCGCTCGCTCGCTCTCTCTGTGTGTGTCTCTCTCCTTATCTCTGGCTCACTATCTTTTCGTTTTTTTTTCCCCCTGTTTTTTGGCGGTGGAGTAAGTGAAGCGTTATACCATTATAGAGTTGAACAGTGGCTGGAGTTGAGTCCTTGGTTTATTTTTTTATTTTTATATTTTTTATTTTTTATTTATTTTTTTTTTTATTGAAGGGTTCACGATGCCAACGGCCATCAGAGATTTTTATTACTTCGCAACGAAATCGTGCAAAAGGTTAGCTCTCAACTGATTTCGACAGCTTCATTGATGGCTGGGCTGTGTGCGGTGTCTGTGGCGCTTGGCATCTATACAAACAAACAAATGGACATGAATACATACAAACACATGCACATACATGCATACATACATATGTATAGCTAGACCGTAGCCGACCAAACGAAGGCAGTTAAATAAAATTGACACTAGAGCACTAACAACAGATTCACGCTTATTGAATGGATTTGAGATTGCAAAAAATTTCTCCCGTTCTCTCTTTGTGTTCAGCGTTTCTGCTTCCTCTTTTGTTTTATTTTGATTGGTTTTGTTTTTTATTTTCTTTTATTTTTTTTTTTATTCCTAGCCCCCCCGCACTTAAATGCTTAAAACATTTATAATATTTTTAATTAAATGGAAGAAGGGATCAAACAATTTGTCATTGACCTTTTCGATGGGATAGCATTATGTTACAACATAAGAATAATTGAAAACAAAGGTCGAATAAAAAAAAAAAACAAAGCAAATGAAAGTTTATACAATTTTGGTGGGGAAAGCATGACAAAAATTAACAATTTTTGTTATATTTTCCTCTCTTCCCTCTCTTTCCCTCTCTTTCCCTCTCTTTCCCTCTCTTTCCCTCTCTTTCCCTCTCTTTCCCTCTCTTTCCTCTCTTTCCCTCTCTTTCCCTCTCTTTCCTCTCTTTCCTCTCTCTTTCCCTCTCTTTCCCTCTTTCCTCTCTTTCCCTCTCTTTCCCTCTCTTTCCCTCTCTTTCCCTCTCTTTCCTCTCTCTTTCCCTCTCTTTCCCTCTTTCCTCTTTTCCCTCTCTTTCCCTCTCTTTCCCTCTCTTTCCCTCTCTTTCCCTCTCTTTCCCTCTCTTTCCCTCTCTTTCCCTCTCTTTCCCTCTCTTTCCCTCTCTTTCCTCTCTTTCCTCTCTTTCCTCTTTCTCCTCTCTTTCCCTCTCTTTCCCTCTCTTTCCCTCTCTTTCCTCTCTTCTTTCCTCTCTTTCCTCTCTTTCCTCTCTTTCCCTCTCTTTCCCTCTCTTTCCTCTCTTTCCCTCTTTTCCCTCTCTTTCCCTCTCTTCCCTCTCTTTCCCTCTCTTTCCCTCTCTTTCCCTCTCTTTCCCTCTCTTTTCCCTCTCTTTCCCTCTCTTTCTTCCCTCTCTTTCCTCTCTTTCCCTCTCTTTCCCTCTCTTTCCCTCTCTTTCCCTCTCTTTCCCTCTCTTTCCTCTCTTTCCTCTCTTTCCCTCTCTTTCCCTCTCTTTCCCTCTCTTTCCCTCTCTTTCCCTCTCTTTCCCTCTCTTTCCCTCTCTTTCCCTCTCTTTCCCTCTCTTTCCCTCTCTTTCCCTCTCTTTCCCTCTCTTTCCCTCTTCTCTTTTCCCTCTTTTCCTCTCTTTTCCTCTCTTTCCCTCTCTTACCCACTCTTCGCACATTCGATTACGATAGTTTTCAGAGACGTATACGTAATGCTACTGCATACTTAAATTACGTTGCTCATACGTCCGGATGGTCATTCTATATCGAGGAGCTTTATTGGTTTTACCATTTTCTTTAAAAAATTTAAAAAAAAAAAAAATTTTTTTAATATTTCGAAACCAAATTTATCCAAATACATATATATGTATCACAAAAGCTACTACATAAGATACTCTTCAAAGCATTCCGATTTCCGTTCTTAATAATTTATCCTCCAAACTGTAAACCAAATTTTATCGAGAAGGCTCATGCAATGCAAATATAGCGGAAAATATCAATTGAACTAGTTGGTTCTATCATTTTACAGTTGGGTTGAAAGGCGAAAGAGAAGAGAGAGAGAGAGACAAAGATTACTTCATAACAAATTCAAATACACAAATCGAAGGACAAAAATTTCTTAGCTTGACGTAACGGTGGTCACGTCAATAATTGATTGATTTCGGTTGACTTTTAATGGATTTCTTTCGCAATGACATTTTCCTCGCAATCTCTTTGGACCTTTTTAGTCGCCAGTTGAAGGTAGAAAAAGATATTTTTACCGCTTAGATCCACCCTGCTGTAATTGCAACTACTGTCCAGCTACTTTCCGACTAGTCACAAAAATACCAGGACTATGTTATAGAAAAATAACCACTAGCACTAAATAATTACTCGACGAGTAGACCTGCCACGGTCAACTTTCCTTTATGTAGGTATCAGTTAGCCTCGGAGTGCTCACCTACTCTACGAGTAAACCTCCTATGATCAATTAGAAGTCAATTGTCCCGTATGTACCAGTTGGTCTAAATTTTTATTTAGACTTCTTCGAAGCAGCTTGTTGCTGCTCGAGGTCTAGCCAATTCTCATACATAAGATATTCGAAATTTTGACTAGTCACATTTGGAGTAACCTCAGAGTACTTCATTTCAGTAAATTGACCTCTTCATTACTCGAGGACGTAATCCATTATTGATTTCATGCGGCGAGTTGAGAGAAAAGTCATCAATTGCGACAGGCATACGAAAACGATAGATTATTTTTAAAGAAGGTACAATTCAACACTAAGATGGACAGGCAGACAGGCAGGCACATAAGTGTGGCAGTATCGCCGATCATTTCTGAGGAAAACTTTTATGGTAATTCACAGCTCTGCGGTTCCGCTCTGTGCAGTTGTATTAGTGGAAACACAGCGATTTCTGCCAACCACCCCAAACCAGTAAAAGTGACACTGAATGAAAAAAAGTTCCAAACGGAGCTTATAAAGCATTAAATGAAAGTAGCTTAAAGAAATTGCGGCATATTCATTCGAAATTTTCCTTCTTTGCTTGTCCGGCTCGAACTGAGACGACAGTATCATTAATTCATTTGCAATTAACGAGCATAAGCTTTGCTCTGGACATTAAAGACTGACACATTAACGTGCAATATTTTCCACTTTGAGCGACTCGAATGTAAAAACTTTCCGTTTATTCGAACGGGATGGAATAATGGACAAAGAAAATGCAACTCATTAAATATTCTCATTGATCGTGAGCCGCTCTTTATATCTGAATAAAAAAATAACTGGAAAAAAACCTTTCGATACTCCTGCGTCCAAAATGGAGGATGTTGCTGGGGAAATGACGTTCGCCTTCGACTAGATTTCTTTCCTTTTTCACGGCGCAGTCAACCAATTGAGTTGGGCACCCACATCTGAGTAGATAGTTTATTTCGCGGTGCGATCGGCGGACTGGGAATGAAATCTGGACAGTTTTCCACTTTCACTGTGGTATCACTTTCAATAGTTTCTTAACTTGGTCAAAATGTTACTCTAAAGTCTGCAAAATGTTCTCGCGTTTAAGAATTTAAGAGAAGTGAAACGGGTCGCCTCAGTGTCAGAGATCGTAGTCAATCCCGAGCGATAAGGGGGCGCTCGAGAAGGCGGTTACTGATCGACTAACCGAGAGGACGTTCCTCGTTCCTGGGTACCTACTCGTTGCACTGCTTCAGCGGAAAAAACGGACACCTTCAGGGAGGACGTTCTGCTGTGTTGCCTTTAAATTTTTATTTGCATTTTTTTTTCCCAAAAGTTTCTCAACAGAATTTTTAGTTAAGTAAATTTGCCAATATTTAATAAAGACCGCACGTTAGCACAGCATTAAGTGATTCCCTTTTTATTCCCATTTATTATTAGTTATTATTTTTTTTTTTTTTTTTTTTGATTTTGCTTAAACTTTTCTTTATATTGTAAAACTTTGCTTTAAGACCGAAAAAGAATAAATTCCGATTCTCTTACCTTTCGTTCTTCTACTGAACTAAAACCAAAAAAAAAAAAAAAAATTCAGGAATAAAGGTAAAACAAAAACAAAAAAGACCAAATTCGTTGCGGTTCGAAGCGGCTGAGTTTCTCATCTTCACGCATATACATAAATAGGGTCCACTTGCTTGTCTTCACGCTGTCTTGGCACGTTTCAAATTCGCCCGTGAACTAAAAGCTCCGCGCGCCATTTTCAATGGAATAAAACAAAATAACACCAGAAAACAAACGAAAACTTAAATGGAACGAAAAAGGATTGAATAGGCGAGTAACGAAACGAAAAGGGATAAACTCAAGGGTCGGACAACAGCAACAACATTAACGGCTGAATTTTCAATAGCCAATTGTTAAGACTATCGGGATCCGCTGTCGCCGCTTGGCACATCAGCGATCCCTCGTCCTTTTCCATATCCATTTTACAATCTTTATTATTGAGCTTATCTGTGCGAAGTGATAACGACAAAATTGAATGAAATGAAAGGAGCTCGTCAATTTGATATAAACCAAAAAAAAAAAAAAATTTTATTAATGAAAAAAAACAAAACAAACGGAACGAAAGAAATAAAACAGAAACATCAATAAAATAACTCAGTGAGGCTATCATCAAATGGCGCGTCAATAAGCAGGAAGGCATCAAATTCAATTTTGTTGTCCTTAACTATTTCAGCGACAATGCATTACGAATGTTTTGTTGTTGTTGTTGCTTTTGTTTTCCTCCACTTCCCCGAGAGTAATCAAAGCCATTAGATGCTTTCGACAACGAACTAAGTATTTAAGGCGACAAGGAAAAATTCCTTCCTTCTTTATCTTAAATGAAAAGGATCAAAAATACGCTGCCAAAAGAAAAACAAAAGCACCATCCTGGAGAAAAAGTAAAAGATGAAAATGAAAAAAAGTGAAAAAACGAAGGAACATTGGAAGATAACGAACGAAACAGATTTCCACCTACCTCCTTTAAGTATCTACTCCTTTTTTAAAATTTTTTTTTTTTTTGGACGAGGACTCATAAAAGCGTAGATAACTTCTGAAATTATATCAAGTGCAGTTGAGAAAGACTTTCAAAACCAAAAAGAAAGAAAAGAAACAAAAGAAAAAAAGAAAACAATTAAGAACTCAGTGTAATGATGCCGAAAACAAGTCGAAGCCGAATGCTTTTGAAAATTTATGCGGGGTAATGGCTGCGAAATTGCTGCCAATAAAAATTGATTATATCGCCACCGTCAGTCGGGGGGCCTTAAAAGAGTTTTTCCATGCGTCTTTTTTCACGCTCAAAAATTTAAAAAAAAAAAAAAAAATTATAATAAGAATAAGAAAGGAAAAATATATGGAAAAAGTAGAATTAATTGTGGGTCTTTGAAAAAAGGAAAATTATATTGGTCGGTTGTGGAGTTCCTCTTCAGCTCAAATTGAGACCAGGCAGCGAACAGTCTATGTAAAACAAGTAAGGGTGTTATAGTCAGGCGAGCCGATACAGACACAAATGCTTAAATAGTTTTTCATATCAAGAGTTATTTAAGGCCATAAGGAGCAACATAAACCGACTTTGTTTAAACTTCTTTATAAAAAACAGCCCCTTTGCTACGCCTAATTTTTCATTTTTTTTTTTTTGAAATTCTAATCAGAAGCTTAAATATACGCTCAAATTCTAAGTTTCATTGAAATATTTCGAAATAGTCCGATTTTGAGGCAGTTTTGGGATTTTTGTGACAGACCCTAGTCCTGGAGGTACCCTTAAAAATGGTCCGATCGGGTCCATTCTCGAACTTGTTCTTACTTATGTCCCCGTGAGTACGCACACCAAATTTCGTCGAGATAGCTCAACTCCTTCGATAAGATAACTGTATACAGACGGACAGACGGACATGTCTAAATCGAATCTCCTGGTGACGCTCTATATATTTCTATATAAAATGAAAGAGACCAAATATGACATTGTGATAAAAGCGAATGTCAAACGGTCTCAAATATAATTTCCAAATATTTTTAGCCTAAAAGATTCGTTCATTGTCAATGGCTCGATATTCAGAAGAACGGATTTGTCTACTTAATTGAAGAACTCTGACAATGATGAAGGTGCATATAAATGCTTGAAAATGTTTTTATTTTTTAAGAAAGAATTTCCCCCGAAACCCAATTAATAAAGATGTTTGTACCTACAAAAAAAAAAATATATATAAGAGGGCCATAGCAAATATGAATATTAAAAACATTTCTGCTAATTCTTGTGGCTATCCAAGACCTCCAAGTCGCAGCATCTTTTGAATTTCCTAAAAAATTGACTTTCAGTAGTCCTGGCTGTGCCAAATACAATCCGATTTTATGTTGTTATAGCTTCAAAGAAAGACCAATCTATTGTCAATGGAATACCATTCACATTTGGTTAGAGAAATTATATTATATGTGTTAAATTTTGATAAAACTAACACAATCCAGGTTTTTTCTCATACAAATGGAATTTTAAACTTTGAGTGACTTCCGCGCCCAACAAACATTATCGGATCGAAACCAAACTTCATATTTGGTAGTTTGAGACCATAAGCTTATATAATTTGCTGAGAAATAAAAAAATAAAAAAATAAGGACCAGTCTAATGTACACGCCTGAAAGGCTATTAAGAAATAAGCGAACACGCCTTCGAACAGTGACGTCGAAAGAAGGTTTTCCCGTTCTTCACTGAGCCGTACGAACATGGACACAAACACACACATACACAGCCCGGTTGCATCTCCTTGATCAGCGCCCATCTGTTCGCTCCTGGCTTCTACAGGGCTTCGTTGAGTTAAAGCAACAATCGTGCTTACTAACACAATATTTTCATAAAAAAATGGAGAAGAAATTTTTGAATATCTCACTGCTCCGCCATTTAATTTGAATGAAACTTTTTTTTTTTTAATGAAAGCAAATACTTAGGGGTATTTAAAAAAAATTTTTCTCAGTGTAAAAAATTTTGAAAAATTATTTTTGATTTCCTGTTATATTAGCAATCGGCCAACGGTTGTTTCATCTTCTTATCTTAATTAGTTTTTGAGATATAAAATTTTGAAAAAAATGCTTATTCAAAAAGGATTTCTCAAGGACTATTCAAAATAGAAACCCAAAAAGTGGTTCCTACAGTGTTTTTAGATGGCAAAATAAACAAAAGTTTAAAATCCTTTCAGGGTGGCGAAAGCCTTTCCTGAACCGGCCAGAAGACCCTTTTAATAAACATTTTTGATGAAACTGAAGTCACAGTTGTAATAAATTCAGACAGTGATGAAGATTAAATAATCTTGGTATTTTTTAAAAATGCAGGGTTGAAATTTTCTCCAGTTCCAGGTAAACAGGTAGATCGATTTGGTTCACTTTCGGGTCTTATTGCTTTGTTTACATATTTCATAGATGAGTTGATTTGCAATTTTTATTCGGGTTAAATTTTTCAGTAAAATTAGGGTATATTTGGACTGTGGTTAGATTTTCCTGTTGGAATAGGCAAATTTTTATTCTACTTTCTTTTGTGTTATATCCACTTAATATGACTATACAGAAAAACCATATTGATGCATACCAATCACAGGTATACCCGAGAAGTATGCAAAATTTTTTTTTTATTTCGCCATATTTAAGGATGTTCCAACCGACTGAGCGCATTGAAACTTAGCACACTTAATCTTAGCATAAAACTCTATTTTTGACAATTTTAATTAAGTTTTTCGCCTCACCTCCAACAACAAAAAAATTGTCATGGAAAAATATCCTTGCAAATATTTTTCTAATATTTTGTGTGTATTTTTCTATATATGGGCTTTTGAATGAACATTCTATCTTTATAATTGTCTTAGATATGATTTTTTAAAAGTTTTCTCTAAAAAAAAAAAAACCCATTTTCAAGGATACTTAACGACTATAGGAGATCGACAGCGAAAACTTCGCGAAAATTAAATAGTTTGCATTTACCTTAACAGTAGGACAGGTAAAGTTGAAATCGGCTTCTGGGGCAAATTCACTATGCTTATAGTGCTATACCCTTTTGCACGATTATTAAAAATTTTCTTTGAATGCCTCAAATTATGCAAAATTTGTTATTTTTATTTGAAATTTTTTAAATATTTTTTTGAATTTTTTTGTTTATATTTTTTTGAAATTTTTACAATCATTCAGAAGCGGCTGATTTTGATCCTTCGTTTATTCGGAGAACTCTGGAAATTTTTTGAAAGCATACATCGAAGCTTATAAAAATAAAAAATAAATACTTCAAAAAAAAAAAAAGTTTTTACTGAGTTTTAAAGTTCAAAGCAATCCCCTTAAGGACTCTTTTTTGCAGGAACAAGCTCGGACTTTGTCAGCATCTTTTCATTAGTTTTAAAGCAGCTTTCATCATTTTTGGTCAATTTTTTTCCCGAGCCTCGAGCTTTCATTTCAAAATTTACTTTAAATTTAAAAAGAAGAATCGGAAATGTTTTGAAAGCAGCTCATCAATTAGCGAGTAAATACGAGAATACATATTCCCTTAATGCTCTGGGCATCCTCTCTACAGAAACACGCAACAAAGCACCTACAATATGAATGAGGAAATCAGATTCATGCCTTTACTAAATAAACGAAAAACAAAAAAAAAAAAATTGGGGGTTTTCATGTATCAATGATGAACATATCTCATTAAAAACAAACGGCACAACTCAAAATTCCGAATTTCTCGCAAAAACATCCAGTCCCTTTTGGAATCTGCGAAGCCATCAGTGTCAAAGCGAATTCTCTCCGTTTTCGCATTCTCCCGGGTAAAATGCACCCGAACATGGAAAATGTAATGGAAAATTTTTCGAGTTATGCCGGTTTTGTGTTTAGTGTACGATGTGAAGATAAATCAGGCACCGGAAAATGGTTTTTTTTTTTTTCGAAACAGAGATAAACTTTGATACGATTATACGGCGAAAATGCGAAATTTCCATTGAACGTCAAAAAGATTTGCAATCTGTTCACACATCTCTGTACATATATGTATGTGTATCCGACAGATTGCACCGCTCATGCACACGGCTTGCATGTTACATTTAGAGATACTTTGAAAACTTTGCCCAAGCAATCGCTTCGCTTCGCTTTCAATCATTTAATCAATCTTGAAATATTTCATTTCTGCTTTTTATTTTGGTTTTTGGTTTTTGGTTTTTTTTTTTTTTGTTGCTTCGATGTTTTACGAATTCATTGGGCATTTGTCAACATTGACACACATAAGCGCTGGCGATGTGTCAAGCTTTTTCTTCAAATAAATGCCACTAACAAGCCTCAAGCGAGCGAAAATGACTGACAGCACATCGAACAGACAACAGACAACATTGAACTTTCACCATCAACTTTCTCCACGCTTCTGATTCCCTACCTCCGTTTTCGCGCCACTCCCTTTCACCTTTGCACCGTTCTAACGGCTTCAGGTAGCAAGTTTTTATGCCGCACATAGGTTACCAAATAGCGTGGCACGTCTGTGCTATATTTTTGTATTTTGCCATGCGTGTGTCAAGTCCTTTTTCCTTCCTTCCTTCGTTTTTTTTTTGTTTGTTTTTTTATTATTTTTCGTTTTTGTCAACTTCGTTTTTAGACTGTAGATACATATAAAGGCAAAGGCTATGCTTGCCTGGCAGTCTATCATGCCAGCCAGCAACCGAAGCCATATTTTCTCAAATCGAAATCGCCACGAGCTCATTGACAAATGACAACCAATAAAATATTGCGATCCTTAATTTAATAAGCACAATTTGCTACTTTTTCCTACTACATGTTGCACGCACACACACACACATACACACACACACTCACACGTGTTCATGTCACATACATTCGTACGTAGTTAAGCGCTAAAGGGATAATGGACGCTTCTGATTTCTTTTCCGTTCCATTGGATGTGTTCGGCGAGATTTTTGACACTGCGGCCGAACGTTCAGAAATACTCGATACTTTTTCGTTTTTGTCCTTTTCTCTCTTTTTTCTTTTTTTCGTGTGATGATTTCGATTGCTCTTGGCTTTTCGTCATCCTGTGCCGTGCCGTGCCGTGCCTTTAACGTGCGGTTCATTTCGGTTCGCTTCTGTCGCCACTTTTGCTTTCTGGTGCTGCTGTTGTTGCTGCCGCTGCTACTGCTGCTGCTTGCCGTGATGGCTCCAGTTGGCGATGGTGGTGACCTCAGCTGACCTAATAGGTCTTGTGGGACCGGAATTGCTTCCAAATCAAATAAAATGTGTTAAGGGCAGGAATTATTGATGTAATTTGATTGCCATTGCCGTCCGATTGACTGAAAGTTGAGCGAGCTCCTTACATGCATTCATGGACAATAGCCGTGGCGCCCTCGCGCATTCCCCCTTTTTTTTTTTTTTTTTTTTTTTTTGAAGCCATCAATTGTTTGATCACATCGAATCGATTGAATTGAGACAAAATTCCAACGATGTGCACGCACGATGTTCTCGTCGTGATGAATGTGCCAAATGAATTAAATTGACGCGAGAGCGGAGCGTATTGCCAGAGTTAAAATGATTGATTAAACGTAATCCTTTTTCACCTTCTCGCTCTCGCGTTCGCTCTTGCTCTTTCTGTTGCCCTCTCTTGATCCCTTCATACTTAATCCGCCCACAATGGGTCATTCTCATTTCATTGGAAAAAGAAAAAGAAACAAAAAAAAAATAATAATAATTTCAAAAAAAAAAACAAGCAAAAGCTTTTAATAATATTTTTCTAAATTCGAAATAAAATTCATTCTTTGAGGTCAAAGAAATTTCGCATTAAAAAATATAAATTTCAAGCACAATTCAATTCATTTTATTATAAAAAAAAAAATAAAAAAAAAATTATTTTTTTTTAAATTCGTTAAATTATTGCGAAATTTTTAAAAAGAATCACTTTTAAAGGGATTTTTTTATATATATTTTTTTTAAATTTTTTTTTTCTAGAAAATGTATAAAATTCCTTCCAACATTGATATGAAGAGAAAGAAATTCATTTGATTCGAGGAAAGGAAAATTTATAGCATTCAATAAGATGAACTGAATTGAAACGATGGTAACTAGAAATGATTTCGTTTACGTCGCTTCCCCTCGATCTTTCCATCATCGAAATGAATTCGACTTTTCATGGAGAATAAAAGAAAGAAAATCTCATTGCTGGTTTCGCTTCGCCAGTTCAAAGCTGCAAGCATCAGAGCTAAACGAGCGGACCAAATGCTATTTTTTTTTTTTTTTTTGCATTTATTTGTACGCTTCGATGTATGCTTCAAAAAATTGCCAGAGTTCTCCGAATAAAATCAGCCGCTTCTGAATGATTGTGAAAATTTCAGAAAAAAATCAACAAAAAAAAATTCGCAAAAATATAAAAAAATAATTCAAAAAAATATTTAAAAAATCCAAATAAATATAAAAAAAATTCAAATAATAATAATAACGAATTTTGCATAAGTTCAGGCATTAAAAGAAAATTTTTAATAATCGTGTAAAATTTTATTCAATAATTTCTCCTCCATTTTTATGAAAAAATTTTGTGTTAATAAGCACGATTGTTGCTTTAACTCAACGAAGCCCTGTAGAAGCCAGGAGCGAACAGATGGGCGCTGATCAAGGAGATGCAACCGGCTGTGTATGTGTGTGATTGTGTCCATGTTCGTACGCCTCAGTGAAGAACGGGAAAACCTTCTTTCGACGTCACTGTTCGAAGGCGTGTTCGCTTATTTCTTAATAGCCTTTCAGCCGTGTACATTTGCTATGGCCCTCTTATATTTTTTTTTTTTTTTTTTTGTAGGTACAAACATCTTACTTAATTGTGTTTAGGGGAAATTTGTTCGTAGAAAATTTCGCATAATTAGAGAATTTACTGAAAATTGTGGCAATTCTCATTTGTATTTGTATATTGCCGCAATATCCTGCCAAGCAACTCGACACGAGAAATCCATTCATAAGGAATACTCCGTATGTAAGGACTTTATTCTAATTTGAATATTGCTTGTTGTCTTCTTCAGCTTCTGGGTGCTTGAGAAACGGAGAGCGGGGGAGAGAGAGAGTGAGAGAGAGAGGAAGAGTGGGAGAGGAAGAGAAGGAGAGGGGTGAAGGGAGGGGAAAGTAAATAAAGAAATGTAAAAATGCTTCTTGTAATCCAGGAAAGTAGCTTACCAACAATTTCCATTTGTTTGGGTAAATGTTTTTCTTGGTTTTTTGTTTTTTGTTTTTTTTGTTTTTTTTTTGTTTTTTCGTTTTTACTTAAACAAATTGTTTTTGTTACATTTTGTTTTGTTTTTTGTTCCATTCGAATTGGAAAGCGAAACAAAAACTCGTAATAAACGACAAAATTGTAAAATTGCAAAGGCGGTTGAACTTTCTTCTCAATTGTTCGGCCATAGCAGAACTTTGTGCTCGGCACAAAGTGTTAGGTTTAGATAAAGCAATATAGAATAGCGATTTAAAAGGAAGAAAACAAAAAATTAAATAAAAGAAGTGGATGAAAATGTTAAACAAAAAAAAAAAAAAAAAAAAAAAGAGAAATCAATGAAAAAAGACGAAATGGAAAAGTTTTTGAGGACGCAATGAAAGCAAAGCTAAGCAGGACAGCGCAAGGCAAGCGGTGTCTTTGCACAATCAAAAGCTCATCCGCACTTTCACTTAACCCCCCCCCCCCCCTCCCGGTACTCGTTCTCGTGCATTTTTAAATAATTTCCATCTCTTCCACTTAAATCCTGTTATTTTCTACTCGCTTTTCTTTTTTTCCTCTTCTCAATAGTAGTTTTCCCTAGTTTTCTTTTTACCCCAACGCTCTACAGAAAAGGAAATAGCTTCGTAGAAACGACAAAAAAAGGAAAAAAAGCAACAAAAAAAAAAAAAAAAAAATTCGAAAAGTTTCCTGTAAAGTGGGGAAAAAGTGTTTGATTCGATTGACCAATCGATGGACCCTAAGCTGGCCAGCGCTACAAGCAAAGTTTCTTACCACCTCAATAAAACGCTTAACTCACTTTAAAGAGCATTACCATGTCGATTTGCTTATTTACATTCTATCTTTTGGAAATTCCACTTTGCGGTAGAGATGGGCATGTGACCTCTCAGTGAATAATTTAAATCGTCCTTGAATGGCGCAATTGTGAACAAAGGCCACAAAATTTCTAAATTGAACGAACTCACGGCAAATCACAGCAGCTGATGGATAATTATGATAAATATGATTTTAAAAAAAAAACGTTAATTTTTAGAAATTTTTGCAATTTGCACCTACTAGATAGAGTTTTTCCGGGTCGATTTGTACTAAAACTATTCGAATTGAGTTCAGAGCTATTGATTGTGATAGATTGGAAATTAAAATATTGAACAGATTACGAGATGTAGCCATAAGTAAGTGAGTAATTGAATTCTCGGCCCCAATTTTTGAAGTCTATTTAAAAAAAATGTAGAGGTGACTTGACAAAACTGAGTATGAGACGTTGTTATACTCACCGAGAACTTTCAAAAACAGTCGTAAAATGTTTCTTTACAAACTGACGTGTCGCCAAAATGAGCACTTTTTGCTCTAAAAATTCGTGATCAGCGACGCCGATTTATTTGAAAACCTTTGTATCTTCGCGATGGCCAAGGAAAAACCCCAAATATTGAAAGCTTGGTTATTTGGTGGGTATAAAAGGTCGCGTGCGTGATCCAAAGGCAAAAAAAAAACGTGAATTCCGTGATTGTGCGTGACGTGACAGAATATTTAATCGCATCACATGCCCATCTCTACTTTGGGGGGCTTTTAATGGCTGATTTCATGTACTGTAAAGAATCCCCCAAGAAATGTGCTATTTTAATCTCTCTCTCTCTCTCTCTCTCTCTCTTTCGTTCCGTCACCCTCTTTCTTGGATAAAAGTATTTAGAGTTGGCACAAAAATTCATGCACTCCAAAAAACTTACATTGAAAGACACCAGACAAAGTTTATTCGAATAAAACACGATTTTGCTTTATATCCTTATGCGAGGGTCTGCTGCGTATCCTTATTGATATTGTGTGTTTTCTCAGTGTCGATTGCCTATTTATGTTTTAGGGCGAATTGTTTTGAATCGAAACCATGTCGGTCGGCATGCCCAAAGACACTTGTACTCTCACTCTTTGTGCTGAATAGCCGAGCAAGGAAAACTTCTATTTAAGTATTAAAAAAAAAAAAAATTAGTTTTTTCATTATTATCTGATTTCGGATCATCTGATTTCTTAGAATATTTTCTTGCTGTATTCCCCTTAACCACTTTCCGTCATTGAAGACACGTTTTTTATTAAGAGTAGCTGGAAGTGGTCGCATTAAACATCATATAAGGTTAACACATGCCCCCTTTATGTTAACCCATGACGACAAGAATATCAATATAGAACGATAAAGAACTGTATGCAAGCGTGAATGTCTTCCTCCTTCGTTTTCCAAGGACTCTCTGAGTGTTTTTAACCTTGTTCATATTTCTTAAAAAACAGAGCATCGAAACGGTACGTTTTTTCGCTGGAAAATTGGAGTAATTGAACACGTTTTGTCTCGTTTGTTTTCTAAACAAATTGTCATTTCCTTCCTCTTGTTGTTCTTTACTTTTATTCTTTAGTTTCTTTTATCTCACCGCTCGACCTTTCCACCCTCTATCCCTCCCTCTTTCTGCTATTTTGTTATCGATTTAATTAGCCCTATTGTGCTAAAACAATTTGGTCTTATAACAGCCCTTCAGTTTCCCTATTCACTCTATCTTTTCAAAATATCAACAAAGGACGTTCGCTCTTTTCAAAATTTTTCCTTTGTTTTGTTGCCTTAGATACTAGCATTGTGTCCTTAATATGATGAATTGATTATTTGAGTTTGTTGTCTCATGAAAGGCGAGCAGAAGAAAAAACCTGCAATTCGAAATCACTTTAAAAAGGAACACACCACTTTTCCAACAGAGGTCGAAAACTTAATTGCGAAAATTACTTAAATAACCACTGAATTGATAAAATATAAAACTTTAATCTGTGGTCAAATTAATTGAAGGAAATTTATAGCATCAAATAAATTAATAGAAAATCCTGAAATAAGACTTCAGACATCCGTAAGTAAGGAGAACAAAGTCGGCGAACAAAACTTGCACCTAAAATTTGCACTTGGGTTAGTTTCTCAAAGAAGTCGTAGCCCGATTACATCTAGCCCTTAAATCCATATATCCTAAAGAGCTTTAGATAAGTAATTGTATCCTTATTAGATTAATAATGATACAATTAGGACCATTTCGAATTTTCAAAAATATACAAAGAACCAAAGACCATAAAGCCGATGCTCATCCAGGGAAAGAGAATGCCTTAAAAACAGTGGAAACTTTCAATAACGAATTTCAAGGGACCGGGAAAAAAAATTCGCCAAAGAGAAAATTCGTTATAAGGATAAAAAAAAAGGCATTTATAGTGTTGTTTAAAAGGCCTTGAGAAGATTCGTTATAGAGTGATTTTTTATAGGGAGTTTTGACTCTAATTGAGAGCGTGTCCAGAAATCTTTGGTTAGGGTTAGGTTCCCCTCTCAACAGATCGGTTGCTATATAAGAATTTTCATATCTAGTAGATCGATGGTAATTTGAAAACGAAGAACGGTTCAATGGACTTACAAATTTCAATTAATTGAAATCCTTATTGAAGCCAACTCCCATATGGGCATTTCCCTAGCTACGCACGTCACACTCGTACGCCTTTAATGTGTTAAAAAACCATGAAAAATTCAACATTAAATTCTCTTATTTTGGTAATTGAATAGCTTATTAAGCGTATTATACTCGGTGTAAAAGCTAAGAGTTTTGAAACGATAGGCTCTTAGATATAAGCTTCCGAAAACGATACGTTATGTCACAAAAAATAGAAGTCGTTTTCAACTACATGTATACAATTACAAAAGTCTGCGAATTATGACCGAATTTTTTGATAAAAGTATTTTTAATTTTGCATGAAATAGTGATACTATCACACATAATTGTGTCGTTCAAAAATCTTCATTTTTTCTTTACCTATGAATCGTTATATTATACGTTGCGTCATATACGCACGTCACATATTTTTCTCCTTATAATATTCAAAAGAAATCGTTGATACAGTTTCAAGTTTTCATTTAAATTTTATATTAAGAACAACGTAATTAGTATATTATATGTATAAAGGTTTCAGAGGAAAAACAGATACACATGAATTATGAAATGTACGTTTTCAATGTATGCTTTTAGGCGATAGATTTCCAACTTCAGTGGGTCTTTATTGCTTCCCTATGATTTTTAGCGGCTTTCCTTTTTTTTCAGCAACCGACTCTATCTATATGAAAATACCGATGATAATAATAATATTAGGTGTAGTAAAAAGAAATCCATTATTTTTGCATTAAATTGAGGGCTTTATTTAAGATAGTTAGAATGACCCGATTTAGGTCAAATATGCGCCGTTTTGTTCGATAACTTGTTGCTATTTTAAAGGTAATTTCATTATGCCTCTCTCATAGAAGCCCTCGTTCCTATTAGCAAAAAATTGAGACAGTCGAATTTCAGAAGCCTCTCTTGAAGCGAATGTTTCACCAGCAAAATTGTTCGCCATGGACAGGAACAGATGGTAATCACTTGGTGCCAGGTCCGGACTATAAGGTGGATGCAGAAGAACCTCCCAACCAAACTCCCGGAGCTTCTGGCGAGTCACTTTCGATGTGTGTGGCCTGGCGTTGTCCTGATGGAACACAATTCCTCTCCTATTGGCCAAAGCTGGCCGCTTATGGGCGATTGCTTCCTTCAGACGGTCCAATTGTTGACAGTAGAGTTCCGAGTTAAGAGTTTTGCCGTATGGGAGCAGCTCATAGTAGATAATTCCCTGCCAATCCCACCAAATACACAGCAAAACCTTCCTGGCCGTCAATCCTGGCTTGGCCACCGTTTCCGCCGGTTCACCGTGTTTCGACCGCGACCGTTTTCGCTTGACGTTGTCGTAAGTGACCCACTTTTCATCACCAGTCACCAACCGCTTCAGAAATGGGTCGATTTTGTTGCGGTTCAGCAGCGATTCGCAGATGGAAATTCGGTCTGTGAGGTTTTTTTGCGTTAACTCGTGTGGCACCCATACATCGAGCTTCTTTGTGTATCCAGCCTTATTCAAATGATTCCAAACGGTTTTTTGTGCAATCTTTAGCTCTTTTGCAATCGAAACAGTGCTAACATGACGGTCGGACTCGATAATTTCCATGATTTTATCGACATTTTCGACAATTGGCCTTCCAGTGCGTGGTGCATCCTTGACATCGAAGTTACCGGAACGGAATCGACGAAACCAAAATTGCGCATGATTGGCTGTTACAGTATCAGGTCCATAAACGCTATTCACATTTTCAGCCGCCTGGCTTGCGTTTTCTCCCTTATCGAAGAAAAACTGTAAAATGTAGCGAATTTTCTCTTTGCTGATGTCCATCTTTGACAAGCTCTCAAACAAAACTGAATCAATCAATCAAAAAAGTGTCAAAAAAACTTTTTTAGTAGGAACTGTCATCTTTCTAATGCCCCCTAGCGGAACACGATCGGACTTATACAACGCGAGATGCAGATAAATAACGCCATCTATTGGAAAAATAATGGATTTCTTTTTACTACACCTAATATATGACTTTCAAATTGATTGATCTCACAAGTTCAGATACGTTACGTTACTGACTTTAAAAGTACTCAGTTCAATATACTTCTTTGTAAATCTGCAAAAAAAATTGTTTTTTCCGGCTTTGGACAACAAAATTGCAATAGATTATAATTCTCAGCCACGAATTTCTGAGAAGATTGACGTGAAACGAAAATGTTCTGTTTTTCGCTTACGCACGTCACAAAAGAAAATCAGCGAAAAGAATACTAAAAAGAAAGCCATTAACAAATTTTCGACGGCCACTTTTGATTGTTTTTGCAGGATAAGTGTTTTACGAATTTTTTTGCGTGATTAGCGCGTTGGTTACATCTACCTTAATAGCGAAAATGCTGTAAATAATATGCTATTAAAAGTCATCAGAAATAAGAAAAGCAAAAGCTCAACTTTGCATTCGATGTTCATGAAACGAGAGATGACTTAAGCCATCAATATTTTCAAATAGTACCTTTCACACATTCCTCTTAGATAATATCAAATCAATAGGTCATTTTATTTACTTTGAAATTTTCAGTTACGGTTGACCTTTCTGCGGAAATGCCCATATCATCATCTTCTTCCTATCGCGCACTAAGTATACAAGCTTAGCCCAGGATCCGGGTTAAATTTTTTTTCGTTATATTTATTTTTTTTTTTAAACATCTCCACACATTTTTTTCATTTGGGACCTTCACTCACTGCTAGAACTCTCTTGATAGTATCGACCTCAAACCATTGAGAGGGTCCTTTCGTTTTTGAACCCGGCACTGTTGGCATTGGCTCGTAGCACAAACATTCCCACAATATTGGGGTCTAGACCTCATCGACTTCGAAACCTATTGAGGTTCATATAATTTTCTATATGCGTACCAGAATAATGGTTTCATATTTGTGGTATATTCTATGTATGTTATGTACATTCATTTTGTTCCTTACTTATTTCATGATGTTTTCGTGTGTGTGTGTGTGTGTGTGTGTCTGTGTGTGTGTTTCATTTATGCGGAATGTCCCCGATTTGAAGTGCTCAGACTCGGAAGGCATTCTCGCGAAGACAAAACGGAAACGATGAAAATAATTTTCTTATTCCACTCGGTTTTCCCCCCACACATTTTCAAATAATCTGATTAAGTCCGAAATGAATTCTTTTATCCGTCCAATCGGAAATGCTATCGTCTAATTGGCTATCTATTCGATGGCACAGTATTCCAGGTGAATAGTAAATAACAACAACATTAAGCTATCAGAAAAGTTTCAATTTCTAATTTCTTTAAAATGTACTCGGAAAGCTATTTCGTGTTAATTAACCAGAAATTTCCCATAGCGATTTTTTCTTTTCGTTCTCTCGCTCGCTCGCTCTCTTGCTCCCTCTCTCATTCAGTTTCGGTCCGGTCTTTTCGTTAACATAGAATTGGCAATTTTTGAAGTTTTAAACCGGATTTCTACCCTTTAGCCGAAATAGAAGCTTCGTTAGCTCAAGCACTTCGCTTAAGTACTATTTAAAGGGCCTGAATACCATAGAGCACAACAGCACAGCATAGCGTAGCATGGTCGCAACGAGCCGAACCGAACCGAAGCGAACCCAACCGAACCGAAGCGAAGCATTCTGAACTGAACTCAGCGTTAAGGTTGCCACCTTCTGTGTAATTGCCCAGTAGCACTTAAACTTGTAATTACTCGATGCTTTCGAGGTGTGATAGAGTGAGCGAGAGATTGAGCGAATAGAAGCGAAATAGAAAGTGGTTCGGCAGGGGGGGTGGTGGGGAGTGAGACGGAGAAAGCATGCCGACAAAGTGCCTGTGCGATTGTGACCATTGTGGGTGCCAAATGGCGCGTCACACGCCACATAAAAACACACACACACACACACATGCAAACAGCGCTCGAAATCGGTAAACAGCTGTAATTTTCAGCAATTACCTCGAAATATTTTAATTGACCTTCCTCTCATGCCTAACGGAAATATTGCGAATTAATAAAAATTTTTTCCATTCGTTTCGTTTTTCCTCCTTTTGTTTCCCATTGTTTCCTTTTTTCATTATTTTATTTTTTTCTACGTTCTTCTTGTGCTTTTCGAAGTAGTTCTTGACTACAATTTCATTGTTCGGAGCCTTTATTGAATTTGAGATTTGTTTTTGTTGTTCTTTTTGTTGTTGTTGTTATACCTTTTGTTTTTTTTTTTATGTTTTTTGTTTTTTTTTATGTTTTTTATAAATCGCTCTTTGAGCTCATTGAAAATATTTGTTGCTGTCTCGCAAGGTCGTTACTTTTAAAAGGCCAAAAATTGTGAGTGAACTTAGCTCGACTTTCCTCTTCTTGCCACTTCATTTGTGCTCGTTAGTGTGTGTGTGTGTGTGTGTGTGTGTGTGTGTTGTGTGTATGTGTGTGTGTGTGAATGCGAGTGCTGCAGACTTGTTTTCATTTGTATAATATTTTTGTGTTTGTTGGTGTTAAGGCAAAGCCCATTCGTTAAGCCATGCCTTTCCATTACAACCGGTAATAATATTTCGCTACTTGCTGGCGCTATTTGTTTGAATTTTTATTGCCTACCTAAGACCATTTTGGATCGTGTAATTACAGCACTTCATCGCTTTTTTTGCTTTTCACTTTGTTTTTGTTGTGGCCGTTGTTGTTGTTGTTGTTGTTTGCTGGCAATTTCTAATCGTGCGGGTGGCATGCTCCGCTCACATTGCAAAGCATCAAGACAACACAAGAACACTTTCCGATTGCTCATGCATGTGTATGCAAAGGACTACGACTAGGAATAGGAAGAGAAAAAGGCAAAGCAATCGGGATAGGAATAGGAATAGAGAGAGAGGGAGAGGGAGAGAGAGAGAGAGAGAGAGAGCAAGAGAGCAAGAGAGCAAGAGAGCAAGAGAGGTTCTCTAAGTGCACAGGTACAATTTTCCGGCATTGCTCCATGGCGCCACTGAATTTTCACGAGCGGCGCCGTTAACGTTTTGTACTCAACCGCAGGTGTTCGAGGTACTTATGCTCTTTGTGTGGCCAGAAAATGCGAAATATCGTAATACATTTCGTGTATGATAACGAGCCATGGCGTTTAGTGGTTAAGCAAACCTTTGCTCTATTTCCGGATATTCTGCTCATTATGGCGCTAACTAATTTTGTACAATGAGTAGGCGGATTAGGGGAAAAAATTTCGATTCTATCTGAAAACACCTCCAAAAAAAAAAAAAAAAAAAAATTTGAAAACGATGGAGAAAGTCCAATTTGCGAATGGTCTTTGATTACTTGTTATTGCAAAGAGTACGCTGTAAGTGAAAATGTTTCAATTTTCTCATGCTTTGATACTAAGAAGAATTCGGTACGCCATTGCTGATTGAAGCTTTCGCTTTCTACTTAAGCTTAACCGTTCGAATAGCGAACATTTTAAGACCAATTGACTGAAGTGGCGCACTTTAATGGCAGTAATGGGAGGGGATTTCTACCGAATGCACCTCCTATAATAATTCCTTTTTGTGAGGGCATGTTTTGCCTTCAATCATTCTACCAGCCAGGCGGCCATAAAATCCCTATCAAGTGTGGTAACCACATCCAAGACAATTCACGAGTGCCGCTCATCTCTTCAAGAGATGGCAGAGCACTCCTCGGTGACCCTGATGTGAGTGCCTGGACACAGGGACATTAAAGGGAACTGTACAGCGGATGATCCCGCGAGAGCCGGTACAGAACTCGAGAATACTATAACCGAACCTGAATTAGGTATACCGCTTGCTTCAGTGAAATTAAAGATTAAATCTGATTTCTACAAGCAGGCACGCAAGGCATGGGCAGAGGAAGATTCCTGCCTCACCTCAAGGTTGATGTGGGTAGACCTAGATTACAAAAGGACCAGTCAACTACTTGCCCTGGGCCGCGCCGACATAAGGCGCTTGGTCTTCATTATCACAGGACACTGCCTAATAGGCAGGCATGCCGAACGCCTTGGCGTTCCATACAATGACTTCTGTTGAAGTTGCAGATCGGAGGAGGAAGAAGAATCAGTGAGCCACCTCATGTGTCACTGCCCGGGCCTAGCCAGGGGAAGATCCCTCACCTAGCTATCATCTGTTAGAATAAAAGACATGGCTCGCTTCATAAATGAGTCCAATTGGCTCCACCAAACGGGTAACTAGGGAGGCATGCCTTCCCACATGGTATCACAACGGGCTTACACGCGGCCTAAGTGTGTCCCCTTAAAGGGGGCGGCCACCCTAACCTAACCTAACCTAACCTTCTACTTTGTAGATGTTTTTTTCCCCCCCCTAACATTCTAACTCCCTTTTCTCCTTTAAAAATCCCCTGGAACACCACTTAATTTAAATTCGATTCGAACAAATTAAAAATAAAATCATCTCATATAAAAAAAAATAATAATAATAATAATAAATAATAATAATTGACATTCCAAACTTGTAATTAGCAACCCTGTTGCTGTTTTTTTTTTTTATTGCGCAAAATTTGTGGTTGACTTAAATGGTGGTTTAATTATGCCATGGAAAGTGATAAATAAGTTCATTATAAATTCATTACATCAATGGCGATTGCTATCGAGAGATTTATAATGTTCCAACGATTTGGTTAAGTGCGAGTCTGATGACAGAGTCGACAGATTTCCAATGCAATGAGAATATTCATAAATTACTCTGCCCCGATCGACTCGAAAACCAACTTCAAATGATTGAAACAATTAGAATGGCGAAAGCTGTCCAGTGTGGAGCTGGAGCAGAAATTTATTGAATAAAGTTTTTTCTAATATGCTTTGAAAGTTTTAAAGCGTATAATTTAGTCGAAAGAAGTTGATTGTTTCAATGGGAAAAATGCTAAAAGAAAAAATTTTAAGTGTCCTTTAAAGAAATTCCTTCTCAAAAAACCATCCCCGAACATTCGTTTGGAAACAATAGTTATTGCAATTGACCAAGTTAAAACCACCAAGTGCAACGTAATATTTTAAGCCTCATTGTCTTCAAGCTAGCTTAAACTAGGATTAAACTTTCGAATGATAGTCTTCAGATTAGTTTAAACCAGACTTATTAATTGTGAAAGGAAATTTTTGAAAAATTCAAATAAATCGATGGCATTTCATTAAGTTGAACGAACCGTCACGAAGACTAAGAGAACGTATTCGACAATTGAAACTTTCGAAGCTCTCAAACCGAATTGAAGACCATATCCCTTAAAGTATCGTTGGGTGTGCAACTAATTCAAGCTTATAGAAATGATCAATCCCCATAATTGAGGATACTTTGGCCATTTTCCTGCCATTAAGTATGCCACAAATATATAATACATTGATTTTCCTTATAAACAGGGCTCGGATTTTGTTGACTTTTATAAATTTAAAGCATACTTTATGGGGCAAAAATTTTTCTTACCAAAATTTTTCGAATAATTTAAGCGAATTTGAACTTCGAACCGCTTTTTTAACTTCAAAAAAATTCATATTGAAGTTAAAAATTGATTTGGATCTTAACTTTATGTGAGTTGAATAAAATGTGTGCGCCAAAAAGTATGCTTTACATTTATAAAAGTCAACAAAAAACCGAGCCCTGCTTATAAATAAAGTAATTATAATACTTAATAAAATATATAAAAAAAAATTTAAATAAGAACAAATAAAAAACTACACTGAATTCCTCTTTTCCTTAATAATCTGCTCTTCGGACTTGGAGCAATGACACGACAATGGTCTTTTTGGTGCTCGTTAAATTTAACAACATTTTAAAACGTACTCAACTCCAAGACATTGGACGAAATAACCATCTGCTAACCATCATGAAACGACCTCAGATGACAGAGCCACGCCAACGCTAAAGCAAGGCCTTGAAATGAAGTGAAAATTATACCTCAAAAATCAAGTCCGACACTAGAATTCGAGCCGAAGTCGAAACGCCTAAAACGATGCAATAATCATGCTACTTAGCTACACGTGGTAGCAAAAGCAAAAGGGTGCCGACTGCCGACTGCCGCCAAATCGAATTGAGTCTGTGTCGGTCGTTCAATTTCATGCTGTCGGTTTGTCACTTTAAGTGCTGGCAACATTGCGTTGCCGTGCGGTTCAGTACAGCGGGGTGTGGTGCGGCGCGGTGCGGTGCGGTGTGATGTTGGTTAAGGTACCTGTGGGTGGATGGCTTAATGCGTGTAACAAGCAACTGTTTCCGCAGCGCGTTTAAATTGCTTAATAATTGCTGTTTGTCGGTATTCTTTCATGCCTGTTAATTTAATTCCTCGAAAATATTCCAAATGACAAAGCGCTGGGATGAGAGGAGAGAGAGAGAGAGAGAGAGAGAGAGAGAGAAAAGAGAGAGAGTGTGTGTGCGACCGACGGACAGAGAGGTATGGAGCTATGCGATGTGGAATTTCTATATTTATGTAAAAGCCAAATTAACAAAGATGATTTCATTACTAAAGCGATTAGAACGAGGGAGCGCCGCCATTTTAAACTAAATTCAAGACTATTAAGAAAAATAGCATGACATAAGCTTTTCTTCTTCTTCACTTAAAGCACCCATAATTAGTGGATGTCAAGTCTAGCGATTTGACAAAAATTGTCATGTCAAAGGTAGATTTAATATTTTTTTTTTTTTTTTTCAATTATTTTGCTTCGGTACCTTGTTTTACTCTTAAAGAAAATACGAGGGAGCCGTTTTGGAAGCTTCTTCGTGATTTGTAGAAAAGCCTGGCAAAGCTGACCTTAGGTAATCGTTTGAAGAAATATTTTGGATAGCAATTCGAAAACAAAATATTCATCGAATTATTCATGTGAAAATTTTTACTTCGAAAAATCCTTTCAAAAGTCCTTAAAATAGCATAACAATTGGTCATACGCTCAGACCTATCTATGAGTCCTTTGAAATAAATATTCCCTCTTTTTCAATCCGTATTTTGAGAAAGAATTGATGTTTTTATCTTAACCCTTTCAGACACGCTCCAAACCGATAGCATTAAAATCTCATAAGCTCTTGTCCCTTATAAGTGACGCCGCGCCGTGTCTCAAAGGGTTCAAAATCAGTGCTCTATGTCGGGGCGATGCCAACCAGCGCTAGTGAATTTAAAAAAAAAAAAAAAAACTAATTATCCAAAGAAAAAAACTGAAGATTTTGACAAATATTCTTTGGCAAAAAGGTTCTGGATTGGCCGGTTTAGAGAAATTAATGCTCCATGCTATAACTCACAGCAAATCAAAATATTTTTCCTCAATGAATGGGTAACCACAAAAAAGATACCCAAACTATAGGTACATTATTTTGTGCAATGCGAGTCAATTGTGTTGTGGTCCGCTTGTTCTCTGGCCTGCATTTCCCGTTCTGTGGTACGTTTGAGAAGCCGAAGCCGAAGCTGAAACCGAAACCGAATAAGAACAATAGAGCACATCAGGACACTGAAGATGTACGAAAATGAATGCGGGTGAAACTTAAAACGACAGAAGATTGTGCGAAGGGGGTTGAGGTTGTAGAGGGGGCCGGGGCTTTGGGGTAGACAGCCATTAATAAAGACAGAGAATGGCTAGCGGCGAAAATTAACGGAAATGAAATTCACTCGTTACGGAAATAATGGCGCTCGTTATTCGCATTCCTTTTGAACAAAAGCTAAAGGATATTAACACAAATCTCGGTGTATTTCGTTGCAGGATGTCAGCCCGAAAGTCAAAATTCCAAGCAATGTGCTGGTTTTGTTCGTAGGTATTAAATTCAATCATGATATGGCCTAAAAATTTTAGAACATTCATGTCGGTCAATCCGCGGTGACCGCTTTTTACATTTACACAGTTCGAATTTCCTAGCATAGAAAAAAATTTTCAGCATTTTTCAAAGATAGAAATTATTCAATGGGATAAATTTAATAATAGATTAAAGCCGGATGACCTGTGTTTTCGCCGGAAAATATGCCACACTTTTTTTTTGGTATAAATATCACTTTAAGACAGAAATAAAAAAAGTGTGGCATATTTTCCGGCGAAAAATAGTCGTCTCATTTTTTCTAAAAACCCAATTAAATTATGAACCACTCATCGGATTTTTTTTGTTCTTGGTCTTAAAATGCTCTTAGAAATCCTTTCTTTTACTTAAGATAGCCTGACCTCGAATATAGGAAATTACAAGGGTTTGAAATCAAGTTTTTGTACAAAATTGTGAAAAATTTCATAAAATGTTTGCCTTCATCGACCTATAGCGCCTAAACTGTTGAACCGATTTCATCCATATGTATGAGGGATATGTTGTATTTTTACTCTTCTTTCATATAAATTAAAGATTAAACTCGCTCTTTAATGCCACGAATGTTGTTAGGGTCAGGTCACCTTAAGTTGACTGTCACTTCGAGTGGACCACTTGAATGTTTACGATGTTGTGACAGTTGAAGTGTCAAACTAATATTACAGCCAACTTCACTGCAATCGTCAACGGTATGGTATAAAGCTTTCAGCTGAGCACACGTGTTTTTGTTTAAAAGCGAACGTTCCAAAAAAAAAAATAAAAGTGAAAATAATTTGCGTTTTTTAACATTATGCAACTTTGTGCCTGTTACGAATAGAGTCCCAAAAACGACTTATTGAACCTAAGAAGTATATTTTTCGTTAGTTTGTGCATTGAACTTGATAGTTCAAAATTATTTAAAAGTAGATGTTGGAATAAGTTTTAGTGGCTCATTTTAAATCGTGTGATTCACCTTGAGTGGACCACTGCTTGTATTTAGCATGTTTATGGATATAAATAGACTTTGGAACATGGGCTTTATTAAATTTTTTGGTGATTTTTAAGTAGCATTTGGGCATGTCGTCGAGTAGGTAGTGCATCAGCATGAAAGGCTTTTTTACATGCAAACATTGTGACTCGGATAATGACACTGAATTCGATGCTCAGTTCAAAATCTAAAAAAAAAATTTTTTTTTTTGAAATTTTCCTCCGATGGGCCAGTCAAGGTTGCAAATTCCATATGCATTGGCCCATATACCTACATATCGTACATGTACATCAAGAGTGTTACAACTCAAAATGTGAAATTTTTCAGAAAACGCAGTTTAACCGTTGCAGTCTAGGTGCATTTGTATGACAAAGAGACTGATATAAATGTTTTTAGCCCTGATTTTCAATAACAAAAACGCAACTATGAGTATGCGATTAGGTAGACAGATGACCTGTGAACACATTTCTTTCATTAACCCCAATTTAACAAATTTTGAGTTTTGACACTCTTGATGTCAATGTGAGATATGTAGTCAACTGGCATATTTTTTGCTTCGTTGCATTGTTCCTTCCCGTAGCGGTCAAAAAGGAAATAATAAATTTTTGAAACGATTGATTTTATTGATAAGATGGATTTGTTGTTGGTTTTAAGACAACAGTCGTCAGTTGACGGAGCTAAAATGAAACAGAGCGACCAAAAAGATTTTATTCGGGATACCTCCAAAAAAAAAAAAAAAAAATGGTATAACCTTCATATGTCGAGCTACAAAACTATTCAATTAGTGAGAGAAAATTCTTTTTTTTTTTTTTTTTTTCTTCTGTCGCTGCCAGTCGCTTCTCAACATTAGTCTCCAGCCGACTCGTCGGTCGTTCGTATTGAGACCGATGGTGAACGAAAGTCGCCGAGGGAAATGTACCTGGATTAGTAGCAGCACTTTCTCTATTCGAAATGATTTTTTATTTAAGTAATAAAACGGTTCGGAATTTTCACATTTATTTCAATCGCTTTATTTTTTGTATATTCTATACGTATTTTGGCGAATTCATTTCCGTCTTCATCAGGATCATTCCTAATTCGGTTAAAAAACCGAAAAAATCTGTCTGAAGTTTCTGCGGACATCCAAATTGAAATAAAACAAAAAACATCATCCGAAAGACTTAACACAAATGTGTCTTGTGTGCCAGGTCATGCATCATTCATTATAAGGGAAACTAAGAATGAAAAAGAAAAATAACATGAAAGAAAAAAAAAAAAAAATTAACCTGCTAATAATCCTAGATCGTATGGTTCGGTAATAACATGAAACTCCATACCATTCTCTTTTCCGACCGAAAGGAAAAGCACAAGAAAGACGCAAAGAAATGAACACATTACACTTAAATGGTCTATTAAGGTGCTTAGGAAACTGCCGGTAAGCGAGAAATGAAATAATTTAGTCTTCAAACGTTCTATGAAGTGTACACGTAAATTTTAATACGCTACACTACCACACTAACGCAAATAGTATGTACGACTATTCGACGTATAAGGGTTAAAGAAATTTTATGCAGCGTCATTGTGTAATCCACATTGCGGTATAAAGAAATGTTTTTTTTTTCTCTCTTTTTTGGTTTCAAATTCCGTTTAGACTACGTCCTTGTCCCATTTGGCTGGCATCCTTGAGACAAGTCCTTTGATTGGATGCCCGAGAAGATTGTTGAGCATTTTGCATGAATTGCTGATCGTACGGCAGACTTTGAAGCCATTATTGTTGTTTGCAAACTCTACACAAGAAATTACGAAATCACCTTCGATTGAAACATTTACACGAGTGTATGCGATGAATTCAATTTTCTTGTGAATACGACTGCAGAGAGAAGGGAAAGGCGACGGCGAAGGCAGGACGACAGATTCCCTGGAATTGAATTCAATAGCAATATGAATAGAGGTTTCATAATTTAAGACCCTCAAGCTTAATGAAACAGTTGTTTACACATGAAATGCAAGTCATAAAGCCATGGTCGGTCATGTTCGATCTATAAATATACCCTACGATTTCATTGAATCGAAAATATTGACCATTCGGAGTGAGCGTTTCTTAAAGAAGACCGCCATTCAGTATGTATCTCGAAGAGTAAATTGTTTCTCCTACACCGAAAAGCGTATTCATCATTTAGAGAACTCCTTGAATTCCATTGTTTGAAATATTATCGCATTCACCGACAATAGGGATGTCTTAATCGACTGAGTCCTCGATATATTCATCATTAGCATGTGAGACAGATATGAGACAGTTAAATACCTTGTTTTATTAACAATACCGTCACCGTTCGTTTCATCTTTTTATATCAAATATTTCTGGAGATATTAAATTTTTAAAAACATGCCGTATGACCAATGTATTTTGTATCATTTTCGCACATTTGTACTGGATATTAGTACTAGAGCATCTATGTTATGTGCACTTGTGCATTTTTTGGGATATCTCACTGTTGCGCCATTTTATTTGAATGAAATTTTTTTTTTTAAATTAAAGCAAATACTTTGGGGTATTTTTAAAAAAAATTTGTAGAGCGGCGTCAAACTGGGAATACACTGAAAAAAATTGTCAAAATTGTCTTTTTAGTTTTGTGGGAAAATTTTTCTCAGTGTAAAATTAAAAAATTTTTTTTGATTTCCTGTTATATTAGCAATCAGCCAACGTTTAATTCATCTTTTTATCTTAATTAGTTTTTGAGATATAAATTTTTGAAAAATGGCTTATTAAACAAGTAAGGGTGTTATAGTCAGGCGAGCCTGACAATAGAATACCCGACACAAACACACATGTTCAAATAATTTTTAATATCAAGAGGTGTTTAAGGACATATGTAAGTGGCCCCTTATACCTACTGACTTTTGCTAAATTTCTTTATGAAAACCGCCCCTTTGCCACGCCCACTTTTCCAATTTTTTTGAAATTCTAATCGAAAGATAAAATATACGCTCAAATTCTAAGTTTCATTGAATTATTTCGAAAAAGTCAGATTTTGGGGCAGTTTTGAGATTTTTCGTGACATACCCTAGTACTGAGAGGTACCCTTAAAAATGGTACCATCAAAAAACATTCGAGAGATGTTTTAGCTCATTCGTGACAGCATATGCCAAATTTCGTTCAAGTCTCCATTCACTTCGGTGTAAGAACTTTCAAAAACCTTCTGACACGACGACTTGAACATTGTTGAAATCGTAATTACTTCCTGAAAATGACAGACATGATCGATTTCATCTATATATATTCTTGAAACTGGTCCATTCAAGATGCAGTTTCTGGGTGTTTACGACACAGACCACTACAAACTGCGAGGTACCCTCGACACAGAGTGTCTGATCGGGTCCATAAAAATAAAGCAAAGGATATTCTATTACTATGTGCTGTAGTTGGATACCAAATTTCGTCGAGATAGCTCAACATCCTGTAATAAGAACGTGGTATAAACAGACGGCATGCTAAATCGAATCTCCTGGTGACGCTGATCATTTCTCTATATATATTTTGTATGGTCCATCACGATTGGTTCTGGGTGTTACACACAACCACACAAACGCAATATACCCTCGACACAGAGTTTATCGGGTATAAAAATAAAAGCAAAGGATATTCATATATATGTCTGAGGTCTTTTTCGAGTCTAACATTGTAATATAAGCATCGGTGGTATAGTAACCCGCAAAAGCTCTTCATGAGGAAGTCTACAATAAAAAAGTTTTTTTCTTCTTGAAGTTGTTCGTCATGATAGTCATTATTTACGGGACTTCGCACCGATTTAATAGAATTTGTGTAAAGCATAAGGTGATTAACTCGTTTGAGCGTTCTCTTCCTTTATGTCTGTCGCCTTATCCTCGCCCTCGCGCTCGCCCTCGCCATCGCCATCGCCCTTGCCATCTCTTTTATTCATCCCATGAACATTCCAAATTCTTGCGATTTGTCTCAGCAGGTATGAGAGGCTAATATTGCATGTTGTAAAGCAATTCTCGTCCTTGAGGTTATTATTCTTGTAAACGCTTTAATCGCATTCGTGCCGTTCTTCGCATAAGTAAATTACTGAGCTAAGTTTCTTTACGTTGCTAATGTTGCGGAATGAGAGGAGAGAAGAACAAGAACAAGAACAAGAAGAATAAAAAGCAAACGGAGCAAGAGGAAAAACAGGAATTCTTGCGTTCGTGCGGAAAATCATACATCGGCGGATGTAAGAATTTTGTTGCATGGTGCGAAGAAAAATGCCTAGAAATTCCAGAGCTTCGGCGGGTACTAATTTACTTACCAATTTTTTTTTTATAATTTTTTTTTGCACGAAATAATATGCAAAGTGCCTGACTTTTCTTACAAAAAAAAAAAAAAACACACAATATTTGCATTACATTTGACTTGAATATATACCATTCATATGTACAGCTTATTTATCCATAATTTTAATTGATATTTACGATTAATGTTGGCAGCATAACTGGCATTTAACATTACCCAGCGAACACCTGCCAAGTGCCAGGAACCTTTGATTTTTCATGCTAACATGACGGGGTTTTTTTTTTTTTTTTTTTGTAGTTCCTCACACCGTCGCACGAAAAATGTCACGCACACGGTCCGCTCCGCTCCACACCAACAAACACACCCGACACACTTTTCCATTTGAATGCCCGAATGAAATGATGCAGTATGATTTTGCTAAGAATTTCCAAAAAGCTCTCAAGTTGTGTGTCAAAGAAATGTGTTTGTGCTTGATTTGAAAGCTCAAATGTAAATATTCGTAAATATGATTTCCTTTTGAATTAAAAATCCTTTTCGATTCGTTGGGAATTTATTGGCCAATTGATGAAATCAATTTTTTTTTATTTTTATTTATAATAATATAGTTTTTCTTTTATTTAAAAAAAAAATTCTTGAGTAAAAGTCGAACGCCGACTATTTTCTTATCGGTTTCATAGATGAATCCAGTTGGGTCATGTGCAAAAACGTAACCATATGGAAGAATGCTTGTATTGCGCACTGTATACGTATAGGTACATGTGGGTGTGTGTGTGTGTGTGTAGGTGTGTGAATGGGACGTATGTCAATGGCTTTATCACTTTTGATGTCAAATAGAGAGAGAGTCTCTCTGTAGCAATAATAGAAAATTTCGTAAGCGCCGTGAACTGCAGCCGGCAGCATTCAAGAACAACAATAACATAACATCAACCAGACCAGAAAATGCTAATGAGTCCAACAGCCAGAGAGTGCTTGTTAAACAACATGTAAAACATAATGAGCTACCCATGAGCCTGGCTCGACTGGCTCGACTGGCTGGTAATGAGCGCAGACATGAGCGCTCGCCCGTCTGTGTGCGAATCTTTTCTTTACTGTTCGGTAGGTACTTATGTATGTAGGTACGTTCGGGGAGTGGCACTATTGACTGAATTGGCCCACCCCTGCGTATGTGGCATGACATCGCTTTAACCTCGCAGCCGTATACGCCGTCGCTACTTACGTCTGTTTGCAACATTGCATGCCATGCACTAACGTGTGCCACTTTCCATTCGAGCCCACCTTTTAACGTCGCTCTAGACTGCAATGCAATTTTACAACATTATATAGTTACACACAGTGCAGTGCAGACTTGCAGTGCTTGCATTGAAATTTACTCAAATAAAATAAAATGAAATGAAATAAAATAAAATCGCTCTGCTCTGCACTGTCGTCTCCCGTGTCAATTGATGTTTGAAGCCGCATATGATTACTTTATTTTTCTTTTTCTTGATGCGGATTTTCACTGCTTTATTTTCATTACAGGTCTAGTTTATTTTCCATTTTGCATTTTCTATTTTCTATTTTCTAATATTTGATATAGAAACCGACGTAACTATTTGCACAACTCATATACAAATATTAGTATGTATGTGTGCTTTTTAGTGCATCATCATTATTCAGTGTACTTTCCAAAGAGTGAGAAATTTTTTAAATGTTCGTTTTAATTTTTTTTTTGTTTAAAATTTCATTTGAATATTTTCTTAATATTTAACATTTAGGGAAGCATAGAAAAGCTGAATGTGTACGGCAATCCAAATGCAATTAACACTACGTGTATGCGCATTATAAAGCAACCGGTAAGTTTATTTAATTATTTATTTATTTATTCAGTCTGTTTTCCTTTTTGGTTTTTTTTTTTGCTTTTTTCGAAAATAATTCTAAATGAATTTGCCCAGCCGATTAAGTTAAAAGAATGTAATGTTAGTGAATAATGAAGAGAGCTTCTGAATATGAAAGCGGATAAAGGTAAATCCATCTTTCAGTTCTATTCATCAGTCGAAATTGCCTCACAATACTAATTTTTAATATGAATTTAAAAACACATGAGTTTTCTTATGAACTAATTGTGAGATCATTGTGAATATGCTTTGTTCTGCTAATTATGACATATTTGTGAGCTCTTAATGATTTAAAATTTGTGGCTATTTTATTTGATATAGCTACCATTGGATTGGATTAATTCAATTATGAGGTATAAAATAAAATTGTTTCGAGTTCTCGAGTTCCTCGGCTATAGTGAAATCGCATGTAAAACGAATAAAAAATAACAAAAAAAAAAAAAAAAACAATTAAATTCGAACAGTCCTATTCATATAAGAAACCAACGAAAATTCTAAACAAAATCCAGTTGTCACTTTTTTTCGTTTAATCCGAACGAAAAAATTCTTTGGCCAAACCTCTGTATGATTTAAAATTGGTATTGGCTGAGCATTACCGCGGTGCCCTGTGTCTCGTGGACGAAGGCCTCACATGCACATACACGTATTTTACCCGAGATAAGCACAGTCCTATTGAATTACAAATCATTGTAATCGACCGAATAGAATCAATTTCCAAAATAACAATTCTATATTCGACTTATAAAAGCTTTAACTTTCGATACCATTAATAGCCTTTATAAATATGTTTTATCCTTATAGTGCGTTTAAGAAGTAACATTTTAAGCTATCAGCCTTATAAATCCCTTTATAAACCTATTACAACTATTTATGAATAAGGAGGCAAGGCAATAAGGCACTTCTAAAATTCTATTTCTTTAGAGTCAATAGCACTCTCAAGGACCTACACGTTGCTCTTTCCATTCAAAGTTTAATCCTTTCTTAAAATTTATTAAAAATTCAATTTCATTTGAGTGCCTTTTTTTTCCTTTCGAAAGGCAAGCAAGCATCTGAAGAGCCCAAAGAACAACAAAATTGATGCGAATTTTCGTTCGAATTTCTCAATGTTGAAGTTTTCGAGTGAAAGAAAGTTTCAAAAAATCTGAACGAATATTGGAAAATTGAACGAATATTGATATATTGAATGAATTCTGATTTACTTAAAAAGAAATCTGGCCATTCAACCCAAGAGGTCAAGGGAATTTCTTAGCTTTTACGCAAATTAATTTGATAATGAAAGGTAAAATACCAAATACCATTATATGACCAGGAGCTTCAATTAACCTCATGGAATATTTTTGTATATATGTATGTACATATATGCGCACGCATTTTCTTTCAAAAAAAAAAAGTTAAATGAATTCATCCATATACATAGGTACATATAATATACATATGTCATATGTGTATAGCTGTGGTCATGTGGAAGAGTAGCTTAAGTCGACATGAGCGAGAAATGAGTTATTGGCTAAGAAGCAATAAGGATGTCGGGGCGCTGATGTGTGCTTAATCCGTTTTAATACACATGATTTGCAATGTTTTCATTTGCATTTACTTTTTAGCTTATGTTATGGAGTATTGAAAAACTTTTGCATATCACAAAACATCTTATTTGCACTTCGTCTCATTGGGCCAAACTTTTTTAGCCATTTTTATTTATTTCTTTTTTTTTTCATTTTTTTACAGCTTAGATATTTGAGAATATCGTGGCAAAAGGATTTTTTGAAAATCGAAATATTTTTGAGGATAATGCCTTCTTTGTCGAGCAAGATCTGCGCTAAAACGAGTAATTTTAGCGTTGCTTCAAACCTTAAACGATTTTATTTCGAAACCACTTTTTTTGAGCACTGGCTGCCACGATTTCTCCAGTTCAACTGGACCGATTTTAATGAAACAAAATGGAATCAGAGCAGAATTGTCACAATTATGGCCTGAACCTCAATCATAATTTTAACAAATTTTTTACTATTTTTTTTTACACTGAACTATAAAAAATGTACCCGAAATCGATGGGTCATTTTTCAATAGCCGCCATTTTGTAAAAAAAAAAAACATAAATTCCAAAATTTTTTTGGAGGTTCACACCAAAATGACATCTGTACTGATTACAACCATGTTTTTCTTTGCCATTTCGGACAACTCGGAGACCTGGAATCGTGGCAGCCATCACTACACCTTTTTTTTTTTTGAGCATCCACTTTGACGGCCTAGAACTTTTTGAACTGCCCTCACATAAAAAAAACAGGGTGCTTCTTTATTATTTTCATTCATTCCTAGCACAATAAAAAAAAAATAATAAATTGATAAAGCTCCATTCGTTTTCTGTCAGGAAGAAATAAAAAAAGGTAAAAAAAACAGCCTCGCCACTGAGACAGCCCCCTTAAGTTTTTGTTTAAATTTTCCGAATCCAAATCGTCCCTCATTTACAAAAAAAAAAAATCATTTAAGTTAAAATAAGGGCCAATATTACCAAGCATATTTAAACATTTTTTGACTAAAAATCCGCTTTTGGTTTTTACCATTCCAATTTTTAAAAAATTTT
Source organism: Chlorops oryzae (assembly GCA_020466095.1). Taxonomy (NCBI): domain Eukaryota; kingdom Metazoa; phylum Arthropoda; class Insecta; order Diptera; family Chloropidae; genus Chlorops; species Chlorops oryzae. The sequence goes on from CM035806.1 coordinate 147,068,241, forward strand.
TTAAAATATTTTAAATCACCTCGGCACTGCGTTTAAATATGATATCAAATTTGAGTTCGATTTTCAAAAACCAGCTGTTTGGAAAAATTCAAAGAAATAAGTTAAAAAAAAAAATTCAGTTTTGTAAATAACTCAATACGATAGACAGGACTAAAAGCTTTGGAGTCACAGGGCAGCAATTTGGAGTACGAATTAATCGTTCGAATGGCTCTTTATAGCTACCGTTTTTAAAAATAACGATCTAATCAGCTGTCAAATGTACATACTCACAGCCCTGGAAGTAGACGGTGCTGCCGTAAATTTCGATGCTTAAAAAATTGCGATATTGAAAATGAAATTTGTTTGAAAAAAATTTTAATTTTAATAAAAAAAATTTTTTCAATATGCTTGGTAATATTGGCCCAAAGCCGTTTAATTTTTTATTGTTTTTTGGAACAACTTATGTTTACATAGAATTGCGTTTTACACAGTTTTCAATTAAACATTCACTTAAGTTATTTTCAGTGCAAGTTAATCGGAATATTTTGGCAAATTATCATTGTGCTCTGTTTTGAAAGCTTAATACCAAAGCGACAAGTTATAAGCTTCCGACCGAAATGAAGTGTAAATACGAAAAAATTCGTAAATCTCCAAAAAAATATTTTTCGACTTAAGCTACTCTTCCATATTACCACAGATCCATATATAAACAAATATATATATATATATACGTATATTTTGAAGCCTTTCGCTTTGCATTATTTTGTGCATATAACCGGAGTAAGTGGTTATATTTTAAAGAGAAATGCTTGACGTATCACAGCACACGAGTACCTGGCGCTTTCGAAATTCTGTTCAACAGCTACGAGTACAGCGCAACATAATTCCTGCAATTTAACCTTAATTTCATTTTTAACTAGCATTTAATCCACTCAAATTGTAAGCAGACACGCAGGGCTTTAGCGTGTTTTTTCGAAGCGTCCCACTGGAAAATTTTCAATATTGATTCAGTGATTCAGTGAATGAGTTTGTGGCGTTATTTTCATTTTATGGTTTCCTTTTATTCTTAGTTTTTGCGGTTCTTTTTTCCCCCTCCTACAGATTAAAGGGCTGGCCAGAGCTGCCTATCAAAGTAGCGGTTGAAACACGATCTCAAACATACATACATTCATATATGTAGCCATTCGTTGATAGATTTCTCATACATGCAGCTGTGCGCACATACATACATAGGCTGATAACATAACCTTGCATGTCAGTGCTAGATTTGGTCGAGCATCGTAATGTCACGTTCACAATTTTTGTTTTTGTTTTCGATTTTTAAACTAGATGACATGAAATCTTCCAGGGAACAATTGAACGGAAATGCATGAAAAAGGATGGCTTTTAAGCAAAAGAAAAAATTTACAAGGAAAAGAATAAGATTACAAGAGAGTCTAAGTTTTTTTTTTTTTTTTTGTGTGTGTGTGTTTTTTTTTAACACTGAGCTTAAGACACTCCCTGATAAGTAGAGCTCGGATTTTGAATATTTTGAATTTTTTTGAATTTTTTTGCATTTAACTGTGCTTTTTGAAAATTTTATTCACTGAAGTTGGCTTTTTTTTTTGTTAATTTGACAATTCAACATTTTAATAGGCATACTAAACTTGACCTAATTTGTAATTTTTGACTTTGAATTTTTTGAATATTTTTTCAATAATTTTTGGAATTTTTTTTGAATATTTTTTTGAATATTTTTTGAATATTTTTTTGCATTTTTTTAAAATATTTTTTTGCATTTTTTTTGAATATTTTTTTAATTTTTTTTGAATATATTTTTTAATTTTTTGAATACTTTTTTTGGAATAATTTTGAAATTTTTTTTGAATTTTTTTGAATATATTTTTGAAGTTTTGTTGAATATTTTTTTGAATTTTTTAAAATATATTTTCAATATTTTTTTAAGTTTTTTTTTAAATATTTTTTTGAATTTTTTTTTAACATATATTTGAATTTTTTTGAATATTTTTTCAATCTTTTTTTGCATTTTTTTTTTTTGAATATTTTTTTGAATTTTTTAAAAATATTTTTTTTGAATTTTTTTGAATATTTTTTCAATATTTTTTGAATTTTTTTTGAATTTTTTTTCAATATTTTTTTGAATTTTTTTTTAAACATTTTTTTGAATTTTTTGGAATATTTTTTTGAATTTTTTTAAAATATTTATTGAATTTTTTTGGAATTTTTGTTGAATATTTTTTGAATTTTTTTAAAATATTTATTGAATTTTTTTGGAATTTTTTTTGAATATTTTTTGAATACTTTTTTGAATTTTTTTTGAATATTTTTGAATATTTTTTTGAATTTTTTATTTCATTTTTGTACATATTCAACTTCCGAGGCATACTGATAAGCAGAGTGAGTAAAAAAAGCCCGAAAAAACTAAAAAATAAGCGCTTTAAAAAGCTCGAAAAAACAAGGAAAATAGTCGAAAAAATATGCAGTTAAAATTTATTTTTTATTCAGTGGACTTATTAAAATATCGTCGGCTTAAAGTGTAAGCCTGCTAACTTACAATTTCAAAACTTTACAGGGTAAACAAAAAACACTTTTTTTTTCAAGACTTCAAAGTAGGGAAGGAGAGATGGTTTATTTTGTTCCTATATGAAGTCTCTTCTAAATTCGATTCTGTGGACCATACAAAGTCTACTTGGAGTCACTTGTTGGTGTCAGCTGTGAACTTTGACCACAGTTGGACTGAGCAGTTTAACTCATCACCAATTTCTCCGTATTTAGAATTTGAAATTAAAAAAGATTTTTTTGCCTGACGATGCAGTGTGCTTTTTTCTTTCGAATGACATCGAAAAGTCGGAATCGGTTAAAAGCGGACTTAGCAGGTTTACACTTTAAGCCGACGATATATGACTTTTACATTTTCAAACAAAAAATGCTTCTTGCTAAAAAGGTTTTTATACAATGAAAAAGATCGTTCAACGTCTGAAGAGGTAAGGGGGCAAAATTTTAAAGCACACTCAAGCGTAAATACGGGATCGAACGTATACGCCAGCATTAGACACAGCCCTTAAAAGAGTCATTGACAAAGGAAAGCAATAAAGCAGAAATAAAATCAGCTAAAAAAACGCAACATTGTTGATTTTTTCGGAAAAGGCATTTAAAATAGTACAATTAACCAAAATTATGGGAAATATGCACAAAAAATAGTTTTTGGCAAGAAAATAGCTCGTACTACTAAAAGATGCAAAAATAGTATGACGTATGCAAAAACAAGCATTTATTCACTCTGCTGATAAGCTTTGTACTTTAATCGTAAACTTAGCAGTTTCAGGATTTTTATACCCAGCGTAAGCGGGGTATATTAGTTTTGTGCGAATCTTGTAACAGGGAGAACTAAGCTCCGGAGATATAGACATATATATATAGAAATGATCAGGATCAAAAACTGAATCGATTTAGACATGTCCGTCTGTCCGTCCGTCCGTCCGTCTGTCCGTCCGTCCGTGGTCGGATCTCCTCCGAAACGGCTGGACCAATCAAGTCGAAATTTGGCACACAGGTATATCGGGATCCGAGTATGATCCTAAGTAAAAATGGGAGACATCCGCCCACTGCCACGCCCACAAATGAATTTAATGTGTTTTCAGTAAAATGCGTGTAGCTTGCGAACCACTCAACACATTCCATTGATATTTGGTGTACTGGTAAACTACGAAAAGGGACATATCCTGGGAAAAAATGGACGCCACCCTCCGTGAGCCACGCCCACAAATAAGCCCACAAATAAGCCCACAAATAAGGGCTTATCGTTACTTGTGAAGTAAAAGGCGTAGAAGGTTCAAATTCGCAACATAGGTTGACCAAGGCGAATGAAAGGTATAGGAAAAAAATTTATATGGCCCGCCCACTTCCACGCCCACAAATGGAAATTTTTCGTAACTTCCGAATTAATAGGCGTAGACGCTTCAAATTCGCAACATAGGTTAACCAAGGCGAATGAAAGTTGTAGGTAAAAATTTTATGTGGCCCGCCCACTGCCACGCCCATAAATGAAAATTTTTCGTAACTTCCGAAGTAAAAGGCGTAGAAGCTTCAAATTCGCAACATAGGTTCACCAAGGCGAATGAAGGGTGTAGGGAAATAATTTATGTGTCCCTCCCATTGCCACGCCCACAAATAGAGAAGAAAAACATAGTGCACTCATAATGTCGGGACGCTGGGTATTTCAAAGTCGGGCTTGACCGACTTTAGATTTCTTACTTGTTTTGAATCTTAGGTTGTTAGAAAAATATGACCACTGATAGGAGTCTTTCAACCTCGACAACCTTAACAACGAACTTAACTTAACTCCATAGCCATAAGAAAATGATCATCTTTATCAAAAATTTATCTCGGAAGCGAATATATTTCATAGATTCCATTCCATTCCGTTCCGTTCCTGCCGCAGACATAAAACTGAGGTCGTGAAAAGCCTTTGTGACGGGATCTTAATGAAGAATTTTCCAGCCGAACTCAAAATTCTTCTCTCCGAAGAATGTCAAGAAGCATCGTGACTTTGATGTGGAGTAGGTATCCATGTTTTGCCCTAGCTTCGATTGCTGCCTGTGACACACTCTTTTTCCACCTCTGCCGATTAGTTGGAGTGCAAGAAGTTCCAGTTAAGGAAGTGAAAATAGAATGAGGTTTTCGATTTCATTGATTATGATCTAACAGTTTCCTTTTCATTTTGTTTTTTCCTTTTCGGTTGGAATTTCCGTCGAATTTTTTGTAATCTTTTTTTTTCTTTTTCTTAGTTGCGTATAATATCCGTTCAAATGTGTGTGAGAAAAATTAACACTTTTATGATTTTCATTCCATTTGAAACCCGATTCAATTGAAAGTTCCAGCTTCGCCTTCTGTCAGGCTTCTTTTCCTCAATGAACTCAACCGGTTAGCAGATCAGTCAGTCAGTCAGTCAGTCGGTCGGTCGGTCGGTCGGTCGGCATGCTAGATGATTGGCATTTTTTCAATTACTTAACTGCCATACTGCAGGAACGTGCGTTCGCTATTCCCACATGGTGAAGCACTTAATTAATTGCAATTTTGCTTCGGCTTAGCCATGACGCTCAAACACAAAAGTCCCAAGGCATTGAGAGCATTTCAAAAGCCCTCTAACCGATTGGCTTTTTGCCGTAAATGTGAGAGCTTGCTGTAAGCATGCTTAAAGATTACCTACAGCTGTTGAGGAGATTTATTTTTCCTAGCAAAAAAATTCTAAAGACACCAAATAGTTGCCCCCCATTTGGAAACCTCTCCTCGCTCAATTGGCAATATTTAAAAACCTGCAATCAAACTTTTTCATCTCGATCTCAATCAGGAAGGTCGGAACCTACCATAATTTGGCGTGCATTGGTCTTGCAAGAGCTGGAACTTGACTCCACAGAACCGGAATATTTTCTTGTCCAAAACGTATGGAAAAATGTATCGATTTATGTAAACACTAGATATTGATGTACACATGTGTAGGGCTATAGGGCGATGCCTCTACATCGGAGTCCTTGACCATGATTCCAATACACCAAAGATCATAATCTTTGCCACTTGCAACCATTAAAATTTTCCTAACGGGCAAAACTGTATCCTTGTGGGTCTTGTAGCACGTTTTCTGTTCTTTCTCCGCTTACAATTTTTTTCACCAATTTCGTCTCATTATTTATATTGATCGTATTTTGCGGTCCTCGGGATAGACTGGGACATTTAAAACGCAAGAAGAAGAAGACTTATATTCCCAAATAATTGTAGAACATATACCTGCGAAGGTACCGAAAAATTTCGGTTGGATATTTTTATTAATTTTCGAGATATAAGGAGCAAACAATTGAAGGTCCCAACATGCAATCACCTTTGAAGCGTACTGTAAGCTGGCTTGCTCAGCCAGTTTGCCAAAGGCGCTACTCACGTCAAATTCGGACAATAGGGATTTGGCAGCCAACGAGTCGCAACAGGACGTACAATTTGTGCCGGCAATTGGCAACGATCGAGTCCAGCCATTGTGTGTCTACTTGAATTGCTCATAACTTCAGATTGTCGCTGTCGGGCACAAATGATATTTTACCGCACTGAGTATCAAGTTCGGCGTTTGCCATCATCATTAAAAAGGTTTAACGAAAAAAACTCCCTCTTCAGCATGTCCTCCACCTTCTCTTTCCGTGACCCATTTTGCAGTTTTTCACACTTCTATGTAAATGGCTGCCATACCTATCTACATATTTTCCACGCGTTTAAAATTAGAGAATCAAAAAGTAGAACTAATGATGCCAATTCCAACGAATGAATGCAAATATTTCTGCTGCTTTGGTGTGTGTGTGTGTGTGTGTGTGTGTGTGTGTGTGTGTGTGTGTGTGTGTGTGTGTGTGTGTGTGTGTGTGTGGACAGTCTTCTCTTGGGATGAAAATAATTTTTTAACATTTTTGTTTCTCCCTCCCTTTTCGAAATTGCTTCACAATAAAAATAATATAGCCTGCTCTATTATGATTGTCGACTACTGATAGAGAATCGAAAAAGTTCTATCGTCGACTAAGATTTTTCATTTTCTAGTATGTGGAAAATTGAAAATTTTAGTCGACGATAGAAATTTTTCAATTCTCTATCAGTAGTCGACAATCATAATAGGGGTGAGCATTTTGTAAAAATAAAAGAACCTATTTTCGAGCAAAAAATTTCTACGATCAGGATAATAGACGATGCGCTGTAAGGTTTTGCTAAAAATAACAAATTTCTTTACGGTTATAAATACAATTTTTGCGCAGCTGAATCCTTTTTTTCGGACCATGCTCAAGAGCTGATATGTTTTTATGATCCGTTCTTGAGATTGTGGCCCAACGATCCTTCGGCAACGGAATGTAACTAAGAAGAAAAAGATGAAGTTCTGCTCTTTTTGACAATATGTACCCGATCTCATGCGAATTGTCAAATGAACTTCATCAGAGAACTGAGTTAACACAGTTCATTTCTCCTTCAGTGTTCCGATGCAAAATTCATGTTGCTACAAGCAAATCACTGGGCTCAAACATCGCTTTGAAGTCGGGTATGAATGGGAATCGAATTTCCATATTCAAATTAATAATAAATTTTTCAATTTAAATTGATCCTGTTTTTTTTTTTTAATCTTTCGCAATTGCCCTACCTTTTTCCACCATTTTCTTTCATCTCCGCATTTCTATGTTACGCCAGCAATGCGAAAACCGTCGAACATGCTCACAACTTTTGAAAAAAAAAAAAAAAACATTCCATTTTAAAAAAATTAAAAAAACAAACAAGTTAATGAAAAGAAAAAAAAAGAGGAACATTAAAAGAACTTAAATGAGAAATTATGCTTCTTCGTTTCTATAGTTTGGTCCTTGCGAAAAAAAAAAACGAAAAACGAAAAACAAAAAAGGTGCTCAATATTTATTCACATTTGAATATTTCAGCTGGTTTGTTCGACCCAAACGAGCAGAGAGTTGAAGTTTTCCTAATATTCATTAATTTTGCGAACGTTTTTCAGTCGTTTATGGTGGTTAGTCCCGATGGGGAAATTATTTGTCGTTTGAGCTGAAAAACTTTTTCCTTACCATCGTTTATTTGATATCATAAAATTTTGAATTCCTACAATGTGGCTTTAGTTTTTTTCCGGAAACTAATCATATTCAAAATGTAGGTACCTATAAAAACTAAAGTCAAACATTGAGTAAATATGGATAGCTCTAGATAGCTGAATAAAATTGCAAAGGACTTCTTTCATAGGATAGGAAAAATCACATTTCTTATACTTAGTTTCTTTAATTTCGTATCATTTTTAATTGTGCCGATAGAAACACATCTTTTTTGGTCATATTGATCAGAGGGCTGAGGTGCTGAAAAGATGATCCAGAAAGATATCACTTGGATGGACAACATTTTCCATCAATTCAAGCAAGTTTGGATTTCATTTTACACTACTTTTCAAATGTAATTTTCAAAAAAAAAAAAAAAAAAAAATATACCAATGAAAGTCCTCAAAATTGAAAAAGGAAATCCTTAAGAAAATCAGCGCTCATCATAATTAAAAATCTCTGTGATATCTATGACTAACACTACTGCGATTCGCATTCTTCCGACCTCGAAATCTGAAGAGGAGTGAAATTTTCTAGCATAGCTCAGAACCCTATAGACTGAAGTTAAGGGGACCTTCTGGTCTAGAATTTTTTGAAAATCGATTTTTTTTAAATATATTTCGGAAGAATATACTTCTAAGAATATGCTGGCCAATTTTCGTGAAGATATTGACAATAATTTCTGTGCTACAGCCGTTTTAGTAGGTGGTGGAGACAGCAGGCAGCAACTTTGAACGCGTTTATCTCAAAATGGCTTTTTTTTGACCCGGCGTACATGAAAACAAAAAAACCATTGAACCGATTCGTCTGAAATTTTTATATGTTATTAACAACATCGATGGCTATCGGGTGAGCTACAACCAAAATTTTATTTCAAGAATTTCATATTTTTTCATTAAAAAAATTGTCCAAAAAAAGGGCATTTTTTGATGTGTTAAATTAAAAATTGCGCCATTTTGTCAATTTTTTTTTTTTTGGTTTTTTTGTTATAGTTCACCCGATAGCCGCATTTATTCTGATTAATAATAAATTTTTTTCTTTTTTTTTCGGATAAACCGAACTTACGAAATCGTGTCCGCCACGGAGGTACTTTTAAAAAAAAGCGTCTATTTCGCCGCCATTTTTAAAATAGAAAAAAAAAACAAAAAAAATACGACAGCATTTTTTTCGGACTATCAATATACAGGGTGTTCCATACTCAATGGATCGAAAAAAAAGGAGGTGATAGGGGGTACCCATACAAGCAAAAAATTGTATGGAAAGGGGGGTTCATCTTGCACTCGTAAGGAGCTAGAGGCGCGGAAAGAATTCGACTAAATTGGTGAGCATACTTTTAGGCGGATATGTAAAACTAAAACACTATTCAAAAATTTTTAAATTTCTTAGATTTTTCTTTTTCTCATACTGCCTAAAAGTGTGCTCAATAAATTTGATTAAAATAACTTTTCTGAGAGTCAAAAATACAAAATAATTATTTTCAAACCTTAGTTTTGCATTGATTGTGAAACTGTTTTTTAGCAACCATGGTATGAAATTGAAGAGAAAAACTCAAAGTTTTCGAAAAGAGTAAAAAAAAAAACAGGTTCGATCGTATTTCTTTTGAATTAAATCACTTTAAAAGCCAAAATTACACTATTTTAGGCTATGATGGTAGTACCAGAGAAAACGGAGTTGAATTATTTAAAATCGTAGTATGCAGTGTTAACGGAAAACCGCCAAGCTTTTCATATCATATGTGATTTTGAATTTACGGCCTGTAAGTGAGGAGCACCAGTGAAAAAACCAAAATATTGTTTTTTGTATGTAACTCCTCAGGGGTGCATTTGCGACCCCCCCCTGCCATACGATTTTTGGTCCGTCTGGACCCCCCCCTATCACCTCCTTTTTTTTTATCTATTGAGTATGGAACACCCTGTATAAAACAATAATCCTGCTAACTTCGAAACCCGTTTTTTATTTGGCTTAATACCAAAAAAAAAAAATCATGAAAATACCCTTAACTTTCGTGCTCTATACCAGAAGGTCCCCTTAAGCCATTCGGCAAATAGAATTCAACCCAAACCAGACAGACATTTTGTTCTTATGTTAATTAGATCGTTCCATGTATTCCACATATTTTAATTTGAATTACTTGAAATTTCAGTTCTGTTATTTTCTAATTTAATTTTTGTGTTTTTTCCATTTTCGGTTTCTTTTTTAGGACATCGGCGATATCAACACCGACACTGGTTCCGGCTGGGTTGGTTTGTTTGAACTTTATTTATTCTTATTTATTTGCTAATTTCCTTTTCATTTCTTTTTTTTCTTTTCTTTTGTTCATTATTTATTTTATTTAGAGTGAATACGATTCCAATGAGATCTTGGATGACGATATTTGGAAAGTAAGTACGTCGATTCTTTTAAGCTTAAATTATTTTCATTTTGTCCGAAGAGCTTTTCTTTTCTTTTGGTATTTTCTTAATTTTTTTTTTTTTGTTTGATTGTTTATTTTTGGAATTATTTTTATTCAAATCGAGCAACGAAGGGGCTTTATGAAGTATGCATGTGCAACTTGCTGCCTTGTGTGTGTGGGCATTTGCTGAGAAAATCGTTTGTTGAAACAGCTTTCAAAACGTATCCTTGATGTGTCATTCTGTCAATTATTTCTTAAAGAAACGCAGAAGCGAAATTCCCTTAAGTTTTCGGGAGCATCAACAGAAGGGACCAAAAAACTTTTCGACCAACATTCGAACATTAAGAAGAATCTCCAAATGAAAAAAAAGGGGATTTCCATTGTGAAATGATGTCCTTTTTTTATTCTTTCTAAGGCAAAGTAAAACTTTTGCTTGCGTACAAAATTGTTTCCAAACTATCGAGGCTCCATCTTGGTTCCGAATTCCCCCAGGATGTCCATCGCATCGACATTTTCTGCATATGCTATTAATATTCGAGAGCAGCAGAAAACATTTAAAAGGCTTTTTCAGAACTTAAACGAACATTTCTTTTTTTCTTTTTTATTGCCAATGAAGTTTATTGCTTTCATATTTGCAACGTTCGTGCTTTTCACTCTTCCGATTCGAGTATCATTTAATTTCCATTCAAAAAAAGGGAAGAAAAAAAATAAATAAAAAATGAAAACAAACAAACAAAAGAACGCACTGCAAAACCATTTCCGAACTTTACGCAAGCGACATACATTGTCATAAAAAATTGGAAATTTTAAACACACGTTTCCTTTTGTATTTCGTGTTGTTGCCTTTTGAAGAGCTTTTCTTTCGCTGTCTATAAAAAAAATATATATATATATATAAAAAACATAATTTTCATGTTCGTTCATCGATTGAGTTTTTGTTTTTGATTTTTCTTTTCGCTTTACATTTTGATTCTGTTTTGATTTTGATTTTTATTTATATTTTCATTAAAAAACAAAAACCTCCTCAATGTTGCGAGAGAAAAGTCAGTTTTTACCCAGAGAAAGGCAATCAAAATGTGCAATAAGAAAAAAAAAAAAATGAGTGTGCAAACAAAACTTTTGTTTCTGTTCGCCGCAAACACTTGTGACAAAACCCATTCCCATTGCTATCGATGATGATGATGATGATGATTAGATCTGAAGCAGTGGGCCACTTTCACGGCAAAGAGTATGGGATATAAGTACCATATAATTTATTAATAAAATAGACGAAGCCTGCTAAATGGTGTTGTGAATACAACTGGCAGCACATTTTTTTTCTGCACCCGCTAATGGCAGACCCCAAACCGCGTTAAGAAATATTACTTTTGCTCATCGACAAACGCTTTACATGTGTGCATATATGTATATACCCTGCAGGAAATGTCAATAGTGAATCTATACTATTTTTCTACTGACCGCGTCATCGTCACTACTGACCAGTTATACCCGCCCCAAGCCTTTGCCTATTGACATTTTATCATTGAGTGGGCATTGCATGTCAACAATTGACCGGAGAAATATTGACGAATTATTGACGAACTATTGCCGTCGGTACTATTATGTAGACAAAAGGTGTACTCTTTCGTTTTTATAAGGAGACACGTTGACAGTATAATTTCTCTAATGACACTGCCTATAAATACTGTTGACGTTGGAACTAGTTCTCTTGTCTATATTGACGTCAATATAGACATGGGGCCATATGGCGACAGGCTTCCTGCAGGGTATGTACAAAATTGTTTATATTCACTTGTATGCGTGCAAGGGGAGAAATATGAGAAAAAAGATTGCTGGAATTGGTATGGTCTTCTTAGTGGTAGGAATACTCCAGCTAACTGTGATAAGCTGTGTTGCTTTCCTTAGATCTCTAAGCCACGTAGGACTTCTTAATGTACGCGACTTGGAAATCTGATAAAAGGAAGATTCATCGAGTCTATTAGAAGATCTGAAATTGAAAATTCGTCAACAACAAGTAATAAAATAATAAAATATGGATAATAAGGAAAAATATTTAGCTGAAAAACCCCTAAGAGAGTCTCCCAAAGTCAAGACAAAAAAAAAACTTAACTGAAAAACACGCAGCGGACAATCAGATAATTTCAACCACAGAGCTTAGTGCAAGCTTATCCGGTCGATTTAATCTATGACCTACAATCCATACATTTTTTTTAACTTTCCGCTTGTTTTTGTTTGGGTCAAAATCATCGCAGACAGACTTCTGCGAAATTAGGGAATTTTTTCTCGCGTCAAAATAAGATTCGAAAATACACAGAAATTCGTGCAAAATGTAAAAAAAAAATAAAATAAAACATTGACGAATATTATCAGAGGACGATTCACCTTGATGGAGTAACTATAAAAACGTATAACCCTGAGAGTGGCTATTATAATCAACGGATATATTTAGAATAAAAATAAATAGTTCTTATCCACATCACGGCAACTTATCATTTTCCTTACATGGCCACAAAGCGTAAACAAATGATTATATATGATAGAAGGACGAGACAAATGGCGACTGATGTTAAAAAAAAAAAAAAAGGAATCTAAAGGAATCCTTTGCGAGCAATGAATATGGTAGCCAGTCACATACCCAATCATTATACGGCGATATATAGCTAGTATCCGTACATAAAATATAATAATGGTCTCAATTTATAACCCATTTTAGATCGATCATTGCTATACAATTTCGGCTACGTCTTGCATTCACTGAATTTATTAATAAAAAATACATCATTTTTGCCGATTTCTAACGTTGCCTTATTCGTTTATAAACGATTTCATTTAGCTTGCTTTTGAATTTTTTCATACAGCATAAGCTGAGGCACACGTCGTATACGTAATGCATTAAGCAGCACGATTCTGCGTTACTCATACGCCACATAAATCATGCAAAATAATCCCCCGCACAATTTAAACGAAAACGATTTCCTTTTTTTTTTTTTTTTATTTTTTTCAAAGTTAATTTCATTGATGGCTTCTATTCTGCTGCTTGACTGAAGCTCTCTGATGTCTCAAAAAGGTTCCTTGCTATTGAATAATAAAAACGATGATTTCCTTTTGGTCTGGGGCAATCATATTGGAGATCTCTAGTATGTGATGCTCATCGAATTTAAATCTCATGTACACATAATGGCAGCTTCGCACTTACGTAATATAAGCGTAATATTAAAGGCAAACGAGTGCATCCTCAAGCGCACAAAGAAACTGATATGAACGAGCATTTGATTTTATTTATCTGCTCAGAATCCATTGAACAAATACTCATCTTCATTGGTCACATATGAACAAAAAAAAAAAAAAATAAATAAAATAAAAAATCTTCAGCCATGCATATACAATACTATAAAGACACTCACATACATTCATCGATACATATGCACATGCGTACATACTTTTGTGCATGTAACTATATCGATGGAGGATGATAGAATTTTATTAAAAATATTGCTGCAACTTGCATAACGTTTGCGAAGGCAACGATAATATATATGACCAAAATGGCTGGAATGGTACCATGCGGAGCGGAGTAATAAAGCGGGATCTTGAAGTTTTGTATGCTTATTTTGCCCTACAATCGGCGGAAGGAGAACTGGAAACGCAGATTGATTGCTAACGAACAAACGTTGCACAGAAGGCAGCGCTTTAAATGCGCGCTTCTTTATTGTTTACAAAACGCGAAGCTCGCATTCATGTTTATATATATATATATATATTTTTTTGTTTTCTCTGTTCACTCTGTTTCACTTCGAGTGTAATATTTTTCGTAGGTATTGAAATTTTTTAACGATATTTTTTATTTATTTTTTTTTTTGTTCGAGAAGTCAGCTCGCTTTTCTTATCGAAAGGCAAAAGCAAATATTGATTTACTCTCGAAGAATTATGAGGAATGTTGTGTTTTCTTTCTTTGAAGAATATAAATTGAAAATTAAATAGGAAAATGAAAAGTTCAGAGCATTATTTTCATATAAAATTCATTTTATTCTTAACTTTAAGTCCTTCGGAGTACGGTCTGTCTCATTGCATTTTCATCGAATCGTACCGCCATTGTGGTTGATATCCCTTCTCGCCGCTAAAGCCACACAGAGTCAGGAAGAGTAAATGAAAGAGAAAAAAAATTTTATTTACAATTTTTTAAAATGAAAAGAAATAAATATGTTCATAAAATATTATGATTTCGATGTAATTATTGTGCATTCTTGCTTTCAGACGACAGACATCTATGATGCCAGTGGAATGCCGCCGCCGACGACGTCTCAATATGGACATGACAGACGTAAGTGTAAATGCTTTTGCAATTTCTGTTGATAACGTTATTTATTGACGATACGAAACCACATATTTTTAACTGTTAATAAGACAATCAGGGGTGTCACAGAATCCGAAAGCTGTCGGAATCGGAATTAAAACCGTTCCATATTTCATACAAAATTAACAAATTTTGTTGGTTTTGGTTTTGTATCGCAACTATTATCGGTTCTTAATTGCATAGAACCCTATTTTATCCGGCTGTCTATGAGATCTATATGAAAATTCAGTCGACTAAAATTCCAATTCCGACATCTATCGGATTCTGTGACACCACTGATTGTTAATATTTCTTTCCTATTTTGGAATTTAATTCTTTTAACGAATGGAATTTTTTCGATTTTAAAAAATGCGCAAAAATGAGGAAAAATCGGAAAGCAAAAATAAAAATCAATCGATTTAAATTTAATACGAGGATCCGATGAAGTTGAATTCACTCCAACAGGCTGTTTGTCCGGAGTGATCTCAAACGTCCTTAATGATCGTTGATTTCAAGTCAGCTTATGAATGTCGAAAGCTTAAATTTCCAAACATATTCTTCTTATCTTTATGGAGGTTTAACGTAATCAAATAATTTTTCGTATACCCGAATTTCTCAAGAATTTTCATATAAAATTTTTAATTAAAGCTGTCTGGTTTAAGCTTTCATTAAGACCATAAGTTGAAAGTTGAGGCCTTGAAAAAGTTTAAATAAGGATTAAAACTATGAGTCTGAATAATGAAAATAATATATAAAGGTAGCTAGGTAGGTAGGTAGGAGTGGCAACTATATGCTCACTTAGGCACAAAAGAGGCCCGTTGTGGTAACACGAAAGACACTATTACCCCTTATAAAGTATTGGGAAGCCAAGAAGACTTCCTTATGAACGTCACTATATCCGACAATTTCAGTTCAGAGAGTTCGGTTAAGCTGGAAAAGAATAGCGACCCCAGAAGGGAGAGCCTACTCCTTGCGAGAGCGGGGCATTGACCCATCAGGTGGAGGACCGTTTCCTCCTCCTCTTCAGAGCCGCATGAGCGGCAAAAATCGTTGTGTAGAACCCCCAGTCTCGCCGCATGCCTGCCAAAGAGGCAGTGGCCAGTAAGAATGGAGACCACTAGGTTAATGGATCTACTATTTAGTCTCAGGAGCTGCTGTGAGCGTTTCCTATTCAGAGACGTCCATGTCTGGCGAGCTATAATGCAGGAGCTGTCTTTTACCCATTGGTCACAATATTCCTGTTTAATTCTGAGTTTTATAGTGGCAAACGGAGTGCCAATAGAGGTAACGGTGATGTCAGTAAGCATAGTGCCCTTCTTAGCTAGTTCATCTGCCTCGCAGTTCCCCTTAATGTCCCTATGCCCCGGGACCCAGTAGATTAGGACCTTTGAATGACTCGCCATCTCGTTGAGAGATGCCCGGCATTCAGCGACAAGTTTGGATGTCGTGTAGACACCGCTATCGCTGAATATGTAGATATCCTTTCCGAGTATCTCATTACACATTAACCATCTGGCAGCATGGTTGATGGCCATGACCTCTGCTTGAAAAACACTGCAGTGGTCAGGGAGGCGAATGACTGTCTTAAGATTAAGACTATCAGAGTATACGCCACTTCTAACTCTTGAATTACATCTAGAGCCGTCGGTGTATATACATATCGAGTTTTGACCGACGCTTAGACTGCCGTACCACTCCTCCCTGCTCGGAATGCGGGTTTCAAAACCTCGATCCAAGCAGAGAAAAGAAAAACCAACAAATTTCTACAGAGGATCTTATCAATTGAAAGAGAAAACTTAGACATATAGGATTAGTCTCTAAGGCCCATTTGCTACTGTTCTGAATGAAGTTTTCATTCCAAAAACATAAAAATTTGTATGAAAGTTGTTTGATATTTTGAGAGGATATAGTGACGATTAACTTTAACCGGAACAGTAGCAAATGGGCCTTACAGTGTTAACGTTTCTTCTTTTCATTTTTTAACATTAAATTAAACATATAAATTAAACATAAAAAGCGAATGAGTAACGTAATTTTTCATTGCTCATACGTCGAGGTGTTTAACCAAAATCCATTCGCTATTCGTTCGCGTTTTTGACCAATGAAATTTGTGTGTTTCATTTGGATGTAGAGGGAAATTTTACCGAAAATCATTCACTTCGAGGTCGCATTATATACACATACAATACCTATTCGATCTCTGTCAGATTTACGAGTATATTCGCATCTAAAAAGCAGAAAACATTCCGTACTTAGAAACATCCTTTTTCATGTCCCTTTGACACGGTTATCATTCGATGAGAGTGCAAAAATGCCACACAGAATCGCTAACATTATCAAATAGCAGAACCTTAGAAACCACCCTATTCTATGAACATATGTTTGTACTCACATCGCCACACATACGCTACCACGTACACCCATTACAACACATCCTGTTGATGTAGAAATGAATTGCATTAAAAACAACAAAATTTGAATATCCTATTCTATTCCTTATTATTGCAGCGTACCGGACTCTGAAAGGCGAAAAGGGTGAGCGTGGTCCGCGTGGCCCACCTGGTGATAATATTCGCGGAGCCCCCGGGCCGCCGGGCCCACCTGGCCCAGCTGGTCCCAAAGGCGAAGCAGGAGGATATCCACCCTTTGTTGATTTTCCAACAAGTCCCGATGCGGTAAGTACAAGAGCAATCACCGAGCACGAGCACGAGCACACACGTTCGTGTCCATTCAAAATGAAATGTCATTTAGTAAATGTCAAAGATTGGAATACCAGAATTTGTTAATTGGGAATTCACAATTAAAGCACTGTGCGCCATACACTGATAAGCACGCAAAAACGCGTTAATTGTGTGCGGTTTTCGGCCATGAACACAAAGGTATACACACATTCATATAATTTATATATACAATATATATATATACAATAAATATGCTCATGTTCATATGTTAATATATATAAATATATATATGTGTATACCGACCGACCGGTCCCTTGGTAGCTTAGGCAATCTAAGAGCATTTGAAACCAGCAGGCATAAATGTGCGTTCATGATTGCGTAACCATAACTAAGTAATTACTTGCCACATACGTAAATTGGCTGTGCATTTGAAGGCAATTTAATGCAAACGGGATTTTCCTTTTTTCTTTTCAAATGGGAAAATTTCTCATTTTTTGCGAATAAAAAAAGAAATAAATTACCCAATTTACCGGAATAAAAAACGTTGAAACGGGACTGACTTCTATTTTACTGAACTTCAATGAAGAGTCCTTTTGAAATGAGAACCTTTTACTTTTTTGTGCAGAATATGACTGTGGTCACTTTTTTTTTTTGTGTTTTATGATACCCAATACAATCTGTGTCGAGTATTTAGCTAATCCTTTATCGGTTTTGGGTATATTGTTTAGACTATAACACACTTGCTTGTTTTAAAGATGGGTTCATGGGGCAATGCAAACATTTCGTCATCCCCCTCCGAACTAGGAGAAATTACAAAGTAACTTGAATTGTTTTTTAAATGACCTCATAATGATACAAATCTGAGCAATTATTTCAGAGATAATGAGACTTTTGAGCTTAGGATAAGCTTATCAAGACGTTGCACAGTGGTTTAAAATTCAGTTTTTGAGGAATTATATCAAAATTTCAACCTTTTTAAATTCGCAAAACCGAAAATGCCATTTGATTACCAAAAGTTCCATTGCGTTTAAATTGAATAAAAAATTGCCCAGTAGAAACCAGGTTTTAGGCGAACAGCTGGCAAAGTCATTGTTTTGAATATTGTCGGTTTGTTCAAGTTTGAAGTTTGAAACAAATGAACAAACCTAAAAGAAGTTCGTACTAAATATGGAAAATATCAATGAAGGTATGGAGATTCGAAAAATTGTTTTAGTTTGTGCAAATAGTTGTCACAGTTGTGATATTGCGTTGTTTAAATATGTTGTCTTTTATACACAAATTCAGTTTAATAATTTTCGTGTTCAGTGGAGCTGATTTCACGAGGTTCCAAGGGGTTCCACGAAATATATGTATTTTCTGAAAGGGTATTTTGTGTGCTTTTATATGAATGTAATATTTTCCGCGTCCGTTCAAGTCCGCTGCTAAATTTTCACTTTATTTCGTAGGAGAAAGGCTAAAAAATGCCGATTTTTTCAAAATTTGGGAAATTGAGAAAAAACATGACCCCACTGTGCCTGACTTTGATGAAATTCTGAGGGTGGGTTTATAGTGTTATTTTTTTAGGTTTGGGCAAAATTTTCAGGAGTTCCGACAAAAATGAAAGTTTTATATGAAAAAAACTTTTTGGGCTGTATGGGAGGTGGATGGAGGGCGTGGCCGATTGTGATGAAACTTTCATATTTTATTAATATTACCAAGAGAAATACATGTGCGAAAATTTATTGCTCTACAACAATTCCTTCTATTTTATTCCTCAAAAACTGGATATTAAACCACTGTGCGTTGATCTGAAGAATTTCTTTAGCTAAGTGGGCGGTATTTATCAGCTTATACTGATTTCGTTATGGCATCAGTCAATACATTTATTTTTGAACCAATTAAGAGATTGTTGTGAACTATTATTGAATCTACAATGACTTGAATTTTAAGATAATGATGCTTGGAATCATATTCAACAACGTGATAATAATGTGAGTGGGATTTTTTAATCCGTTACAAAAGAATTTTATTTATTTATATATATTTATTTTCTTCGAATGAAAATAAAAAAAAACAAAAAAATTAGCATTTTAATTTCATAATTATATTGAATTCAACTAATTGAAACTGTAAAGAAACCCGTTTGACATTAATGCATTAACCAGTCTTCATTGTTCCTGAGTGCGAAGAAGTCCAATTAGGCCGAAAGCTTTTAATTGTAAACGCTGAAAATTTAATGGCAATTTGGATTAATTAAAAATAAATCCTCTTGCCTGCAATGCGAAATGTTTTGTATTTTCTAAATTTTCTCTTTTATTTTCATTTTTCAATGAACAATTCATCGGCTGTGTGAAAATAATTCAAATTGAAATTCGGAATGAACGCTTTTTGAACAATTGAAAATAATATTCCTTTCGAAAGAAAATTAAAACCGAAGTTTCAAAATGCATCAAGCTTTTCAACTAAATGCAAAAAACAAAACAAAAAAGGCTTCCTATGAATTTTCCACAAGAGTTTACATAAATGAATTTTAGGTTTTTAAACATTTTAAACACACGACACACTCTGTTTCGAGGGTTTATCGTGTTTGTGCGATTGTGTGGGCAGCACCCGGAACCAGTCGTGATAGATCATGAAAGAGGTATATGGAAATGATCAGCCTCACCCTGATATAAGAACTCCCCGCTTATAAGCATTAATTTTTGTGCTTACATCCAGGGAATACTGTAATGTGTATTGGCGAGGGTATAAGCTAGATCGAGTTCAAGAATGGACTTGATCCGACCATTTTTAGTGTTACTTTCAGTGCTAGGTTCTGTCACAAAGGATTGTTCGAGATATTTCCGTGAACGGAATTGGAAATTAAATGAAAGCCTCTGATTAAATTTCCCAAAAGTTGAACATTTTGGCGTGGCAGAATTGCGGTTTTTAAACATTGGTTGAACAGAAGTCGGCATGTGGGGCTCGTTTGTGGTCTAGAAAATCTTTTAAAAACATATTTTATTAATGGGCGTGGTCGTAGGGCGTTTTTAACAAGGAAAATTCAAACATATATAGCTTATCCTTTATATGTGTCGGGTATCGCAATGTCACGTTCTCTTGACTATAACAGCCTCAGCTATTTTTCAATGTTTTTAGTCATTGTAGGAAACACACCTTTGCATTCACGAGCAACACACACACACACACACACACACAGATACAAAAACACGCTGCATTAGTAAATCATGGCAATCACAACGTAAATCGGCTTAAATCCGGTAGTTCCGACACGTTATCAGCTGGGGAAATCAAGTATTTGAAAACGCCCAACTGCCGTACGCGATACGGTGTGTGGTGCGGTGCGGTGCGGTGCGATCTGATGCGATATGAAATATGATAAATTTTGGTAACGGGCGAGACGGGACGAGATAGAACGGTGCGATGCCATGTACGTGTTCGTTTGAATGTAAGTGGATATCAACTGGAAATAATTTTTTAGTGTATACTTATGGGAGTCGATACCGTTCTGTATCAACAGCACAAAACATATCGCAGTTAATTGTTTGGCATTTGCAGCTCCATTGATTTTATGCGTAAAATATTCATAGCACGTCATTTAAAAAGTCCAGAGTCCTTCTCGTAAACCAAATATCGCCTATTTGAGACCCAAATTCGAATTCGTGCTGTGAAAATCGGTTTCATTGTGATTCATTGCGAACGGCAAATGAAAGGTATATTCACATGTACATATGTATATGTATGGCGAGCTTACAAAAATTTATTTCAAATTAAATCGCATTGGATGATGGAAATATTCGAAGCACACGCAAAGAGAATCCATTCGATTATGATTTTGTGAGAATAGAATTCTCGTTTTTTTTTAAGAATTCTATATTGAATAGGTACCATTTTGCGCCCAAGATCGACTACTTCTGAATTTCTCTTGTCTGTTTGTCTTCTTGTCGGCTTTTCCTTATATAGACATTCCAGTACCACATAAAGTAAGCTATTGTTAGGCAGGTCGCTTACAGTCTCGTATACTTTGTAAGTTATTGGTAGGCAGAACGCTTACAGTCTCATATACTTTGTAACCTATTGGTAGGCAACTCACTTACAGTCTCGTATACTTTGTAAGCTATTGGTAGGCAGGTCGCTTACAGTCTTACATACTTTGTAACCTATTGGTAGGAAGTTCGCTTACAGTCTCGTATACTTTGTAAGCTATTGGTAGGCAGTTCGCCTACAATCTAGTATACTTTGTAAGCTATTGGTAGGCAGTTCGCCTACAATCTAGTATTCTTTGTAAGCTATTGGATAGGTAGGTCGCTTACAATCTAGTATACTTTAGTAAGCTATTGGTAGGCAGTTCGCCTACAATCTAGTATACTCTGTAAGCTATTGGTAGGCAGTTCGCCTACAATCTAGTATACTTTGTAAGGTATTGGTAGGCAGATCGCTTACAGTCTCATTTACTTGGTAACCTATTGGTAGGTAGGTCGCTTACAGTCTTGTATACTTTGTAACCTATTAGTAGGCAGTTCGCTTACAGTCTCGTATAAATTGTAGCGTCTAAAAGGCAGGTCGCTTACAGTCTCGTATACTTTGTAAGCGGCAGGCACTGTTTGGCCGCTGAGTTTCGTCTCTAAACTTAAGGAAAACTGCTCAAACACTCTTTTATTCCTGAACCTTCTAATGTCTATCTGGGCGTGGATCACAATAATGCGCTATTTACATGTTAAGAAATTTCGATTGATTGCAGAGTAAAAACATAAATAAATAAATTTAAAAAAAAAATAAAAATTCCGGTAAACAAACGACTGCAAAATTACCGTTAACCTTTTAAATTCAGACTCAACTTGCTCTAACGACTTTAATTTTGACATTAAAACTTCTGTGTGACATCTTCATTTAATTGCTCAAAATTTTATTTGGTGCAAACAACGAGCCCATAATTTTTGTTATGTTGTCCTTTATTACTGCGACACATTTTTCCTCGGCTTGGTTGTCTTTTTTTATATTGTATGTTGTTGTAATTTTTCGTTTTTTTGTTTGGTTATAGTCGTACAATTTTTTTGGTTATTTTTTTTATATTTTTTTTTTTTTTTTATAAAACGTGTACACATTTAGGTCAATTTCTATGCAGTGCCTCGCGGAAAATATAGAACAAATGAGGCACGTCTTAATTTATTACAGTGGGACAATATTAATCCTCTTAACACTGCAATGGGTGTTCCGGCGGAGAGGGCGAACGAGAATAGTCATGGCTCGCGAATGTTTACATTTAATGCATATTGGTGAGATGCTTTCATGGACATCTCATGCCGTGACAGCGAGAGCAACACGATAAACAGACAACGAAACAGTCACCCAAGCCGAAGTCGAAGCCGTAGCCGCATCCGAAGCCAAAACCGTTTGTTAACAATCGAGGGGATAAGCAAATAGAACGAAATTGCGAAATGTAAAGTAAAAACGACAACATCACCTCTGACTCTATTTAACCTTTATACACAAGTACATGCCATTGTCCACTTAAATGCATGATACGCAAAATCGACATCATATTGAACAGCGACAGCGCACAACAATGTTGTATGGTCGGTCTAGTGATGTGGAAAATCAAAACGATTCAAATTTTTGGTTAATCGATTATTTTCATTGAATAAATCGAGTTCATGTTGTGGGGCACTAGAAAGAATTGTGAAAACGTTGACTCGTTTCGCTCGCATTTTCACTCCTCTTGAGACAAATTTGGGAGCATACTGTTGAGGAAGAGATTTCGATTCAGTTATATTCTTTCGCACCCACACGCACATACACATTAAAATAACGTGAAGTAGAGATCATTAACGCAAACATACTGACAGAAAGTGTTAACACTCTTGTCTAAGTTTTGGCTGCACAAGCCAACAAGGATATAGGATATGTGACGATCCATAGCTATTTTCCATTGATTTAAGAATTTTTAAAAAATTAGATTTAACTTTTAGAATTCTTTGAGGCTAATTTACATCTATTTTTCATTCGATTGTTTTTTTTTTTTTTTTTTTTACCGGACGTTCTTCTGCCGTAAATTCCTTTGCATTTGGCGGACTCCTTAAACGCCTTTTGCTGAAATCCCAACTAATCCCCGTATATTCACCCAAATACCGGGACTACTCCTTTTCATTTGCCAACCAATGCTACTTGAAACGGGATATGTGCTTATGCCATTTGGATCATATCTCTCTCCCTCTCTTCCTCTCTTCCTCTCTTCCTCTCTTCCTCTCTTCCTCTCTCTCTCTCCCTCTCTCCCTTCTCCCTCTCTCCCTCCTCTCCCTCTCTCCCTCTCTCCCTCTCTCCCTCTCTCTCCTCTCTCCTCTCTCCCTCTCTCCCTCTCTCCTCTCTCTCCTCTCTCCCCTCTCTCCTCTCTCATCTCTCCTCCTCTCTCCCTCTCTCCCTCTCTCCCTCTCTCCCTCTCTCCCTCTCTCCTCTACTCTCTACTCTCTCTCATCTCTCTCTCACTCTTCTCTCTCACCTCTCTCCTCTCACTCTCTCTCACTCTCTCTCACTCTCTCTCACTCTCTCTCACTCTCTCTCACTCCTCTCTCTCACTCTCTCTCACTCTCTCTCACTCTCTCTCACTCTCTCTCACTCTCTCTCACTCTCTCACTCTCTCTCACTCTCTCTCACTCTCTCTCACTCTCTCTCACTCTCTCTCACTCTCTCTCACTCTCTTTCACTCTCTCTCACTCTCTCTTACTCTCTCTCTCTCTCACGCTCTCTCTCAGCCTCTCTCTCACGCTCTCTCTCACCCTCACTCGTCCTGTCTTACCCTCTTTCACCCTCTCTTACCCTCTCTCTTCTTCTATCCCTCTCACTCTCTCTTTTTCTATCCCTCACTCTCTCTTCTTCTATCCCTCTCACTCTCTCTCTATCCCCCTCTACCTCTATTTCCAGCTAATTCTCATAACTTTTAAAAGTCACTCTTCTCATCCATTAAAGTAAAATCTCATTTCGAATCACTCCGATCTCGAACACTTACCATAGGAGAATTGCATCGAAGTCAGTTATTTTTATTGAGCATGTAATTGAAGCTTTAAATTTCAATAAATATACTTTTCGATTGACGAAGAAAATGTCGTTCCCGATTGAATTTGGTTTCTCTGCATCGTACCGAATACCAATTCACCGGGATCGACTGTCGACAGTCTCTTTCCATCACTATGGAAAAACGTTTTCGTTGGCATGCAGTGAAATAATTTTCTTGCTTGTGTCATACACATTTACATACATACATATGCATGTATGTATATTCGTATTTGTTCGAATGCATATAAAATTGATGCTTTCGTCGTGCGTATACTCGTACTCCATCAGGGTCGTTGCTGCGAAACGTTTGCGAAGGCGAAGATATTCATCCGTTTTGTCGTCAATTTAAGATCAGACCCTAGAAAAGTGAAATTTCCCGGCGCCGATGTCATCAATTCTTCAGTTCGTCTCTCCTTTTCAGTGTGTATGTGTGTGTGTGTGCATGTGGCGTTGCGTATATGTTCTTGTCTGTGTGTGTGTGTGTGTGTGTGTGTGTGTGTGTGTGTGTGTGTGTGTTTGTGTGTGTGTGTGTGTGTACACGCGAACGTGTTCGAAATGGAATTTCTTTAGCGAAAGCGGAAGTGTTGCATAATGTCGGGCAATTATGGAAATAGGAACGTTTGCATTCAATATGGCAGCATTTAAGCGGAAAATGCGGTAAGAGAGGATAAAGTAGAGAAAGCAAAGAAGAGAGGAGCACCTCTCCACATACGATAAATCGCGTTACATTGGAATTCCAGTGTGCTGTATGAGCAGCCAGGCAGGCAGGCAGGCAGGGATTCTAAGTCAAACGATACGTTGAACGCTTCGAGGTGGCGGTGATGTTAATGTTGTTGGGGACGGTGCTGCGGAAGCTAAACATACATAAAGTAATTTATATGAAAATGTCAGCTTAGGGTCGTGCATTTAGAAGGACAAAAATTTTTGTTTCGACTCATAGCATCAAATGACTCGGCACTGGCATGGCGGCGGCAATGCTCGGAGCCGGTTAGCGCTGAACGACATGTAATTTGCGAAAAACAACTTCACGTACTTTCGTTGACAAATATCAGCATGAGAACGACACAAAAACAACAACGCAACGTGCACGAGAGCAGCGTAAATTCAACAACACCAACGACAACACCAATAACAACAGTTAAAGCAAAAGCAATAATGCTAAAGACAACAACATGAACAGCAACAGCAACAACACCAGCAACGAGAAGGGCAAGAAAATGGCTTGGAAGCATAACAAGCACAGGACTCGACACGACTCGACTCGACTCGTATTGTAGAAGGTACAACAATTGGAACGACAAAATTGGTTTCGACATCAATGGTATGATAAATTCTATTTGCGTTTGAGAATGTTTAATGGAATTTATGATGCGAATGCAATGCAGCAAGCGAGTTGCCAGCCCAAAAAGCTCTACGCGCACGCACCGTCGGAATATTGAAGAGAATTTCCTTGTTTTTTCGAATTTTTTTATATTTTTTTTATTTTTATTTGAACAAGCCGGTCGGTCGTTCATTCGTGAAATTTTCTCAGCGGGGAACGCACGAAAAACAAAACAACAAAAACTCCATGATTATTAGGTCTCTGACTTTGAACGTGTGTACGCACAATAAACAAGTTGTATAGCCCCTAAATTAGCATTAATCACTTCTTTAATTCCGAAGGGCGCGATATTGTATGTGATATAACGAATGTCAAATTTTTGTATCCGGCAATTCGAAGGACAATATGCCAGGCAGACAAATATCTGCTGCAGAATAAAGTCGTCAGTGACTTGAGCGGTGGCAAACAGCTGATAATTGTATGATTAATCTCGTTGTAGAAGGGAATTTTTCAAGTGCTCATTTCCTATTGGGTATTTGGATTTTAATAGGTTTTAATTTCCATTCATTATTAAGAGCTTTCAAATAGGAAAATTTTTCGAAAAAAAAAATAAAGAGAAAGAAGATATCGTGCGTGCGTGATGACTATGCCTCGGAATTTGAATATGTAAAAAAAATGAAAAAATATTCAAAAAAATATTTTAAAAAAATATTCAAAAAATATTCAAAAAATATTCAAAAAATATTCAAAAAAAAAAATTCAAAAAATTCACAGTCAAAAATTCCAAATCAGTTCGATTTACTATGCCTATTAAAATGTTGAATTGTCAAATTAATAAAAAAAAAAAGCCTACTTCAGTGAATAAAATATTCAAAAAGCACAGTTAAATGTAAAAAAAAATTCCAAAAAAATTCAAAATATTCAATAAATTCAAATTATTCTAAAATATTCAAAATCCGAGCTCTAGTGATGACAAAGTTCCAGTTCATAAAAATTGTACATTGAAATTTCACGGGCTCGGGCTCTAAAGTCACCCTGATCTAATCGATGTTGTCAGTGTGATTTTTCCTAGAGGGATTCGTCGCAGGACTAATACATATACAAAAATTTGTGATTTTACACGATTTTCATTTAACACCCCAGCGGGAAATGTCCCGCGGACATCCCTGATGACGTTCTAGTGACTTCGGAGCCGGAATGCATGCTATTTCCGGTGACACTTTGTATGACATATACACAGGAGCTGACAGGGACTTCAGCGGTGACAATGTCATGCTAGGGGATGCGATGGCGAAAAAAGCATTTGAGAGCAGCACATTTATTGCTCTTTTCTCTCTAAATGTCAATTTATAGAAACCAGTTTGATACCTCTCTTTGAATGTTTCGAAAATTTTTAAAAATCTATTTTTAACAATTTTTGTTCGCCTCTGCCAGGGATCGAATCCGCCGAATCTTCGGATTCTGAGTCGAGCACTCATCATCTACGCCACTTCATGCTAACGTTCAACTGACGCTAAAACCTTATTTAAATTTCAGTAGCCAATGAGATTCAAGCACATGAACAGCATCCCTCCACGATGACATGTCCTCCAAGATGTCATGCATGACAATGTCACCTATATGTCATCGATGACATCATTGGTGACTTTGTCATGCAGGAGATAATTTTCCGCTGGGACGGCCTACACGAACAATTCATTCCGTTCTTGGTACATTTCATTCGGTTAATGCCTTTTAAAGAAGCCAATGGATTTAAAGACTGATATTTTAATTAATAATTTTCTAGAGCTTTAATCAGGGAGTACCTCCCTATTCCTTTTTTTTTCTTACATAGTCTTTCTACAAGTAAGAAGAAAATTACTCAGCCCGATTCTCCTTTTTAAAATAGAGAGGGTAAGGAAAATTGTGGGTATGGGTCAAATTTCCATTTCCTATCAAATTTCTTCCCCCAAATAATTAAAAAAGAAGAATTTTACTCTCGAGAAAAGTAAATTACCCGGGAATTTGTTCCCCGGGTATTTGTTCCCCGGGAATATTCAGAATCGGGCTGACTTGTACTACATGAGGGGCGAGCGCCAGTACATATGCGGCACAATACATAATTTATTTGGAATAAATAAGACCCATTAACCTATGAAGCTTGGAAAGACGAGAGTAAGACACATGGTATGTATGTCCCGTAAGGCTCAAAAGGGTTAAGGTTTTGTGTCTACTTGATTGACCTTAGCTATCAAAAGAATAGACTCTTGGAGACGAAAACGTTCTTGCGAATTGGTATGCTTTCTCCTACTGGAGTGATCGCCTTGTAAAGATGCTTTAGAAGTCATCTTTGTATGTCTCAACAGAGGCTCTGGAATTATCCAGTGGGAGAGCACTTAACGGTTGTCATCCCCACATATGACTGTGTACCTATAGAAATGTTTGCTTATGAGTCCGAAATGGCTCCAATGAAAATCTCGCTCGGCCGAAATGACAAAGACACCGTCGAATATGGCATAATAAGCAGACTGGCAGTGACTTAGGCCCAATATTTACCACTCCGGCTATGCACTTTGGTACGTTTTATCGGTAATTTGTACCTCTGTACCTTGTAGTTGTTCCCTAATAGCTATTCTAGAGATTTTCATGATCATAAATGAAGCCTACATACGGATTACTGTTCAAATATCTTTAACAATGTGTCAGAATCTTCGAGCTCCGCTTTTTTGCCACGTCTAATTTTCAAATTTTCAGAAATAACATTTGGAAAGCCTAAGGGGGCATTTACACATTTGACAATTTTGTCAAAATCTATGTCAAAACAATCTTCAAAAAGTGTACACGTAACAATTTTTGACATCAAAATCGGTTTTTGAATCGAAAAATCACTTTAAATTTTGAAGTAAAATTTTTTTGATGTCAAACGTCAAAAGTGTAAATGGGCCCTTACAATAGGGGTATTCACAAAGGCGTGTTAAAAACTTTGGAAAGTCTGAAAATTGCGACTTCTTAAAAAAAAATTTAAACTTTTTTTTTGGATCTTGCACAACTTTTTAAGCAGATAAATTTTTCCGAATTTACGACTTTACTATTTTTCGACGCCTTTGTGAATACCCCTAATATGTCCAATTTCTTCCAAATATCTTTAAAAATGTATGTAAATTTTAAAACACTTTCTCCGATTTTCGTAACAGATCCTAATACTGAGATAACCCCTAAATATTTTCCGATTAAGCCCATTCTCGATCTCGATCATACCCATGTTACCGCCAATACGCATACAGACAGACAGATAGACAAACAAACAGATAGATAGACAGACAGACAGACAGACAGACAGACAGACAAACAGACAGACAAACAGACAAACAGACAAACAAACAGACAGACAGACAGACAGACAGACAAACAGATAGACAGGCAGACAGACAGACAGACAAACAAACAGATAGATAGACAGACAGACAGACAGACAGACAAACAGATAGACAGACAGACAGACAGACAGACAGACAGACAGACAGACAGACAGACAGACAGACAGACAGACAGACAGACAGACAGACAGACAGACAGACAGACAGACAGACAGACAGACAGACAGATAGATAGACAGACAGAAAGACAAACAGACAGACAGAAAGACAGACAGATAGACAGACAGACAGACAGATAGATATACAGAAAGACAGCTGGATAGACAGATATGGCTAGATCAAATCTCCTGGTGACGTTTCTCATTTCAATGTACACACATTTTGTATGGTCTATCCCGGATGATTCTGGGCGTTACAAACGTACGGATCTCGTCACAATGTATCGGATATAAAAATGTTTTGTTTCTTAAAATCAAATTTATTTTGCCCTCAATCTGAAAACTCCCATAAAAATATTATACCTATGGCTATGGGTATACTGAAGTAGATTTGTGTCAGCTATTCATTCCTCAAGCGGCGCGTTACCGGGTTATGATTCTATTCGAATTTATTCCCATTGTTCGTTGCTTTCCCAAGTAACAAATTCAAATGCGAATTTTCGATATTATTCCACCAGTGTTTTTTAATTGCTGCAGGACGAAAATGAATTTAAAAAAAAAAATTAATAATAATTTATTTTTCTTAAATTTTCAGAAATACACTGGCAAATGTACATGTAATGCGTCTGATATCCTAGAAGCAATCAAGGTCTCCGAAACTCTACGCGAAACGATACGCGGTCCTCCAGGACAACCCGGCAAAGAAGGAAAGACAGGCGCTCCGGGACGTACGGTATGTATCTAATCTAATCTAATCATTGTATATGTTTTATGTATAATTCGACTCGAATGACAAAGATCCCATCAAACATATCAGCTTCCATTATGAATTTAAATAATTTACGTGATTTGCCGTGCAAGCGGAATTTTCGTGAACTCCTTTATTATACGATTGTGATTATTACATTAAGACCAAATAAGAAGACAAATAAAAAAAAAAAATATTAAAAAAAAATTTAAATAAATAAAAAGAAAAAATGAACAAGAGAAAAGCAGCAAGGAAGTAAGGGAAAGTGACAGCAGAGGCAAGGAATAAATTATATTTGCATATACATACATACACACACACATACATACATACAAACACATATATGTGTGTATGTTCATATGTAAACAAATGGAGAATATATGCGAATGGATTTCGTATATTCGAATGCGAACAATTACTCAAACGGCACAGCGAAAATCGTCATAATTAACTGTCATAAATCATTTGTAACATTTTGTAAAAGTTTATGATAAAACTGTGCGATAAACGCTCATGAAATATGCAAACACGCCAGGTGCGGACATGATGGGGAATTTCAAGAATTCATGCGAGTATTTACCCTTTTTCAAAAAGCCACACACAAAACATTTGCTATTCTGCATGCTTCCTCGCTTTTTGCTGTCTCCTTGGCTCGCGCTGCTAAGAAGCGAAGCGCCCGCCATTCTCAATCGTGCCTGATAAGCAGCCAGTCAGTCAGTCAGTCACATCAGTTAGTCAATTTACAAATGAAATGGAAGCTCGTGTCGGAATACTCGTGTGTGTTAGATATGAACTATGAACCTCGTACTTTTGGATACACACACACATACATACATACATACATACATACATGGATTTAATTTTATTTATTTTTGATTTTTTTCTTTCTTTTCTGAATGTATTTTCTAAAGTACCGAAGATTGGCACTGGCAACATGTTAACCGTTCTCGGTAGCGATGGCATAATTGTAAAACATATCGATAATATCAAGAGGGAATATTCACATCAAATGTATGGTACAATAATACAAGTGTGCTGCCATACTGAGGGCCAAGGTGCAATAGTCCGAGAGTCGTGCGTGAAACAGTCTCTGTCGCGCTCTCCCACTTTCTCTCGCACGCACGCATTACTCTCGGGCTATTGTACCTTGGACCTGAGAAATTTCCACACACATTTAGAGAGCTTCTTGGAATTTGACTAAAAAATTCATTTCGCTGCTTCTAAATTTTTACGTTGGAGTTTCCTTAAAAAAAAAAAAAAAAAAAAAAAAAAGACGGAAACAAAAAGGATTTTTCGTAAATCTCCAAGGGAAAAACTCATCCATGCTGGCAGCAATGATCATTTATTAAAAAACGATATCAGTGCTATCATTAAGCCCAAAATCTAATATTGCGAGAGCCCGATGCGAGAGTGCGCGACGTCACGAAAATGTTTTGCGTGACGCATTTCAATCTCCAATGAGAGTTTGGCGTCACGCAGATGATAGCATAATATCGCTTCTAGTTATGCAATATTTGAAACAAATATCAATCTAACGAGTACCGAGTACTCATAAACATTATACGTTATCACTTGAGTTGAAATTTTAATTCAAAATTTTCAAGAAATTTTCAAAATGAACCGAAGCTCGCGAAATATTCTAAAAGCTCTTTTCCACGGAACAGTGAACAGTTTTTGTTTTATTAGTTTAAACGAGTACCCAAAAGCGAGTACTCAAAAAATAGCTACATCATTAACGTGTCAAATTGCCTCGGCACGAGAAATATTCAATTTTTCTAAATTTTCTCGCAATGTTGGATTTTGGGCTTTACTTTTAAGTAGTTTTCCCCCAGAGATACCTTTAATAAAATCCCTTTTATGGGGTATTTTTATAAACGAATTCTTAACTGACATCCCTTGTAAAATCTTGAAATTTGTTTTTTTTTTTATAAAAATTCAAAATAGGAAAAGTCCCTGAAATGATTCCCTGCTTGCACTACTCGCAATATTTTCATGTTAAATCGATGAATTAAAGGAAATCGATATGTTAGTAGTGCCGAAATTGCAATTTTGTGATCGTACACAGTGCATTCGAATATACAATCGGACTGTTAGCCTGTATTGCGATTAATCGCTGTCATCTCTAGCCATAGCGATGTTAGTATGTGTTCATGATTTGCGCAGATTCAATAATTGAATTGGCTTATGAACAAGCCCGTATGGAAAAAAGTTAATAGTTTCGTTGCACGGCAAAAAAATATTCAATGGGTTAATTTGAATAAAAAGTTAACATCAATTTAAAAAACAAATCAACAAATCAGTTAAATGGTTTAAGTGATTTCCGAATGATAAATTCCTCCAACAAGTTCGCTATTTACTTTAGGTAAACAATCATTATCATGCCAGGGGGAAGGGAAAAAAGAAGTTCGGGTTCAAATTTTAATTTGATTACCTTCAGGATTTTTTCGCCGTGTGGGATGAAAGTTTCATAGCACGATAGTTGGGTTCTGGTTTTCTATCCAGATATCACTGTATTGATCTACAAAATAACAGGGATACGAAAGCCTTTGATGGCACGACGAAAATCCACAATCAGCCACAGTAAAACTTCCATAACTCGAAACGTCATTTTCGAAGAAGAATATTTTTTCGCTTATGGAGACTTTAACGTAAAAAATTCTTTAAAAAATTCATATTACTTATAATTAATAATTATTAAGCCCAAAATCCAATATTACGAGAGCCCGATGCGAGAGCGCGAGACGAGACGCACACAAATTTGAATACATTCAATCATATGGTTCAAGCTCCAATGTATCGCACTGCGAGACATCGTAGCGAGAAAAGTTTGAAAAATTGAATATTTCTCGTTGCGAGCCAATTTGACAGGTTAATGATGTAGCTATTTTTTGAGTACTCGCTATTGGGTACTCGTTTAAACTAATAAAATAAAAACTGTTCACTGTTCCGTGAAAAAGAGCTTTTAGAATATTTCGCGAGCTTTGGTTCATTTTGAAAATTTTTTGAAAATTTTTGAAAATTTTGAATTAAAATTTCAACTCAAGTGATAACGTATAATTTTTATGAGCACTCGGTACTCGTTAGATTGATATTTGTTTCAAATATTGCATAACTAGAAGCGATATTATGCTATCATCTGCGTGACGCCAAACTCTCATTGGAGATTGAAATGCGTCACGCAAAACATTTTCGTGACGTCGCGCACTCTCGCATTGAGCTCTCGCAATATTGGATTTTGGGCTTAAGTTTCCAGTTCAAATCAAGATTATCAATGATTACTTTATTAATTTGGCTCATAACTAATGATTAGAAGTGTCATATAATTTGTGAAAAAGTTATTTAAAAAAAAAGTCCCGATTAAATTGAGATTATTTTTTTGAAATCGAAATTAAGTAAAGCAAGTCAAAAATGGCTCCAACGTCCATTCGTTACTGATTTCGGCAATATTTTGCATTATGAATTTTATAGCAATATGTATGAAAATTTTGACATTTCGAGAGGATATCGCGACGAAAAGAGCCAAACGGCGAGTCCCCTTGTCTGATTGAAACAATCAAAATTGCGCTCTCTTCTGATTAGAAATTAAATCTTTATTTGGAAGAATAAATATGTACTCTTCTTGGAGAGTCATATTTGAGTTCATTTGCGAGTCAGTTTTTCGATTCAAATTCCGAATCATTTTTTAGTCTTTTTTGACTCATAATTGATATAATTTTGGAATGAGCAATTAAAAAAAAAAATAATAATAAAATTGTAGCGAATTATTAATAAGTATTTCTGTATGATTTTTATCTCTTATTCGCATTTAATAGGCTTTGCTCACATAAAAGAGAGTTTTAAACTGCAATCTCACGACTTTTATCGGTCCAGAAATTGGAAAAAATTTCAACAATATTCCATAATGACAGTTGAGGTTCACGTTATCGTCGCATATTGTCAAAAAAGATAGTAAAATTGGGACAAAAATCGTTCAAAACGCTCACAGAGCATCAGAGTCCAAAAATTTCGATCACACAATCGCCACATTGATTGCGGCAATGATAGTGGGATCCCGCCCTTACAGACAGCTCCAAAATACTTGCAACTCTGGTCTTGCCTTAGACCTGAAATCGATTTTTCAAAAGGACTAGCTGCGAGGGCTATCGCCTGGGTCTAACCCAACTTTAATTGAATACGTCAAACAAATTTCCTTCCAATCATGTATCACATGCCAAATGCCAATCATATCCCATCGAGCTTTAATTAAAGTTCTCATTTTCTATGTTCAATGCTTTCGCGAATAAGGAAAAAGCGTCAAAAATAAATGGAAAAAAAAAACAAAAATAATAATTAAAATTTTATTCAGAATTTAATATTTTTTTTTTTTTTCTATTTTTTAAATGGAAAATTACCAATAAATGCGATTTTCCGCTTAAAAATGATTTTTAAAAATTTTTATATTCGAAAGCGGGCAATTAGTTCTTGAAATTATATGAATATGTCATAAGTTAATTCAATGGAAAATAAATTATTCAGCCATAAATGATACAAACGAGATTTTCATTTGAAAAATTAATGGTTTTTGGATAATAATTTTTAATGCTTACAGTTCAAAAGGTGCGTTGAATTCATTTTTTGGTTGTCAACTTTTTTGAAAATAATTTGAAAAATTTTTTTGTATACGGCTGTCTTGATTTCAAGTGTGGATAAAACTGCTGAAATTTACGGATCAAAGCTTTTCGATGCCAATTATAATAAATATAATTAAAACATAAAAAGGATAGATGAGGCAATGCGTAATTGAAAAAAATTCTAAAAAAAAAAAAAAAATTCTACAAAAAAATTAAATAAAAAAGAATCCATATCCATAGCATAGCATAAGGGGTTGAATGTCCGCGCCAGAGCTCGGGTATCTTCGCAAAAACCAAAATCCGGGGATAACGTTACGAAGAATTGTTGGCACCATTTTCGAAATTCTTTTTATTTCGAAATCTACATTATTTCCGGAGTATTCAGTACAAAATTCAAGAAAATCGTGCTCAGACTAACGAAGATTGAGCATTTCAAAGCAAGTGAGTCACTTGCTTACTGTAAGTCAGTGGCTTGAAATTTCAAAATAATATCGAAAATTGGTAGTTAATAAAATTATACTTTCCCGTATAAATTGAGATTTTTTTTTGAATTCTCAATATAAGAGAATCATATTGTTTTTATTTCCTCTGTTGAAATGAGCAATCGTGACGGCAGTAAAGGGTTAACAAGCTCGCTCTAGTTATGTCAGAAATGAAAAATTTCATATAAAAAACGCTTGAGAAAATTTCTGACTCATTTCTGAAACGTTTTTATACCCGACACACTCTGTGTCGAGGGTATATTGCGTTGGTGTGATTATGTGTAACACCCAGAACCGGTCCAGATAGACCATGGACCACAAAATATATATAGAAATGATCAGAGTCACCAGGAGATTCGATTTAGACATGTCCGTCCGTCTGTCCGTCTGTCTGTCCGTCTGTCTGTCTGTATGTCTGTCCGTCCGTCCGTCTGTCTGTATACAGTTATCTTATTGAAGGAGTTGAGCTATCTTGACAAAATTTGGTATACGTGCTCACGGGGACATAAGTAAGAACAAGTTCGAGAATGGACCCAATCGGACCATTTTTAGGGGTACCTCCAGTACTAGGGTCTGTTACGAAAATCACAAAAACTGCTCTAAAACCGGAGCTTTTCAAGATATTTTGATGAAGTTTCATAGTATGACATATTGCATAGTTTTTCAATTTCCAAAAATTGGAAAAGTGGGCGTGGCAGAAGGGCGGTTTTCGAAAATTGTCTCCTACACTCGAAATTCAAATGGGACTTGAACGAAACTTGGCACTTTGGCTTCCTTTCTAGCCATACACGTCCTTCAAAAAAATTTCCATGATCGGTCCATTATTAAGGGTACCTCCAGTACTAGGGTCTGGCACAAAAATCTCAAAACTGCCTCAAAATCGGACTTTCTCCAAATATTTCAATGAAACTTAGGATTTGAGCGTATATCTAAGCCTCCGATTAAAATTCAAAAAAAATTTGAAAAGTGGGCGTGGCAAACGGGCAGTTTTCATAAAGAAATTTAACAAAAGTCGGTATATGCGGCCCCGTATGGCCTTAAACATCTCTTGATATTAAAAATTATTTGAAGATATGTGTCTGTGTCGGGTATTCTATTGTCAGGCTCTCCTGACTATAACACCCTTACTTGTTTTTATATGAAGTTTTTCATTTCGGTTTCATTTCTCACAGAACTGGAGCGAGCCCCTAAAGCTTTGAACAATTAAGACATCCTTTTGCCTATCAGTCTGTCTGTCCGTCTGTCTGTCTGTATGTCTTTCGAATGTTTTCATAATCAATTGTTGAAAGTTATGCTGTGTAAATTTTCTGCGGTTAATTTCCTTAAATATTTACAATTTCACAATAATCGGCAAACTTTTGCCAATCACCTCGTGTTTTTATGAGCAAACTGACACTAGCAATTTCGCCGGCAGCTAATTTCGCCTGCATACATACATACCTACTACATATATAACATCCATCGGATGCGTGACGAGATGAACGAGAGTCTAACATTTATTTACCTTGTAGCAATTATTTTTGGTACGCGATGCCGTGTCTTCGTCTCCGTCTCACTCTCACAATTCCGCTGTCTCACTCTCGATAATGTTAAGGAATCCAACGTTAATAATCGAGCGAAGAAATAACAGCTTATTCGCAGGCAATTTCGCAAGCTGTCAGCCTCGCTCGATTCAGTTTAACCCGAAGTTAAAGCCGATGTCGCAGTCGCAGTCCCAGTCCCCTATCCAAGGATGTGCTTTAAATGGCACTACAGCAAGCAACTTAGAAATGAAAATGTATTAAATGTATGTACGTGTGCGTACATTGAGGGTACCCAGCCGGAAACGTCCCGGTGAAAAAATCAATGACTTCAGCATGACATAGAGCCGCGACTCCTCCTGATTATACACCAACTTTCTAATAAAATTAACACACAAGCGGCATTGGCCGTCATAAGAGCATATGTCACGAGTTGGTCATCGAAAGTGGAGTAGATCTACTCCGTCGTATCGATACCTCTATCGATGACAATGCCATTGGAGTTGCGAGGAATAACATTTCCTCTCGATGGCAATGCCATTACAATTGAGAAGTACTCAAATTTTCCTTGGTAAAAAAAAAAAATTAATGAATTGGTCATTTATGAGAAAATTTCCGGCTGGGATATGCATGCAAAACTATTTGCTCTCGTGCCGTTTGTTGAAATTTAAATCCGTTCGAGAAAACGAAAATCGGAATGCGTTTCAATATCAACGAAATCGGTCTATCTGCTCACGTTCACATTCCCAGAGTACGTATTTCCTGGAGCCGTATAGCCAGAAGTACATACATAACTGCTGAATAGAGTCGAATAGATAAAGCTTCTTTCTGTCTCTCGGCTTATCTTTCTGTCTGCGTCTGTCTGTGTGTCAATGTCAGTGCGTCCGTGTGTGTGTGTGTGTGTGTGTGTGTGTGTGTGTCTGCATGAGCAGTGCAATAGAATCATAGTCACCGTACTTACGAGTAACCTATACCCGAAGGACGCATATTCGGATTTGCACTTTTCGTATGCTCTGCATAAGAAACACTTCGGCGTAAGTCGAAAAATCTCTTTGCAACATGCACACACATACATATGTATATGTATGTACCCTGCAGGAAGCATGTCGCTATATGACCCCATGTCTATATAGACGTCAATATAGACAAGAGAACTAGTCCCAACGTTAACAGTATTTATAGGCGGTGTCATTAAAGAAACTGTACTGTCAAGAGGTACAGTTCATCTTTATTGACCATGTCAACAACGTGTCTCCTTATAAAGCGAAGGAGTACTCATTTTGTCTACATAATAGTACCGACGTCAATAGTTTTTCGGTCTACTGTTGACATTCAATGACAACTCAATGTTAAATGTCAATAACGCAAAGCATTGCGACGGGTTTAACTGGTCAGTAGTACTGTTGACGCAGTCAGGAGAGAAAGAGTATAGATTCACTATTGACATTTCCTGCAGGGTATGTAGATATTCACATCTACAATAAAGACAAGACTACAATTTCGCTTCAGGTTCTTAGCCGTCGAACAGTCGAAGCTCCTGAATGCGGACAATCAAGTTAAGAGAAATTTTTCGTGTCCTCAGCGGAGGACTTCCCCGTTCGGATTCGTGGAGTGGAGTGGATCGGAGGCTTCACTGCAAATCTATCTTATATGCATATTCGAGGCGAGGCGATTGTTGTGCATAAGTTTTCCTTTGTGAAAACGAAAGTATCACTGTAAGCTTCCATTTCTATGAAGCGCAATACTTTAAAGGATACTTTAACAGCGGAAAAATATATTCTACTCAAAAAAGATCTTAAATCGCTTTTCTTTTCGAGGAATAACTTTTCCACAAATAACTTAGAGAATTCAATGCTACAGGAAACAACAAAGAATTGATCTGGGTTGCCTGCCTGACAGGCTGGCGGGTGGTGGGGTCTGTAAATTGTTCATAAAATCCAAAGAAATATTTTAGGTTTCCATTTGAAAAGAAAAATTCGACTGAAATGAGAAATCCCATTTGAATTGTTTTCCCTCAATTTGTGGGGCCGCCATTTTTTTTTCACTTATAAGAAAAATAAATTAATTTCCAATAAAATGAAACTCTTGCTTGCCGGCATTCTGTTCTGATGAACATTTTATATATATTTTTTTATTTTTTCTCGCACCCCCACACGACGAAGTCAATGGAATTCTTTTCTGCTCTGCGCCTTTCTGCTCCGTACTTTGATTGAAAATCACGAAAATCTTAAATGCCAAATTCCTTTTGTAATTACTTTTGAAGCAGGACCTTCAATTTTCCGTGTTTCGCTTTTTATTTTCATCATTTCAATTCATTTTATCAAGAACAGAACAAACAAAAAAAAAAAAGAAAATCAGGAAACCGAAATAATTTACACTTTAATTGAAATGTATTTGGCATTTCCTTTAAGCATCCTGTGGAGCGAAGCCTGCTGCAGTACGTTAAAAAGAAAACGGTGCGTGCTCAGTCATATCATTGTGACTCTCATCCCTCGACCCCGATGTACGCTTGCAATTCCAACGATACTCCGCCCTTAGAAATCTGAAATGTAGACTTGAAATAAACACAAACTTTATAAATAACCTCAAGTATGTCCACTAGGGCTGCTCTTAACTCTATGGAGAAATTTTGTAGCGAGTTTCTGATCGGTCTCAGGGTCCAGAAGTGTTCCATTAGACATGGAGGAGAAACGTGAGAAATTTGGAGGCAATCGGATAACGGGAACCCGTGGCAGTTTTCAATTGAAGTTTGGGAAATTGGCAAAAATAGAGAGGAAACGGCCCTTAACTCCCCACAAGGCGCCCCTACGGATATATAACGTATGGCCAACCCCCATTATTTTTTTACTCCGAACATTTTTTCTGAACAAACCTGCCCCCTATCTCCCCTCCTTAAGGGGGCTCCCATACAAAAAAAATTTTTTAAAAACTTTTCCCCCCATCTTCCTAACTAGCCCCAGAGTACCCCTAGAGGAGTCAAATGTATGACCGACCCCCCTTAACTTTGTCCCCCTAACATTTTTGCGGCACAAAGTGACTCCTATCTCTCCTCCTAAGTGGGGCCCCCATACAAAACTAACTTAATTTTATCAAAATTTAATGAAAACTGGCCGTCACTACAGTCGAATCTGTCCTAGAGAGATGATATGTATGACCGACCCCCACTATTTTTTTACCCCAAACATTTTGTTCAAACACACCTACCCTCTATCTCCCCTCCTAAGGGGGTCCCCCATACAAAATTACCTTAATTTTATCAAAATTTCATACAAAAGGCCGTCACTACAGTCAAACCCGTCCTAGTGGGATGAAATTTATGACCGACCCCCACTGTGTTTTTACCCCAAACATTTTCTTCCAACACACCTACCTTCTATCTCCCCTCCTAAGGGGGGCCCCCATACAAAATGACACTTAAATTTAAAAAAAATGCCTCACGAACTTCAATCTATAATATAGATGCCGTAGGAACAAGAACGAGCATGTTCAGCATGCATATTCGAAAAATTTACAAAATTACCTTTTAAACGAGCCTAATATGAAGAATATTGGATTAGTTTTTGGTGTGTTTTAATAATATGATATATTTTATTACCTTTTTTTTAAACTGAATTTTGGGTTCCATCCCCTAACTGGCCAAATAATGACCCTAGTAGAAAAAAAATAAATTTTCGAGTCAAATGCCGCAAACCTCAATCTATGACGAGTTTTTTGAGACTATAACCATTAAAATCGGTTAGTGGTTTCTATTCATAAAATTAATTCAAAACAAACAATTTTTTGAAACGCATTATTCACTGTTTTTACGTTTGTTTCTTGAGTCTTTGCATGCGTACAGACCGAGAGAGCCATGCGTACAGACCGAGAGAGACATGCGAAGACCTAAGAAACGAACGTAAAAACAGTGAATAATGCGTTTCAAAAAATATATGTTTTGAATTAATTTTATGAATAGAAACCACTAACCGATTTTAATGGTTATAGTCTCAAAAAACTCGTCATAGATTGAGGTTTGCGGCATTTGAGTGGAAAATTTATTTTTTTTCTACTAGGGTCATTATTTGGCCAGTTAGGGGATGGAACCCAAAATTCAGTTTAAAAAAAAGGTAATAAAATATATCATATTATTAAAACACACCAAAAACTAATCCAATATTCTTCATATTAGGCTCGTTTAAAAGGTAATTTTGTAAATTTTTCGAATATGCATGCTGAACATGCTCGTTCTTGTTCATACAGCATCTATATTATAGATTGAAGTTCGTGAGGCATTTTTTTTAAATTTAAGTGTCATTTTGTATGGGGGCCCCCCTTAGGAGGGGAGATAGAAGGTAGGTGTGTTGGAAGAAAATGTTTGGGGTAAAAAACAGTGGGGGTCGGTCATACATTTTATCCCACTAGGACGGGTTTGACTGTAGTGACGGCCTTTTGTATGAAATTTTGATAAAATTAAGGTAATTTTGTATGGGGGACCCCCTTAGGAGGGGAGATAGAGGGTAGGTGTGTTTCAACAAAATGTTTGGGGTAAAAAAATAGTGGGGGTCGGTCAGACATATCATCTCTCTAGGACAGGTTCGACTGTAGTGACGGCCAGTTTTCATTAAATTTTGATAAAATTAAGTTAGTTTTATATGGGGGGCCCACTTAGGAGGAGAGATAGGAGTCACTTTGTGCCGCAAAAATGTTAGGGGGACAAAGTTAAGGGGGGTCGGTCATACAATTGACTCCTCTAGGGGCACTCTGGGGCTAGTTAGGAAGATGGGGGGAAAAGTTTTTAAAAAATTATTTTTGTATGGGAGCCCCCTTAAGGAGGGGAGATAGGGGGTAGGTTTGTTGAGAAAAAATGTTCGGAGTAAAAAAATAATGGGGGTTGGCCATACATTATATATCCGTAGGGGCGCCTTGTGGGGAGTTAAGGGCCGTTTCCTCTCTATTTTTGCCAATTTCCCAAACTTCAATTGAAAACTGCCACGGGTTCCCGTTATCCGATTGCTTCCAAATTTCTCACGTTTCTCCTCCATGTCCAATGGAACACTTCTGGACCCTGAGACCGATTGAAATTCCATTTCGGGAATTAAGAGCAGCCCTAATGTCCACATATAAACATTGTACCGGAGGTCGGCTAGTTGCTCGTTTGTCTCGGCTTGATCAATATAGGAACATCTCGGCTAAGTATCCTTTAGTTTTTAACGTTTAGCGTAGGTATTAGGGCATGCAATCCCGGACGGGTTTTCTGATCCCGGGATTTCGGGATTAATTTTTTATAAATCCCGGGATCCCGGGATCCCGAAATTTTTCGTGGCTAATATAATGCGTCAAAAAATAGGTAGTAAAAACGGCTTTTATTAAACAAAATA
Source organism: Chlorops oryzae (assembly GCA_020466095.1). NCBI lineage: Eukaryota > Metazoa > Arthropoda > Insecta > Diptera > Chloropidae > Chlorops > Chlorops oryzae. The sequence continues at coordinate 147,109,814 of CM035806.1, forward strand.
GCTTTTATTTAAACTAATAACCAAAAAGAGCATTCAGTCTCGCATGAACAAAAGGTTTTTTCATCTTAAAGTTAAATATAATAACATAAAAAATATAAAATTAAATAAACAGGTTGTCCAGAAAACTTTTGCAAAAAATGAAACCGCCGATAGGTCGATTCAAGAGAAATATGCTTTGCTTTTAACCCACCTTTCTAAGTGGTACCGTTTAAGAGCTGTAGCACCTCAAAAAAGTGTATTTTTGTATCGAATTTTGAGTATAACTTCGTTTTAAATAAAATTTTTATATATATTTATGTATATATATTCAGGTAACAATTGGCAGATCAATTATTTTTGAAATAACTTCTAAGCAAAACGAGTGCATCAAATGTATCGTCTAAGAGACTAAGGCCCGATATTACAGTGCATACTTAAGGTCTCCTTAGCACTTAAGTAAAGCTTAAGTCCGTAAAGCATTTTAACAGTAAAAATTTTAAGGGCTCCTTAAATAAGTTTTCAAATTAATTTGATGAAGGAATTTCACAAATTTTACAAAATTTAAAAAAGTATAGACAAAAAATAAGGGTTTTTTCAAATGTTGCCTGCCAAAAACAATTTTCGTGAGTTTTGGATAAAAATTGACTGTTAAACCGCTTGACACTTAAGGTGTTTTAAAGTCTTCAAGCTTCCTTAACTTAAGTATGCACTGTAATATCGGACCTAAATCTTATTTTATTACAAAACTTTCCAGATGTTGAAAAACATCTCTCATACTCAACACTTGTGACAGGAATTGTTAACAGGTAGTCATGTGCTTATTGCAGATAAGTGCCGAGTTTTCCACAATGAAGAAAAATACTTATTTCTTGAGTCACAATTTGAATAAAGCGTAAGTTAGGGCTATGAAAAGCTTATCGAAATAGCGAAGTATCGCGATTTTATGTATATCGATTTGATTTATCAGTAAATTGTTATGTTTGTACACAAACGGCAAAATTTTACCAGAAAAAAATGGCAAAGAAAAATCCCGAAAATCCCGGGATTTGGATTTTTTTCCCGGGACAAAATAAGGGCTCGGGATCCCGGGATTTCGGGATCCGGGATCCCGGGATTGCAAGCCCTAGTAGGTATTCTGTTTTTTTTTTTTTTTTCGTCAATTGCTATTCATCTTCGGTTGCGGGTATTCTGGTGAATCGGTGTATACGCATTGGCACAATCCTTCAGAACGAGTCATCAGAGAAATTACCACATACATACGTACATACATATAAGTGAAAGTGTCTTTGAAATCAGGCTCATGTCATTGATGCTTGGCAGCGTATAACATATCCTGCTGGCACTTTAAAGCACTTCACGATTACACAGTGCGACACGATTTTTGTAAACAAAAATTTGACGACTGTTTTTGAAAGTGCTCGGTGAGTATAACAACGCCTCATACTCAGTTTTGTCAAGTCACCTCTACTTTTTTTTTTAAATATACTTCAAAAAGTGGGGCCGAGAATTAAATTACTCACTTACTTATGGCTATATTTCGTAATCCATTCAATATTTTAATTTCCAATCTATCACAATTTATAGCTCTGAACTGATTTTAAATAGTTTCAGTACAAACCGACCCGAAAAAACTCTATCTAGTAGGTGCAAATTGCAAAAATTCCTAAAATTTGACGTGTTTTTTTATCATATTTTATTTTGTATTGCCTATAGCTGCCAAGGCAATAAACATTTTATCAAGATTTTTTGATGAAAATATAGAAAACCTATAACTAATTAACTTCATCATATACTCGAACTGCCTCCGAGCACTACTTGATACCGTTTTGCCGGTGCGAAGTTGTACAATTTTTACCAAAAATCGGAAGAAAAAACGGAAAATCACCCTTTGGATATGCACGAAATTTTTCAATCCAAAGCAAATGGTTCAGAACCATGAAAATAATTTATAAACAGTTTCTTTTCTGGATAATCTGCCAAAGCAAAAAGGGATTTAGGGAGTTTTTTCCTTGGGAGCTATAGGCCATACAAAATAAAATATGATAAAAAACACACGTAATATTTTTGGAATTTTTGCAATTTTCACCTACTAGATAGAGTTTTTTCGGGTTTTCATAATTAATTCATATCGGGTATGTTTGTACTAAAACTATTCGAAATGAGTTCAGAGCTATAGATTCTGATAGAATTAAAATTAAAATATTGAACGAATTACGAGATATAGCCATAAGTAAGTGAGCAATTTAATTCTCGGCCCCATTTTTTAAAGTCTATTTTAAAAAAAAGTAGAGGTGACTTGACAAAACTGAGTATGAGGCGTTGTTATACTCACCGAGCACTTTCAAAAACAGTCGTCAATTTTTTGTTTAACCAAAACATGACCTCTAATATGTCGCACAGTGTTATCGTTCACACATAAGAAGTAGTCCTGTTCGTAGTCCACAAATGAACGTGAAACGAACCTGTTCATCATACATCATTATGTCATCAGATCGAATAAACGGATCACATCATAAGGTCCGTAATGCCACAGCAACAAAAAGACAAAATAAAAGAAAGAGGGGGACCACAACGGAATCTTTTAAAGTCAGTCAAGAAATTAAATGCCTTTTGTGGGTAGTAGAGGGCAGAGCGAGCGGGTAGTGGTCAGGCTCAGAAAATGTAAACGGTAGCTGTAGCTGTGAGTAATGCCCACCCACTGATATTATTATTTTTCTTGTATACTCCAGCTAGCTAGCCCGTCAGACCTTGGGTGGTACGCTTGGTCTAAGGCGAATTGTTGACATTTTGTGTTTGTAGATGAAATATGGCTAAAATACCGGAAATTCCTTCCGGTGCTACTTCGACTGACTACGCTCAAGTCCACTCTGCTGCTCAACTGCCAATGCTAATCCCTTAACGTATGGCAATTAATTTGCCACGAATATAAAAACAGTAGGGAAAGTACCTTAAAGCTGGCGTTCTGGCTTTTGTTTTTTCTGTAGTTTTTTTTTTTTTTTTAATTTTTTTCGTTGCCTTTCTTTTATTATACCTTTTCCGAAGGAAAGGGTATATTAAGTTTGGCACGGAGTATGTAACATACCAAAGGAGTCGCGATAGATATAGACATATATATATATTCTTGATCAGGGAGACAAGAGGAATCGATCTAGCCATGTCTGTCTGTCTGTCTGTCTGTCTGTCTGTCTGTCTGTCTGTCTGTCTGTCTGTCTGTCTGTCTGTCTGTCTGTCTGTCTGTCTGTCTGTCTGTCTGTCTGTCTGTCGGTCACACTTTAGTTTTTTGTAATTTACTCCTAAGCCATGAAAGATATCATATTGAAATTTGGCATGGACTTGAACCAGTTAAATGTCCGAAAAACTGCATACAAATTTTTTTCGTAGTCCCTTCTTGGGTCGTGGGAAGTGGTTCAGAAGTTTCAAAAATCACGATTTTTAACGTTTTTCGTGGATAACTTTTTTACTATACATCCCAGCTTATTGAAATTTGGTGAGTGTATAGCTACTATGTAGACTTAAGCTTTCGCTGAAAAAAAATTGCGACATCGCTATATTTATGGTCATCATCCTACACATTAGAAAAAAACACTCTTTCTCTTATTCTCATATCTTTATACAAAAATGATTTTTTTTTTGCTTCTTCTGATTGTCCATTTTGCCGCCAAATAAAGTTGTCACTTAAGGTTAAAATTTGACCACCATTCGCGAAATTCGCAAAAATTTGATTTTCACTATTTTGAATTGAGTATTTCGCAGCTAAACAAAATGTCCTCTAACGGTTAAATTTTGACCATGACCACCATTCGCGAAATTTGCGAAAATTTGACTTTCACTAGTGGTATTCAAGCAACAGTGCAAATCGCAGTGTGCAATATTTGCACTGCTTTTTTTGTACGCAATTTGACAAGTGCAAAAATTGCACACTGCGTTTGCACTGTTGCTTGAATACCACTACTATTTTGAATTGAGTATTTCGCAGCTAAACAAAATGTCCTCTAACGGTTAAATTTTGACCATGACCACCATTCGCGAAATTTGCGAAAATTTGATTTTCACTATTTTGAATTGAGTATTTCGCAGCTAAACAAAATGTCCTCTAACGGTTAAATTTTGACCATGACCACCATTCGCGAAATTTGTGAAAATTTGATTTTCACTATTTTGAATTGAGTATTTCGCAGCTAAACAAAATGTCCTCTAACGGTTAAATTTTGACCATGACCACCATTCGCGAAATTTGTGAAAATTTGATTTTCACTATTTTGAATTGAGTATTTCGCAGCTAAACGAAATGTCCTCTAACGGTTAAATTTTGACCATGACCACCATTCGCGAAATTTGCGAAAATTTGATTTTCACTATTTTGAATTGAGTATTTCGCAGCTAAACAAAATGTCCTCTAACGGTTAAAATTTGACCATGCCCACCATTCGCAAAAAATTTGTACTTAAATATAATTTCGAGTTTGTGAAGCTAAATCGAAGCACAGATAATGTGTAGCTAGAACAACGAAAAGGGCAGGAATTTTTGTTAAGGTAATGTTTTAACATATTTCAGGCTGAGGAAAAGGTATGTGTGCAATCGGCTTAGCCGATGTAAACTTCTTTACTTGTTTTTATTTTATTTTTGAATTGAAGAGAAGGGAAATATCTAAAGCACAAACAAGTCGATAATACAAAAAGCTTAGCTAAAGGAGAAGAAGAAGCGAATGATGAAGACGAAGAATGAAAAGTATACAGTGTGCAAGACCACGCATGCAAACTTCGGAGCGAAAGGAATTTCCTTGCATTGATTTCGATGTTATTTGTTTTCTTTTCTTCGTTTTTTCTTTCTTTTTTGTTTTTCCTTTTTTTGTTCTTTCAAGCTAATTTGTCTTTCATTTTGTTTTGAAGGCGAGAGATAAGTATAAATGGAATAGAGGAGAAGAAAAAAAAGCCGTTAAATGGAGCTGTTAAGGCTGCTAAGACGCCCTCGGTCCTATTACAAAATTAGGTCCTGCAAGGGTGTGTCGCAGGAAGTCTAATTTATTGCGATTTTTCTAGGTTTTTTATTTCCACTTTTTGAATTTTCACTTTCGTGCGACTTTGCATTTTGTCAATCCTATTCAAATGCATGTAAATAAAAATCAAATGGCTCCGATTCTCGTCCCTTTTGCTGACATTCACAAAATCCTGTTTCCTGTCAATGTATTAGCTTCAATGCTTTGAATTAATGGCAAAACATTATGGCTGTTATATGTAGAGACAATCGAGCCTGATATCATCGCTTTTTACATACATACATGCAAAACTATATAAGACATCCGTGGTTTCTACTTAAACTTATAATCGGTACTAGCTGGAAGCTTGAGAATCACCTTAATATAACAAGTTCCTACTTGACGCGTAAGCTAAAAATATGAAAAATAAGAGAATAACGCTATTCAACCGATTCGAGTGTGAAAATTTTGAACTGGGAGATTTAACATTTTTTCGTGAAAGATCCGTCGTATTTACCAGTGTATTTACCAGTGTATTTACCAGGTTATGAGAAGCATATGGCCACAAGACACAAAAGTTCCATTTTTGTAATTTTGCTAGCAATCCTTAACCGCTTATAGCAAAAATATTTTTAGGAACGAACTTCAGGTCTAGTAATTTCTAACACAAGAGTTCAAAAAAGATTAGTGTTGTCATTGTGTAGGTATGAAAAAAGCCCATACTATTAAGAAGGTGTAAAAGAATTTCGACATTTTTCAAACAAATTAATTTCTTCAAGTTAAAATTCAAATTGTTTTCCCGCCGATTTTCTGAGATCCTGGTTATGTTTCATATGCTTGATGGCACATACCACAGGAGGGGTGCGATCTCTCCAAAGCTGCGGATACGCCATATTCATACAAACTATTTAGTCTCCAAGCTAGCGAAACTTCCGATGATGGCAATTACGAGTAGCTGTTTTAATACCTCCAATACAGTGAACTCCATCCTTGCGGACACTCTTTTTAAACGGGCAGCCCTCTTTAATGGAATGCTCTAGTGTTACTGCTTCTTAAAGAATTTCCTCATAATCGCAGACCTCTGTTGAGCGGACATGTTTTTGGGTCCCGTAGGTGTCCGTTTGAGAGAGAGTACAATGTATTTACGAATTTGTTAGAACCGGCTCATGTGCCGACTCTCTTTCAATTCGATCATCGTGTGTGAGTATTTGAGGCAATTCATTTTCGAAATTATTCTCTGGCCACGACGAATTTTTAAGTTTTTGGCCGAAAATATCTCTCAAAATTGGACCTATTAGAGAATTTTGTTAGTCTGTAATTTTTGATCTTGTGCTCATCTGCATGTCGTCCTTCCGTTTGTCTGTGGCTTTGTCGTTTTTGTTGTTTTTACTTTCCACAATCCCATCGGGGATAGCAGTACCCTCGCAATCAGGCCCATTTTTCCCATTTTGCACGTTTTGATGATGATGATGGGAAGTTACTTTCCACAATACTCAGTTAAAAAAGAAAACCCGGGATGGTCCAAAATACTAAATAGGTATGTGGATGTATTTATGCTATATTTATTGCCATCGTCCGTCCGTCTGTGATGAAATTTCCTCGCAAATATTTTAAGGACCCAAAATATAAGTCAAAAGTACAAAATTTTCATCTTGCCCTAAATAGGATTCCGTACTTCCGGCTTAGAGAAAAAAGTATATGTAATACGCTATACACATATCCAACCAACAGCAGTGTTTATCGAAATAAAGAAATAAGATATTCGATCTCATTTAATATACCTTAAATAAATAAAGTAGTCAATAAGTGAAATAAATTTTCATTGAAGGCTAAAATCGCCATTCGTAATTTCATGCTAATTTCCGCTTTTCTATGCTAAGAATACATTATATACTTATATGTTTATGTATTCTTTTGCAATCACTAATAAAATTAACCGTTTTCTTTTTATCTCTTGCTGCTGTTTAGGGTGCTACTGGGGTACCAGGTGAACGCGGTGCCCCCGGTCCGAAAGGCGACCGCGGCGATAGGGGCGATCCTGGTCCTCGTGGTCCCGAAGGTCTCCAGGGCCAGAAAGGCGAAGCTGGCGTGGACGGTATGCCTGGTGTGATGGGACCACCAGGACCCGCTGGTCCACCCGGCTTGCCAGAGAACTATGACGTAAGTACACAATTAATTTTGCCCCCATTATATTTGAGCTTATAACTTTTAAGTTGAAGTCACAAAAAACCAGGGTTCAAATTGAAAGCAAGTATTTTTTTCAGGCAACACGCTAACGTGTTCCATTGCCCTTGCAACGTGTCGTGTCCCCCATGATAACAAGCTTCGGTAAAACGCATCTCGACAAATTAAGCCGGATTTGTTGGAATCTCTGCGCTTCGATCTCTCAAAGGCATTTCATTAAGAGTTACCTTTCGTTTTCTTGTTCTCTCGTTCTCACGTACTCTTGTGCTTTCTTTATTTTTTTTGCTCCGTAAGCCAATAAAGGACGAAAGCGTTAAACGACAGTCTGAAATTTTTCAACAATGACTCATGGAGGCGAAAAAGTCCTTTGTCGATTGTCATTCGTAATTGCAAAAGTGTCTTGAATTTAGTTCATTTCAAATTCGTTTGCTTTCGTGTTTATTCAGGACGAACAAAAAAAATTTGCCCTGATTAAGACATAAAGGATTGCCTGAAAGTTCAATATGGAGAGTTGTCAACACTCGAAGATTACTCATGGACTTTATCCTTGCAAACTTAATATGTTTTCTCTCCCCTTTTCCTTCGCATTCGTTTCATTTTTGTATTTACCGAAGTTAAACTCTGGTTGCATGTGGGTTTTCATAATTAATTCATATCGAAAGAGCTTCGTGCGATGTATGGAAGTGATAAGAAATTGATCGGGATTTTCGTGGTGACAAATACCTTTACCACGCACCTACTGTTCGACCGACATCGATTTGAGTCGGTCTTTCTCACAAAACTCCTGGCATATGAACTTGAAATTTCTCTCTTAAGTGTGTGTTTTTTTTTTCCTCTTTCTTTTGTGGAAATGCCTCACTGCAAAACGGTAGAAAAGTTCCGATTATTGAAACGAAAATGAAATTATCCCGGGTGGAAAACTGCCTAGGAAAGTCCGATGCAGGTTTGCAACAATTTCCATAAATCTCGGTTGGGTCTAGACAGGCCCTGAATTAACAAATCTTAACTCGATCAGGGTTATCTTGGCCCCACTTTAACGCTGGCTAGAAGTGCCTATATATTAGCGATGACATCATCAATCTAGAAAGGGCCTATGGAATTTTCTCTAGCTAAAGCCCGGATAGAAAATTCTATCCTGGCGTCATCGTTGGCACAGTTAGTTACCTTTTTAGACAGTACCTAACTCGATTTCACTAGCTGTAGCCAGTCTTTAAGTGAATTGTTTTCCTCGAGAGAGAAAATCTGAGACAAAAGTTTTTTTTATAATTCTCATTTAGTTTAAATTCGTGGAAATATAAAGGGTTTACTTTTCGTGTTGAACTTCAGCTTTGCGCAGAGGCGATATCGTTACCAATGAGGTTCTACCGAGGTTCGATTTAGGGATGGGCAAAATGGGAAAATACATCGATATATAGATATCGTATCGATTTATTTAAAAAGCATCGAAATTGAAACGATACTATCGGGGGAGAAATATCGAGTTTTCGATATATCGACATTATAAATACCAATAAAAAATGACTATTGTACTAAAATACAGTACAGTGTACACTCAAAAAACAGAACTACTACTTGCTTGCTATAAACTATAGCAACGGCGTTATTACTGCATTTGCTATATTTTATATGAATTTCAGCTAGCGAAATGTCTTGATTTCAAACAAACATAGCCAACATAGCTATATTTTGTTAGAAAATGAATATAGCTGTAGGAGAATGATTTTAAAGCATCTGCGGCTATTTGCATAGCAAATGCAGCTATAATGAGTAAATTATATTCATTTCAATCTCTCTCTATTAAAATTCGTTCTCGTTTACTCTCTCTCGCTCTCTACTATGCCTTGAAATGTGCTCTCATTTTCGCAATTCTCCCTTTTATCTGCTCCTCCCTGTTGACTGCTTTAAGTTCGCATTCTGATCAACTCCCTGCAAAGTGTTTGATAGCTTGGTGGTCCAAACTATAAAATAACAGTCGAGAGGTTCGGGGTTCGATCCATGTTGGCGGCGGGGATATTCTCTAAATTTTTTTTTTTTTTGTACTTTATAAATTACAGTTTTTTTTTTTGTTCAAAGTTCAGTTGTTTGGGAAGACAAAAATTTTCCCCTAAACTTTTAAGGTTACTATTATAATTTTTTTTTTGTAATGGGTTTATTTTCAAGTAATTAATTTTTGGAATGAAAAAAATGTTTAAGCACGTTTCCCAGGACCTGAGCAACCATAAACTCAAGTGAGCATTTTGACCAAGACATTAAATTCGTTCGTTTAGCGTAATGGTTAAGACATTCGCCCAGCAAACTGGAGGTCAGCGGTTCGAGGCACGGTGGAGGCGAGAAAATTTAAAGAGATATAAGTTAAAGAAATTTTAAAATAAAAAAAAGATAAACAAAAAAATATATATATAATAAATGAATTAAAATAAATAAATAAAAAAGTCAAAACACAAAATAAAATTTTTCTTTTTTCTCAGTCGCTTGTGCTAGGCCAGTTACCAAATACTATAGCACGGAGTAGCTATATTTTATATCTGTAGATATTATGTTCATATAGCAAAAACTATGACCAATAATAGCAGAAACTGCTATTGGTGTAGCACGGGTTATATTAAATTATAGCAATAGCAGCTATTAAAGATTCGTATAAAATATAGCAGACGCAGTAACAAAGATCTACTATCCCATTTTCTACTATAGTTATAGCAATTAGCGCTCACAAAATATAGCACGTGGTGCTATAATTTTTTTCAGTGTACCTTCTGCTTAAGGAGAACCCTCCTAAGCGGACACTACTCTCAACTGACAGTATTCAGGATTTCTAGTGCACCTGCTTTTCGAAAATTTCCTTTTAAGCGAACACCTCCGCTAAGCGGACAGATCTTTCGGTCCCGTAGGTGTCTGCTTAAGACAGAGTACACTGTACATATTTTAGACAAAATTTGAGGTGTACAAAAGGACGTTTTCGAGTTCTCAGATGGAATGATAAGATATGATACGATAAGATAAGACATGAACGATTAAAATGCCGCTTTATATCCAAGAGAATTAAGTGTGAAGCACATGTTAATAACGACAGACATATACAAAATTTCGCTTTCGATGTCGGGAAAAGTCCTATATCGATGTACGATATATCGCCGAGCAAAAATATCGGCATAAATTTTCGATATATCATTTTAAAAATATCGATGTTTTGATATATCGATGTTTTTTGCCCATCCCTAGTTCGATTATTAAGTAGTTGAAAGCTTCAACCAATATATGGAGACGTGAAAATAAATCTTTATGTAGTGATTATGAAACTGATTGACATATGGTTTTTTCATATTAATAAAATGTATCTTCGATTTTAGTACTGAATATTAAAACGATTTTCAAAAGGTATGTGAAAATTTTTAATATCGGATTCGCCTAGTCCTAGACCGAACAAATTACCATGGGGATGGCAGATCAAGATCAGTGCTGGGGTCTTTTTTTTTACTGGAATTCCCTCAAAAATTCCTAAAATTATCATTTTTTCCCCTTCAGTCTCATCAAAATTCCCACAAAAATTCCCACTTGTTAAATTAAAATATTTTTACAGAAAAATGAACAAGAACTTGAAATATTATTTATTAAAAATTTATTAAATTATGTTAACAAAAATAAAAAGAAACTTCTTAAAATATAAAACAAAATAAATTCCTCAAAATTCTGAGGTTATACATCTTATTCGACAGTCAAATCAACATCGATTAACCGAACATCGACGTTCTTTTAAATATCGATATCTCTTTGAAAAGAAAACTTGTTGAAAAAAACAGCTGATTTCAACGATCTATTGGTCGATCGATATTTTTTCCGCGATTTCAACAGTGGTTAACCATCGTACAAAATGTAGAAAATCCCAATTCCCACATTTTACACTACGCGAAAATCCCTTTTCCCACTTGATCAAAATTTTTAACTAAAATTCCCACAAAAAGGGAAAATTCCCACAAGTTCCCAGCACTGATCTAGATAGATCCTTGACCGAAATTACCAGCAAGGCCCATTCTAACCAAGGTATTAACATATAAGCAACGGCCTGGCTAGAGTTTACTAGGTAGGCCCAAGACATATATAACTATATATGTCACTCAGGAGCCGTTTCTATTTTGGCTCTTTTCAACACGGTCAACCCACCAAAACGAGCATTTTTCACTTAGGTACCTACTCACCAAAAGTATTTCTCTCTCGCTCTTTTTTTGCCTGCCGAGTAATATCTCTTTCTAACTGGCGCGAAATGTCCCGCCCAAAATCTATGAGAGTGACATATATAGTAATATATGCCCAAGATATAAACTAGGCAAATCTACCCAAGGTCGTTGCAATATCTACTGAAAATATCCAGCCGGGATATCCATACATTCAAAGATAATGTTATGTTCCCTTCCCAGCTAGCATTTTTTTTTGAAATTTTTGATCAAAAGCGAGTCTTTTTCGAGTCGCCTTTCTGATTAAAAAGTTCAAATATGCGCTCGTTTTCTGATCAAAAATGATACTTTTGTCGGGAGAAATTGGAACCCTAGCCGCGACTCTTCTTAGGGAGTCATATTTGATTTCATTTGCGAGTCGATTTCGAGTCGTATTTGTTACTATTTTCGAGTCTTCTACGACTCATATTTGCTATCATTTTGGAGTCTTGTATGAGTCATATTTATTATATAATCAATTGCTTACCAAAAATAAAAAATATAAAAAAAATTTTTTTTTAATCAATACACATTTTTTGGCTTTTCCGTGTATATGTTATGTTATATGGGGCATTTCACGTCAATTGTACCCGCTCAAAAAACTTCATACCTGGGATTTCGATGAAACTTGGTGGAAATGTTGCGCTATGAGAGTACATGAATTGTGCAAAAGGAGGAGGGGAAATATTGACCGGTTGCCTAGATACAGGGTGTTAAACTTTGGGTCCTTTTTGTATTCAAAAAATTCTACGTCTCGCGAATTGGCAAATTAAAAAAATGTGATAAAGGATTTTTATAGATTTTTGTCTGCTCTTTCCGAAAAAAAATATTACAATCCGCAGAATTTATTATTGATGCACAAAAAAACGGTTTTTATTTTTATAAGCAATTTTTCGCCCAATGCGACATTTTTGATATTTTTTTAAATAATTTTAAACGAAAGCTGAGGTTTTTTTCTATAAAATGACATCTTAAACAGGATGGGAACTCCAAAACTAATGACTAAATAGAGGTGGAGAACCCAGCGCGACCCACGCGCCAAGCACGGAGAACCCGTTATTCAGCTTTATCAACTTGAGAAGTTCAGCAGCCACAGCTGAATAGCGGCTTCTGCGTGCTTGGCGCGTGGGTCGCGCTGGGTTCTACACCTCCATTGAGTCGTTAGTTTTAGAGACCCCATCCTGTTTAAGATGTCATTTTATAGAAAAAAAGTTCAGCTTTCGTTTAAAATTATTTTAAAGAATATTAAAAATGTCGCATTCGGCGAAAAATTGCTTATGAAATTAAAAACCGTTTTTTTGTGCATCAATAATAATTTCTGGGAATTGTAATATTTTTTTTCGGAAAGAACAGACAAAAATCTATAAAAATCTTTTATCACATTTTGTTCATTTGCTAATTTGCGAGACGTAGAATTTTTTGAATACAAAAAGGACCGAAAGTTTAACACCCTGTATCTAGACACCCGGTCAATATTTCCCCTCCTCCTTTTGCACAATTCATGTACTCTCATAGCGCAACATTTCCACCAAGTTTCATCAAAATCCCAGGTATAAAGTTTTTTGAGCGGGTACAATTGACGTGAAATGCCCCATATGTATTATTATAATAAATTCAACATTTTTTATTCCTTTGCCTTATGTGGGATTTGAACCTAGGAACTCTCGTTTTCTAGTCCTGTGCTCACCCGTCGACACCAAGCTTTCCAAATCGAAAGTCATGGAAATCTTTCGTTTATAACTTTAAATTCGAATTCCATTCAATTCAATTTTGAGTCAAATATTGAGTGAAATATAAGATAGCAACAATTTCAATGATCATATTTCAATCCCCTACATGATTAATTGGCGATTGCTCTATATTTTGTTTTTCTAATTTGAATACGACTCGCTTTTGAAACATATTGGAGAGTCGTTTTCGAGTCTTCTTTTAATCGAGCATGTGATCAATCATTTTTTAATTATGAAGGGGGCTCGAAAAAGACTCGTAAATGAATCTTCTCATAAAACAGTCTTCCAAATGTTGGGTGGGTTAAAACATATGAAGAATTGTGAAATCAATACCAATTCCTTTGTTCAGCTCCCAATGGACGATATATGATAATTGTTTTGTCTTTCCCGCCCGTTTTTAATCAATTTGTGCACTCCATTGGAAGATTGAAAAAGTGGCCGTAAAACTTTGAATTCCTCTGAAAATGATTTTAAATTCCATATCGGCGTGGGAGAATAAATTTGGTTTTTATTATTTTTTCCTTTTTTTAATTTTTTCCGACCTTACATCCGAAAACAAAAAAAAAATGTTCGACTTCAAAGAATTTACATAAAACAATAAAATGTAAAGCGGAAACAGGCCTAATTGCAGCTATTTTCGAAATTTCATTTAATTTCCTTTGAATACCATTTTATGGACATTGGTGCGATGGCGCCCGGTACGTGTTGGGCTTTCCTCTTTTTTCCCCCATTTTCACACACAAACACACACACATATATATATAAATATATATTTTTTTATTGTTATTATTATCTCTTCCTTCAATCGTTGCTTTTTGGAAAAATTATGGTACATCATAGCCGACTCGAGCTGAGTCGAATCGAGCTGAGTCGAGTCGAGTCGATGCAGTCCCAGCCAGGCCATAATTTCACTTCCGCAGTCTTCCGAGCGTCGCGCACAGTGGCCCGAAGACGTGGCGGAAATTGTCGATTTTGGTAGCGCAGACGTTGATGGGCAAGAAATAAAATTGGTTTAAAATAAAAATTACACGTAAAAAACTAAAAAACGAACGAAAAAATGCTGGAAAGAATATGGAAAAACATTGCTATTAAATCGAATAAAAAATTAAAAAAAAAAAAACCAAAAAACGAAAAAGGTAGAAACAAAGCGAATAGAAAATGAGAATGAAAATGAAAAGTGTTGAAGCATGAAAAACGTGAATTTTCCTCGAGATTTCCAAGCAAATAAGTTAGCCATGATTTTCCAAGTTCTTTGCATTTTTCTCGCTCTTCGTTCTCATTGCGCTATGTCATCATGACAACTTTCATACAAAAAAAAAAAAAAACATACATACATACACACGTACATTCATGTATGTTGATATCTCACGGCAGAGCATGGTGCCGCGGCCGTACCGTTCGACATGGCACGGTCTCTGCAAATGAGTTTTATTACTTACCAAATACGTTCGGTATTTTCATTCCTTTGAGTTCCATTTCGACTCGAATTCGAATTACTTCAGATTCGAAACGGTTCGATTTCGTCTAGATTGGGTTAAGAGTTCACTGAGAATATCATCTGCCGTGCTGTCACCGTCTGTCTTGAACAAAATGACGCGAATTTGGCTCCAGTTCGCGTTCGTATACGACCAAGCCCAAAATTGCGACGACGACGATGATGATGATGATGAACGATGGCAACGGCGACGGCGACCCTCCATGCTCCATGCTAATTTCCTTTTCCACGGTCATTGGTTTTCGGGTTTGGTAATTTTCTTCTTTCATTTGATATGATTTGATTTTTATTTCTATTCGGATAGCGATTGCACAAATTGATAGAATGCTGCCAGCGAACAAACGAACGAACGAGCGACAGAACGCTAAAACGAACAAGGGAACGGGGGAACGAAGGGATGGCTTTTTAACCTCCCCATCTAATAAAAAAGAAAACAAGTAAGGTGGTTATAGTCAGACGAGCCTGACAATACAGTACCCGACACCAGATGTGTCTCTTTGAACATTTTTTTTAAATAGGCCCCAAGGCTATACTACCATGAAGACAATGTATTCCGGAGATTTATAAGGCCATAAAAGGCCTAATATTCAGATTTAAAAAAAATTGATTTTTTTTTCAAGAAAACCGCCTACTTTTCTAATTTATGGAAACTCAAGCAAAGGCTGACATAATGTCAAATTCGAAATTTCATTGAAATGTCCGACTTTGGGTCAGTTTTTGGGATTTCTGTGACAGACCCTAGTACTGGAGGTACCCTTAATAATCGACCGATCAAGAAAATTTTTCTACACGATATTAATGACTAAAAAGGAAGCATCTGTACCAACTTCAAGTCCGATTTAAAGTTCCGTCTGTAAGAGATAATTTTCGAAAAACGCCCTTCTGCCACGCCCAATTTTCCCATTTTTAGAAATTATATTAAGAACTCTCAATTATATTCAAATATTAAAAATCTCAACTCAAAATATCTTAAAAAACGTACAGTTTAAGAGCAGTTCTTGTGATTTTCATAAGAGAGCTTTAAAAATGGTCCGATCCGGTCCATTCTCGAACTTGGTCTTACTCATGTCCAGGGCCCGGATTTTGTTGACTTTTATAAATTTAAAGCATACTTTGTGGAGTAATAATTTTCTTGAACTCATATAAAGTTAAGATTCAAATCGATTTTAAGCTTCGAAATGAATTTTTTTCGAAGTTAGAAAAGCGGTTTGAAGTTCAACTTCGCTTAACTTATTCGCAAAATGTTGATCAGAACTTTTTTTTGCCCCATAAAATATGCTTTAAATTTATAAAAGTCAACAAAATCCGAGCCCTGCTCATGTCCAGGGCAACCAAAAATATTTAAATTGAGCCCTAAAAGTATGCACGTCAATATTGGAGAAGAAAAAATAAACGCATTTAGAAGTATTTGCCTGTGGAACTTAGTTCCGTAAAATTCCATAAAATCCTTCTGAAGGTGTGCAGAAATGAGCATGTTTTGAAGAAAAACACGGAGTTCCAGCATCGGAAATATTGACAAGTATATTTTTAGGGATCAATTTAAATATTTGCTTATGTCCCAGCGAACATGCATTCGATCGAATTTCAAAATCGCTCGATTCCTTCGATAAGACAAGTGTGAACGGACACGGACAGACAGACGGTCATGGCTAAATTGAATCTCCTGGTGACGCTGATCATTTCTATATATATATATTTTGTATGGTCCATGGTCCATCTTGACTGATTCTGGGTGTTGACACACAACCGCACCAACGCAATATACCCTTAGACACAGAGTGTGTCGGGTATACAAACAATTCAATCCGTGGGCAGGACACGAACGTGCCGTGCCGTGCCCTTTTCTTGAGTCTCAAGTCTTGTCCCACAATTTTAAGGCGTGTAATTTCCATTTCGATCGAAATCAATTTCTCGTCATTGCAATCCAGATTTTGTCGCCAGATTTGCCTGCAAAGGGAAATCATGGCGGCATTTTTTTCTGTTTTTGTTTGTTTTTTTTTTTTTTTTCAGTTCCTAAGTTCCTTCTTTTCAATCATGGTCGTTCGTTTTGCATTTATTGCTCCGATTCTAGATAGTGCCCTATCAAAGTACTTGTTTGTTATTGCATTTTCTCGATTCTATTCATGCTTTTATTTATATACATATGTATGTATCTGTGTATATAAAATGTGGGCCATATCTTGCATGAGAGAATAATAATTAAGACCAGATTTTTTTTTACATATTTTTTTCATCGCCCTTTTTTTGTGAAATTCTATTTATTGAAAGCTTTGAGAATGGGTGAATAATAAGAGAAAAGAAGAGATAACCAAAGTTTTGATATTTCCTTCATGCTGCGAGCTATTCAATTTAATTTCCTCACACTCAAATAAAATTTGTTCAAATGGAAATGGAAGGACGATGACGTATTTTCCCAGCGGAAAATTATCTCCTGCATGACAATGTCACCAATGATGTCATCGATGACATATAGGTGACATTGTCATGCATGACATCTTGGAGGACATGTCATCGTGGAGGGATGCTGTTCATGTGCTCCAATCTCATTGGCTACTGAAATTTAAATAAGGTTTCAGCGTCAGTTCAGCGTTAGCATAAAGTGGCGTAGAGGATGAGTGCTCGACTCAGAATCCGAAGATTCGGCGGATTCGATCCCTGGCAGAGGTGAACAGAAATTGTTAAAAATAGATTTTTTAAAATTTTTGAAACATTCAAAGATAGAGGGCAAAGAAGAGAGTTATCTGGTTTCTATAAATTGACATTTAGAGAGAAACGAGCACAATGTGCTGCTCTCAAATGCTTTTTTCGCCATCGCATCCCCTAGCATGACAAGTGACAAATTTCTAATCTTCCGGTGATAATGTCACCGCTGAAGTCCCTGTCAGCTCCTGTGTAAATGTCATACAAATTGTCACCGGAAATATCATGCATTCCGGCTCCGAAGTCACTAGAACATCATCGGGGACATTTCCCGCTGGGTTATTACCAAAAAAAAAAGAAAAAATAAATACTTGCTGTCAATTTTGAACTCTTTGCAATTATTATAAATTCTTTTCATATGAATTAATTTGATTTTAACAATAAAATATCATATTAACCGAATCAATTTTTTGTTTTTCGAAAACTTTAAAATAATTAAAATTGCAAAAAAAAAAAAAAAAAAAAAAAAAAAATTAAATCGAATTATTACAAAACAGATCAATTGGAATCCAACCAGGACATTTAAGGTATAACAATTTAAGTGAATACTGAAATCTTTTAAGCCACAAATCGAGTAAAATTGATCTTGAACCGAAAGGCAATCACATGATTGATTTAAAGGTTTCAAATTATAACATAATGCTGAGCATAATTTCGAAATTTTATTCATTGAAAGAGGAATGTTCGTAATGGAATAATATTACCTACGCTAGATCATTTTGAATGAACAAAAGTTTAGCTTAACTTTATCAATTATCCTTGACAATGATTGTGTGACATCATTTTGAATTCAGAGACTTTTATCTTCAATTTAAATTTCGAAAGCATTAATTTCGAATTTGTGTTTAAATATCACATTCAAATTGAAGTAATCCTTTCGAGTGTCCTTCAAACGGATTATGAATAGCAAAATTTCCATTCGTGATCCGCTTATGCTATTGACATTGATATTATGCGACACAGGACACAGTTTACATCGAGATCGAAATCTACAGAAAATTGAAGCGATTGCTTCCGAAACTAGTTACGTGCCTAGACGAATTCCTAAAGGATATATGTACAAACGCAAAAGTCTACGCGTAGTATGTCCACTTTACGCATGTACAATTTTTTTAATATATATTTTTTTTTTTTCTCTTTATGTTACGCACATTCCTTTATATGCTTAAGCTGTGTGCTCGAATATAGGCACATCAAAAACCTGATAAGCGTATGAAAATATCCAAATAACATTTGAATGTAAATAAATGAGAAAAAAAAAAACAAATTGAAAAGATTTCTCCATTAATCCTTAACAGGAATATATTGCATTGAATCGTTACAATCAGACTACTAACATATTTTCTTTTTGCCGTATTTCTTCCTTCGAAACACATGTGTGTGTGTGCACCTTGACACATCGATATACATCTACTGGAACGACCAACCAACGCAATGCAAAACAATACGCCAACGTAAACAGGAATCCTTGATGGGGAACTCGATGGGCTCGCTGCGTAACAACGCACCTGGACCCAAGGGTGGACCAGGTGAAAAGGGCGACAATGGCCGCCCGGGCGATAGGGGACAGCCTGGACAGAAAGGCGAACGTGGCGATCCGGGCATGACTGGCGAAAAAGGCGATAGGGTAAGTTAGCTGGAAATGATGCTTTTACCTTGCTCTTGATTACTTTTAAATCCGTTTTATTCATGGATGTGTGCGTGCGTGCGTGTGCGTGTGCGTGTGTGTGCGTGCGTGTGTGCGTCCGCTTGTGCTCCTGCGTGTGCCTTACGCATTGTGACGTGCGTGTAATAAAATAAGAGGCACAATCGTAATGCCTTAATATCGGCTCCGAAACATTGCTGTCGCCTTATGGGAATCTCAGTGTTAGCTTGTTAGAGAACTTGCACACACTTCCATGTGTGGCAATAATTTCTGCTCTATCGATTGCTTAATTAATTCGCCACAATAAATTTAGCTGAATACCTCGAGCGCAACGTATTTTACTTTCGCCTGCCCTATTTACTCTCTCCTGTCCGCATTTGCGCAATGAATGGGCCCGGGCCCGGCCCTTTGGGAAAACTTTATTGAATTGATTGCAGCGAAAATTGCGTCGCTCGAAAGGAACGAAAGCATAAAATGCTAGAATGAATTCCATATCGAATTATGTGATTTGATGATGATTTGATTTTATATACGAATTTGCAAACAACGGACCCCCTTTATCCATGCGTGTTTGCATAGCCATAGCTCCTATGGACACACGTTAATGCTCTAGAATAGTTTTTCATTTTATTTTTTTCCCTTTATTTTAGTTCTTTCCTCTCTTTATTATCGAAATGAAAATGTGAGAAAACAATGGAAAATATTTTTTTATCGCATACTAAATACAAAACCGCCACAAGTCGAAAATTTCCCGAATTCGACTTTTTTCCATAAATAAGTTCGTAATACACATATTTAACTATAAAAAAAAATTTCTTCCCCATAAATATCTTCCTTCACTGAAAAATTATCGTTGTGACAGTTTTTAGCCCAGAGGCCAAAATGCTGCTTACAGAAGCGATGAATTGCAACACATTTCGTAGGCCGTAGACGGTAGTGCATACGATCCCATATACCATGCTAGTATACTTTTGTTCGTGCGTGGCCGATTTTTAAGAGTGAACGCCTACTAGTACCACATAAAGTAAGCTATTGGTAGGCAGGTCGCTTACAGTCGCGTATACTTTGTAAGCTATTGGTAGGCAGGTCGCTTACAATCTCGTATACTCTGTAAGCTATTGTTAGGCAGTTCGCTTACAGTCTCGTATACTCTGTAACCTATTGTTAGACAGTTCGCCTACAATCTCGTATACTTTGTAAGCTATTGGTACGCAGTTCGCTTACAGTCTCGTATACTTTGTAAGCTATTGTTAGGCTGTTCGCTTACAGTCTTGTATACTTTGTAGGTGGCAGGCACTGTTGGCCACTGGGACTCTACAGTTTAACTTAAAACGACCTATTTTTAGTTGTGTCAAAGTGTCTTAGCAAAGCTGATAAGTTTCGTTACACATATGTACATCGAGTCATTTTGAAATGTGTCATTTTAACTGTAATAGATGATCAATTTTGTGCTGTATCATTTTGGATTGTGCCTTTTTAGTTGAAAAAAAAAAAGACATTATAATCGACAGTATTATGTTTATACGTGTCGTTTTGTATGAAATAATATTGAACGTCAGAAGCTTTGCAACAATTGCAGCGGAATCAGAAAAAGTCGGTCTAAAGATCAACATAAGCAAAACCAAGACAATCCGAATCAATACCAGCAATCTCTCAGAATTCCTCATTGAAAATTGGAATATAGAGAACGTCAAAGAGTTTGAATATTTTGGCAGTATCCTATCTGAAAATGGGCGGAAGCACGAAAGATGTTCTCAACAGAATACTCAATGCTTGCGTCATATCCACCCTTCTATACGGGTGTGAGTCCTGGTGCCTTACCAGCGCAACTAAAAAAAATAAGTTGCAAGTTTTCGTAAACAGATGCTTGCGGAGCCTGTTAAAAATTTGGTGGCCTAAACGTATGTATGTTTATCCAACGAAAGACTGTGGATAGTTACCAAATATTGTGGTATTGAGGAAACTATTATAAAATGAAAATATGAATGGATCGGACACACCCTCAGAAAAGACATCAACGAAATTGCGCATATGGTATTAAGATGGAACCCGCAGCGTAGAAGGATCAGGCGGAGACCAAAAACAACATGGCGAAGAGTTATTCACTATGAAACTGAAAAGACTAACTTTGACTAACTGAGCTGAGATACATAGCACGTCGAAGAGACAAATGGAAAATTTTTGTAGATAGACTAAGTTCCTAATTGTAATTTAATTAAGAACATGTCAATATAAGTTTCTATATTTTCTGCTTTCAGTTAGCAAAAAGGAAATTTTCAAATTTGTGACTTGTTTTTTCAACAACTTAAAGAACGACGCCGTTTTATTGCACTTAAGGTGCTACAATTCAAAAAAATTTTTAATTTTATTTTCAAATATTGCTTTCTGGCTTATATTGGGCATAACTTCAACATTTATTTTTCGTATCTTTTCGATTTTTTTTCCATTCTGATACAAAGCATTCAGTTGATAAATTCGAAATCTGAACAATTTCGACTTTTTTCAGTTAAAGAGGCACAGCTTGAATTAGGACCATAAATAAGACAATAAAATTCACGTTAAAATGGCACAAATCAAAATGTGCATAGTCCATGTTCATTAATATAAATATAAATTTTAAATAATTAAATAATAACACTGTCCCCTTAATGGACCTTCTCCATAGGGGAAATATTTTTTTTTTTTTTTTTTTTTTTTTTTTTGACAGTATTACAATATTTTCTCTGTAAACAGTTTTTTGGCTGTCCCAAAAAAAAATTTTTGTTTTTTGATTTGTGCCGATTTAATATTTAGTGTACGATATGTTTAAGACATCAAAAGGAAATTGAAAGAATATTAAATATTTGTTCGTCCCACATGTCGTATGCGTAACGTTCCTCGCCTCATGCATGCCAACCTTCCATGCCTCTTCATTTCTTTTTTATACAGGCTTGTCATAGGAAATCATGCATAGAAAAAAATGTTTGATTAATGCTTGAAAACCGATGAAACATATCTTCTCTACCATGCATGAATCAATGATCCTGAGAACACAATAATCCAATTGCTGGAATTCGTTCGCCTAAACAAGCAGTAACAATCCGATGTAGGCGGGTTCAATCCCCGCTGCGGCGGGCGTAATTTTTTTTTTTTTTTTTTTTGTGAATACTTAGGTAGATAATAATATAACATTTCAAAATATTTCTGAACTTAGAGGAATAACTTGCTTTCATCCAAACATTAATGGAAAAAAAAAAAAAATTTGTAAGCACTTGTTGTATGCATGACGTGTCTGATGACTGGATAGAAAACTTCTGTTTATAACTGCCAACTTGCTTTCTATCCCCCCCATAAGTGGATCAAATTTTACATCAAATTTTAAAATTTACTTTGCATCTTTCTAAGTCCCAATTTTTCCGCCTGCGACAGGAATCGAACTCGAGCCCTCCAGGTTACAAATCGCAACACGCTCCTCCCATTACGCCACGGAGCGATCTCATTCGCGAGTGCTACATCTGTGTTTTCTAGATGCAAGAGAAAGGTATTTGAAAAAAGTTTTAATTTTTCTATAAATGATTCATGCATAGTAGGGAAGAAATGTGTTATGTGTTTTCAAGGATTCATGAATCGAACAGGATCATGAACGCATTAATCATGAATACTACGAGCATGCGTTCTTGCTTTACAACTGGGGAAGAAATGTTTCATGTGTTTTCAAGGCGTCGTGAAACATGCATGATCATGAATGAAGGAATCATGAAATCTACTGGCATGCATTCTTGTTTTACAACAGGGGAAGGCATGAATCATGAGTACTACGGACATGCGTGCTTGTTTTTATGTTACAACTGGGATAGAACAAATAAAATAAGTATACGTCGTGTCGAACTTAATAATGAAACTTTTTATTAATATTTATTTATTTATTTAGTCTATGAACATAAATTCTTTCAGACTATTCTTAAAACTAATTAGGAGGTAAATTACTAACTAAATAATACGCATTTCTTACTGAATAATTTCATTTAGAATTCTTTTTAAATATGGCCTAGGTTGACAACAATCGACAGCATTAGTTAAAGCAATAGCATTATATGCAGTCTTAGCTCTATAAATTTGTGAGTTTTGGGCATAATTTGTGCGTCTTACTCCAGTGTAAAAAGTTTCATAACGCCTAAGCAGTCTTGACGGAACATTAATATTTATGACACTTAAAAGCTCTGGACTACCAATGCGCGCATTAATAATATCAGATAAGAAAACAATAGAGGCAATTTTCCTGCGTGTTTCAAGAGACTTCAAGCCGATAAGCATACATCGAGCAGTATAAGTTGGAAATTGGCCACCCAAAATTAAGTAATCTCAATGGAAATCGAATAAAAGTCTTTTGCAGATGTTCTATTCGAGATATATGAGAAGAGTAAAAAGGATCCCAGATAATTGATGCATATTCCAATTTTGACCGCACAAGTGAAACGTAAAGTGTTTTCAGCGTGTACGGGTCAGAAAAATTATAGACATTACGCCGAATGAAAGCAAGTGTAGCATAACATTTCGGTATTAAATAATTCAGATGAGAAATGAAAGAAAATTTAGAGTCAAATACAACTCCCACATCTTTCAAAAACCTCCACTTTTGTAACAGTAGAGCTACCAAGTAAGTAGGAGAAATCATAAGGATAACAAGATTTAGTGTAAGAGACAAAAGCACATTTCTTTATATTCATAAAGAGATGGTTTTGCACACAGTAAGCGTTCAGAGAGTTAATATCAGACTGAATATAGCGTACATCAGAGTCACTATAGTGACTCGACGAAAGATTTTGAGATCATCTGCAAACAGCAGACATTCACAATATCGCACAACATTTACGATATCATTTATAAAAAGACTAAAAAGGAGCGGACCTAGTATGCTCCCTTGCGGAACACCCTTGCATATAAGTATCACGTGTATGTCCAATTGAATCGTTTTAATTGAATCTCTCAGTAAATTGAGTATTCTTAAAATAACATAATAATCAATGCTTAAACATATGGCCAAACTAATTTATGAAAAGAAATTATAAGAAAACAACTTGATCCAAGAATCTTATGACGATTTGAGGCAATAAGAAAAAAACGAAAATTAGCAAAACATTCAATCGAATTAATAATTCTTCAGCCTCCCACGGAATTCGCAATCGTATCCACATTCACATTCACATTGACGCTCACGCTTCCGCAAGAGTATGAACTCACTTGGTACAGGTGAACTCTCAAGGCCTTATTAAGTAGCATCAATATAGCGTAGTCTATTTCTACATGAGCATACCAATGTAATTTTCTTTCTATACGATTTCACACTTAATTTAATGAGCTGGGACGCTCGCACTTGTTTTGCCATGGCCTGCCTGAAGGTTCTGAGTTAACTGACGTTCAAACTACTTGAACCTTACAGAAGCAAGCGTCACCATTGCTCGTATCCTTTGGCAACGTTTCGCTTCGCTTCGGACAAACAACAACTTTTTGTTGCCTCTTAGATTGTCCTGTGCCTGTTCATCCTCATCGTCATTCATTCCTCTTCTCCGTAACATTATCGTTCTCGTTCTCGTTCTCGCACACATCCTAATCCTCATCTTCAAGGACTATGTTCAAATTTGTTTTTTTTTGTTTTTTTTATACCAATCGCTGCTTAGTGCTTTTGCGTTTTGCCTGCTGTTGTTTTTTTTTTTTTTTTTTTTTTTTTTTGTTTTTTGTTCAATGCTGGTCTGTTTGGTTTAAATTTGTGTGCGTGTGCTGTGTTTTGCTCTGTTGTTTCTTATCAAACTCCTTGCCCTGGTGGCTCAGCTTGAATGCGTAATCGTCTAATAAGCGTGTAAAAAGTATTTTCGTACTCTAGAGAATTGCCCAAGTCGAGCCGAGCCGCTCCGGCACAAGCAAGGACGAAATGAAAAAAAAAGAAAGAAAGAAAGAAAGAAAAAAAAAAACCAACACAAATGTAATAAAATGTTCAAGTTTACTCGTCCACTGATTCGTATAAATGAGTGAGGTGCTCATATTCTTGTGAAAATTAGCGTTAACCTTTATCCGTAGTGCCGCAGACTAAAACTATAAACCGAGACTATCTTCAACTGGAAATGGAACCGAGCACGTGCAGGGTTACATGTGTGGACGGTTAGCAAAGTATGCTTAACTCCTCTTATCATCCTAAATCATACAATATCTTTTCTTTCTTTTTTTTTTGTTTCTCTATTGTCCTTTTTCCTGTCTTAATTTTTTTTATTTTTTTTTTGGTTTTTATTTTCCGTTGTTTTCTTTTTTTTTTGCGTTCTCGTTGTTGTCTTATTTTAGACACACTTCGTGCGTGCAACTTTTTCTCCCGAGAGGGCTTAAATTTCGTTTGTAATAAGCTTTTTTATCTTTCTCGAGCCCTGGGCTAAAGGATAAACTGCACAAAAATGTTTCTTTCGACATTTTTTTGTTGTTTTTTTTTTTCTTTTTTTTTTTTTTGTTATATTCCTTGCGCCATTATAAAAGGTAAAAGTTTCAAATTGGTCAATTATGTGTGAAAGTTTTTTATATAAATTGCATTGTAAAAATTTAGTTAGAAGAGAACCGGACTATGGATACGGTTAGGGGGGGACTCATTATTGTTGTCTTTCATTAAAGTTATTGTTATAGTCAATCAGTTCGGACGGTAAAATACACTACAGTTCTATATTTTGTTTGGTTCTTCTTCTTAGGCCGCAAGACGACAGAGCTTGAACGTGGAGAAGAAAAAAACTCTCCGAAGTAGCCGAGTTGAATTTTCAAATTTTATCAGTAGACACTAAGAGCCTTCAATTTAGGTATAACTAGTTTCCAAATTTCATCAAGGAATCCCAGGAATTGTTGTTTAAAGAGTGGTTCCTATGTGTGCATATTTGTTTTTTGAGTATAGTGTAAAAACCAGCAGCATGGACTTCCTATTGGTCTCACGAGTGGCGGGCTGCCGATTGTTAGTTTAGGTGGCAACACAGACATTGTCTACTGGATGGTCATCCGTCGAAGGTATTCAAAGCCTATTCTTTTCCACAAAGAAGCACTTAGAATTCATGTTAGATAGATGGATTTTCAAAGTTCGGAATCCATGCGATCCATTGACCACCATGAGATATAAAACAGATGCAATTAATTAGAAGATTAAATAATTGGTTTTGAACAAAGTTTTCGAATTTTTAATGAGCAGGGCTTAAAAGAAAAAAAGAAACAAACTAGCATAATTTCCTTGACCTATATGATTTCTTTAAAAAAAAAAAAAAAAAAAAAAAACACCCACACATTTTGTATTAACAAATCTCTAAGGACTCTTAAGAGCAGAAAAGAAGAAATGTGTGGCATTACCCTTGTGCTCTCATTGTGTCCGAGAGCGTTGCAAGCGCTACGAACCTTTAAAACAGTTGAGAATAAAAAATTCCAAAAAAAATAAAAAAAATACAATAAGAAATAAAACAAAAAAATAAAAGAGATTTAATGGATATGCAAGCGTACGTGTATGCAGGTCATGCAGTACATGTGTGTGGGCGTGTGTACTTTAGTGTGATTTTTAACTTAAAACTACAAAAGCAAGTTGCCTTTCCGCCATTGTTTTCTATGCTTAAACACGAGGCCATCGCGGAATTTTATTTTTATTTTTTTGTGATTTTTTTTTTTTTGTGCGTTTTATTTTTTTAAGTGCGACTCAGGTTTTCTTTTCATTTATGAGCACGAACTGAACTTTATTTCCCACATGCAAATAAAGATACGCTTTCTCTCCACAATCGTGTACCAGTGGCGGTGTAGGAAATTTCACGGGAAAACCCATTTTCATTCCATCGTAAATGCCGCAATCAGAGCAATAAGTATAAGAAGGGCCCAGTTAGTGTTTCATCACTAGAGCTCGGATTTTGAATATTTTGAATTTTTTTTGAATTATTTGAATTTATTGAATATTTTGAATTTTTTTTGAATTATTTGAATTTATTAAATATTTTGAATATTTTTTGAATTATTTAAATGTTTTGAATTTTTTTGAATTATTTGAATAATTTGAATTTTTTTTTTTGAATTATTTGAATTTATTGAATGTTTTGAATTTTTTTGAATTATTTGAATTTATTGAATATTTTGAATTGTTTTGAATTATTTGAATTTATTGAATATTTTGAATTTTTTTTGAATTATTTGAAATTGTTGAATATTTTGAATTTTTTTTTGAATTATTTGAATTTATTGAATATTTTGAATTTTTTTTGAATTATTTGAATTTGTTGAATATTTTGAATTTTTTTTGAATTATTTGAATGTTTTGAATTTTTTTGAATTTTTTGAATATTTTGAATTTTTTTGAATTATTTGAATGTTTTGAATTATTTTGAATTATTTTAATATGTTGAATTTTTTTGAATTATTTGAATATTTTGAATTTTTTGAATTATTTGAATTTATTGAATATTTTGGATTTTTTTTGAATTATTTGAATATTTTGAATTTTTTTGAATTATTTGAATGTTTTGAGTTGTTTTGAATTATTTGAATTTATTGAATATTTTGAATTTTTTTGAATTATTTGAATTTATTGAATATTTTGAATTTTTTTTAATTATTTGAATGTTTTGAATTTTTTTGAATTATTTGAATTTATTGAATGTTTTGAATTTTTTTGAATTTATTGAATATTTTGAATTGTTTTGAATTATTTGAATTTATTGAATATTTTGAATTTTTTTGAATTATTTGAATTTGTTGAATATTTTTAATTTTTTTTGAATTATTTGAAGTTTTGAATTTTTTTGAATTATTTGAATATTTTGAATTTTTTTGAATTACTTGAATGTTTTGAATTATTTGAATTTATTGAATATTTTGAATTTTTTAAATTATTTGAATTATTTGAATATTTTGAATTTTTTTGAATTATTTGAATATTTTGAATTTTTTTGAATTATTTGAATGTTTTGAATTTTTTTGAATTATTTGAATATTTTGAATTTTTGTGAATTTTTTTTTCATTTAACTGTGATTTTTGAGTATTTTATTCACTCAAGTAGGCTTTTTTTGTTAATTTGACAATTCAACATTTTAATAGGCATACTGAGGGCCGTTTTCTCATCCTACTTTTAAGCTCTATCTGCCAGTTAAATTTCAATTTCTTTGACTTATTAATCAAATTTGTATGAAATTATCATCAGGATAATTTAACTTACAGATAAAAAAAGATGAGAAAATGGCCCTAAATCGAACTAACTTGAAATTTTTGACTGTGAATTTTTTGAATTATTTGAATTTTTTTGAATTTTTTGAATTTTTTGAATTTTTTGCATTTTTTTGCATTTTTCGCATTTTTGTTTGAATTTTTTTGTTCATTTTTTTACATACTCAAATTCCGAGGCATATTCATCACAAATGATCGTCATTCCTAGGTGGCAGGTGGCATGTTACTCGCAGAATCGGTATGGCAGCTTGGAGGCTGCCACTTTCATGTGCATCCGAATGTGTATAGTGTATTGTATATCCGAGCACATTAAATGGTTTTAATGTGTTTTAATACTTCCGGCCCCCCACATCGAACCCCGTATCTGTGGGAATTTAATGGCTCTTCCTTTATTTTAGGCTTTTCAAGGTTGAACGTGTTTCGCGAATAAAGTTCACTTTTTATATTGTAGTGGAATCAATATTTGTGTGCGCCCAGGCCAAGTGCTTGAGTGTTTGTTGTGTGTGTGTGTGTGTGTGCCTTCTTATTTCCATTTTAAAACCTTTCAAGCACCTTTTATAGCACTTTATTTATTTAGGGTTTTAGTTCATATTTATATAAGTATATGAACATATTTATTATATTAGTTCATATTTATTTTGATTTATTGATTTATTTATTCAATAATTCATTTATGTATAGATATCTATAGATATATAAATATATATTTATTTTATTTTTTCATTTTATTACACATTATGTTTTCTTTCAACGAAAATTTGTTGCCTCGTTATTTATTTTTCCCTTCGCTTTTGCAGCGCATTTCCCCTTCTTTCTTTTTTCTTGTTGTCATCTGTCACATCTTAATTCTACAGAAGATTTATTTGACCTTTGTCACATTATTTATTCTACTTGCCATAGTAACCGCCCACACTGGAAATCTCACCATTATATTTTCATTCACCAGTAGAAATAGGAATAGTTAGCGATAAAGAAAGTATTTGATATGAGTTATTATAAAGAGTAGTTAGAAGAGACAGATAAAAAGATATATAGTTATTTTTCATTTTAGAGACATATGTTTTCTTTACGAAATTTGTTTCGTTATTTATTTTCCTTCGCTGCAGGCATTTCCCTTCATTCTTTTTTCTGTTGCACACACATCATATAATTCATACAGACAATTCTGCTTGACCTTTGTCACTAATTATTTATTCTTTGCATAGTGACCTTCGCCACAGCTGGAAATTTCACTTTTTTTCATTCGTGACATACAATGTACATAGAAACAGAGAAAGGACAAGTAACGCGCACGAGATATAGGAAACAGAATGCTCACAAAAGCTATATGAAGAATATGATTTTGAAATGTCTGGCTTATCTTTTTGTATTGTTTATCTTTTGTCAACATGTGACCTTTTATGCCAAGTCATTTTAGAGGAAAGACATAACACAGCACACAACATTATAGCGCCATAAACTCAAGATGCTAATGAAGTTATTCATTGTGAATTGAAATGTTGAAGAAAAGTTGCTTTCATTTTTCCGTGGAAATTTGATTTTCGTGACAATCAAGATCTTTTGACCGAAATCTCTTTTAGAGAAAGGACATAACCGCCCGAGATTATAGCTGCCAAGAATCTCAAAAAATGCTAAGTGAAGATGTATTCATTGATATATTGAAGAATCGTCTAGAAGATAAAGTTTTTTTTTTGTCAATCAAAGTTTGTGACCGTTAAATTATTATGCCGATTAGTCGGTTGGCAGGGTCGTATAAAGAGAAAAATAGAAGTGCGCAATGAAGGCCTAAAGCTTTCCAAGAGAGCATGAATGGAGATTGATTTCATTGTGATTCGAAATGATTGAAAAACTTAGGTGCTTTATTTTTCGATAGAGAGCTAAGACGAGATATTTTGCGTAGCTTTAGAGAAGCGAGATGAAGAGAGAGAGAGCGAAGAGAGCGAGAGAGATGATTTGCGAGTTATAGATCCGCTTGAGTCTTTATCTTTGTATAGAGATAGCTAGAGAGAGCGAGAGAGAGAGCGAGAGAGAGCGAGAGAGAGCGAGAGAGAGCGAGAGAGAGCGGAGAGAGCGAGAGAGAGCGAGAGAGAGCGAGGAGAGCGAGAGAGGAGGAGCGAGAGAGAGCGAGAGAGAGCGAGAGAGAGCGAGAGAGAGCGAGAGAGAGCGAGAGAGAGAGAGCGAGAGAGAGCGAGGAGAGAGCGAGAGAGAGCGAGAGAGAGAGCGAGAGAGAGCGAGAGAGAGCGAGAGAGAGCGAGAGAGAGCGAGAGAGAGCGAGAGAGAGAGCGAGAGAGAGCGAGAGAGAGCGAGAGAGAGAGAGTGAGAGAGCGAGCGAGAGAGAGCGAGAGAGAGCGAGAGAGAGCGAGAGAGAGCGAAGAGAGCGAGAGAGAGCGAGACGAGAGCGAGAGAGAGCGAGAGAGAGCGAGAGAGAGCGAGAGAGGAGCGAGAGAGAGAGCGAGAGAGAGCGAGAGAGAGCGAGAGAGAGCGAGAGAGAGCGAGAGAGAGCGAGAGAGAGCGAGAGAGAGCGAGAGAGCGAGAGAGAGCGAGAGAGAGCGAGAGAGAGCGAGAGAGAGCGAGAGAGAGCGAGAGAGAGCGAGAGAGCGAGAGAGAGCGAGAGAGAGCGAGAGAGAGCGAGAGAGAGCGAGAGAGAGCGAGAGAGAGCGAGAGAGAGCGAGAGAGAGCGAGAGAGAGCGAGAGAGAGCGAGAGAGAGGAGAGCGAGAGAGCGAGAGAGAGCGAGCGAGAGAGCGAGAGAGAGCGAGAGAGAGCGAGAGAGAGCGAGAGAGAGAGCGAGAGAGAGCGAGAGAGAGCGAGAGAGAGCCGAGAGAGAGCGAGAGAGAGCGAGAGAGAGCGAGAGAGAGCGAGAGAGAGCGAGAGAGAGCGAGAGAGAGTGAGCGAACACAAGAAAGCAAAAGGCAGATCTGAAACGTCAAATCACATAAAAGGAAAAAATTCTCCTTAGCATCGATTTTCTCAAGCATTTCTGTTTTTCATTCTTTAGCTCCAGCATCCAGCTTATGGCGAAAATATCGCAAGCTGGTTCAACTTATAGTGTCTGACTCTCATCATTCGATTTGGGCCCACACACAATTTCCTCTTCCGCTAATATCATCGCAAGTAGCGTGCACAAAATCAGAGAGGAGGAAAAAAACAGGAATAATAAATCCTTTTTAACAGATCTACTGCTCTCATTCGAAAGTATTTATGCGCCAGTGGCGTCGAAAGCGTCCTTCCAATAAAGGATTGTAAGAAGAAGAATTTTCTGAATGACTTTTTTCAATTTTTTTAAATTTTTTTTTTATTTCAAAATAAAAATTTTCTTTCCCCCTAAAAATAGTACACACCCCGGTTAATTTACTGCTCCATCTACACAGGATGAAAAGCAACAAAAAACCCAAAAAAAAAAAAAAAAAAAAAAAGCACAGAAAACTAGATAGTGCCAGACACTTAAAACTGCCTTAAGCGTCTCGAGTCAACCGACCTATGCTTCCCGTTCCTTCGACTCATCCGCTCCTCTGCTCTTCCACTTGTGTTGCACTACTTCACTGTAGGCTGTGTAGCAACTTAAATCATCATGAGCTGATCTCGAGCGGCGGTTTGGTTCAAGGATTTGAACGCTTCCTCTTGATTTTTATTGCGAAAAATGTGCGATTTATTGTTGCTGACCATCGACCATCAGACGAGCATGGCTGCCGCTCTCGGACTTAAGCATTTAACAATGGCCGTTGATTACTTTTTTATGTCTACCACGGGTTTTGGGAATACGAGTACTGTGCCGATACACAATACTCCCGGAAGTCTCGTACTCAAATACTAAGGGTGGCTGTGTGCACTTAAAAGTTAACTCACAGTTATTGCTTCTGGGCCTTTTCCGTTTCCTTCCACATTTCATTCGATTCATGATAAAAAAAAAATTTAAAAAAAAAACTCCAAAACAATAATAACAACAACAACAAATAAATAGAAATAAAAAGTAAAAAAAGCCAAAGGAAAAACTTACAAATATTCTTTCTATTCTAATATTGAATTGTTCAAAAAGAAAAAAAAAAGGGCAATACTCGAGGGGCCGGCCAAGAGATGAAAATTCATTGGGAATTTCAATTCGATTCGATTCGATTCGATTTTAAAATTACACTCTTCAATTTTGTATCCGTTAGTATTGTATATAGTCCAATTGTGGTGCGAGTGAGTGAGTGACACCGCCAATGGGTTCCCACCGGATGGGAATGGGTTCGACAAAGAAGAACTGCAAACGAAATTACGAAATCCCATGCCAGTCGATTATAAATCTTTTCTTTAATATTTCTATAGCAATGGTACTTATTTTTATGTGAAGAATACTTAAAAAAATTTTCGTTAAATATAAGAGTCCTCTGAAAGGACAACATTGTGTAACTATATCGACGACAACAATAACAACAAGAAAATATGAATTATTTTCTATTGCTGCCGCACACACAAGGACGACTTCGGGTTGAAACATTTTTAATTTCAGCTCCCACAGAATCCGTATCGATCCCTTTTTCATGTCACGTGCTTTCGCTTTCGTTCTCGTTCTCGCTCTCGCTCACACTCTCACTCACTCTAACTCACTCTCACTCGCTCTCAATCTAATCGCATTACACAGTCCACTTTCAAATCGAAATTTTTCGTTTTTAATATTTGGAAACGAATTTATTTGAAATTAAACAAAGGAAAAGAATTTTCTTTTATGGAATTGTCTGTAACAATTTGAATTTAATTTTATTTTTTTTGGAAATCAAGACACGAATATGGTACGGGTAGTAAGATTGAGTAACGAGCTTCAGGCTCTCCGACGCAGTCCACCGCATAATTTTACAATCATCGATTTGGAAGTTCGAAAATGGCAAGCAATCTTGAGTGGTCCAAAAAATACGCCATACGAAGGCGGCTTCTTTAAAATAGACATCAACTTTCCAGCCCAGTATCCTTTTAAGCCGCCGCATATTCAATTCGTAACCGAAATCTTTCATCCGAACGTTAGAGCAGATGGTTGCATGTCGCTTGCAATGTTACAGCGAAAATGGCTACCAACATTCACCGTTACGAATATAATGGATTCGATATACATGCTCCTGCAGGAACCGGAGCCCTTCCATCCGCTAAGACTCGCCGCCGCCGATTTGTATGAAACCGATCGCGACACTTTCAACGCAAAGGCTAAAAAATGGACCCAAAAGTATGCCACCAAATAGAACTAAACATTAAAGAAATGTATCAAGAACATTTTGAACAAAAAAAGAAGGACGTAAATTTCCCGATGTCCTCTTTGGTAATGGTTTTGGTCTTATAAAAGAAAATAAATTATATGCATATAACCTTTGGACAATCAATAAAAATTTACCGTATTATGCATTCGAAAAGATTTTCATCCAATCTCGGACTCTCGATAATTCATTCTAGCAAAGTCGGAAAGGTTCGAGAACTTTTATATTTCGGAATCTTGAAATTTTTCAAGATATTGAAATTTTTATAAATCCTTTATTATCCTTAGAATCCTCCTCCGATCCCTGTTGTAATTGCGCCCGACAGCATTACATAATTCGGCAGAAAAAACTCATAATTTTCTAGCTAATCAAGCCTATTCCAAATCAATATTCCCCGGGAAATTCTTTCCTAGAAACTTTTCTCCGCGCAAGGAGCAATCAATTGGGCATCAATTGAGAAAAGAATGTGATGAAATCCTGCTCGTTTTTTATTGCCTTCCCCAGTGTGCTTAGAATGGGAGAGAGGAAAAACTGATTATTTTGAAGTCCTTTCTTTCAACATCGCCCAATCGAAGAACGGATATGTTTCGAGAAATTCCTTCGACTGTACATGAACGAAACTATATGTTTAGGCTCAGAGTCCAGTCATCTAAATTTGAGACTTAAATCCTGCGGAATAATCAAGGTGTATATTGATATCCTCATAGCTGTAGCAACATTTCCCATACAAAATATATGTACTTACAAAATAAATGAAAATTCCTGATTATGCATGAAACTCCATACCATATCTAAAGCGCCCACAAATGTCCCCCCATCCCTTGAAGAATAATCTCAAAAAATGAAAAGAAATCTCATATTTATAGCGGATTTGAGGATGAGGAAAATTATCAAAAAAAAAAAAAAAAAATATTCCTCGTCCTGCTATAATCCAACAAGAGCAGCATGTCAAGGTATATTGTGACAAGTAAACTGGTGGTGGCGAGGGTGAGGGCGAGGGCGAGGGCTAGCACTAGCAACCGGGTTTATTGTTATACGTTTTTCCCATAGACATCCTCCATGCATATACTTAGGAGCATAAATATGTTGCCGACTTTATTGAGGTGAGTGGAACACGTTTGACGCTTTATTGACATTGGGAATCGTTTCGGGGTATTGTTGATTAGGTCGAAGTTCATGCCGAACCAACGTTAGTAAGGAATTCAGTCACTGGGACCGTGTAGATGCTTGTGTAACCGTGTACCCGTTTACCTGTTTATGTGCATATTGTGCATGTATTAGCCAAGCGTCTATGTCGGGCACACTCACACGAGAAAAAGGCCTGAGAGCGGCTTATTAATAATTCATTAGCCGGTGAATCGAGACCGCCGATACGATACGATGGCGGCCCAAAAGGGTATACTGAGGTTGCTTGTGTGTGTGCATAAATAAATATACATACATATATGCATGTGCGGAAGTGTGTCTGTGTCTTGTGTCTTGGCATAGGCATGAGTGTTGAGTTTATTAGATAAATTAAGCAATGCTGGTTGTATTAAAATTTTAAGGCAATCGCTGACTCGAAGACTTAAACTTTCGAAGGATCGAAAGAACGAACGAAACGAACGAACGAACGAACGAACGAAGTAGGACTAGGTACTAGAATTGGTGTGGCCCCAATCGAGTGGAAATCACAAAATTTGAATATATACGATTAAACGAGTGTTTGGCGTTCATTATTGTCACTTCTTTACCTTTTGTCATTGTCGCAGAGGTCTGCCATGTCGATTGCATCTTCCTATATCTCTCTGCCAGGATGCTTTGTGTAACTCGAATTGTGACTGTTCGAATGTTAGCCAGCGAGTTGCTGTGAGCATAAATTTCCGTATTCAGGGCAGCAGCAGCAGCAGCAGCAGCATCAGTAGAAGCATCCCTCCGCCCGTCTTCCATGTCGATGGATAAATGAACAGATAGATGGGTGGATGGATGGATGGATGAACGGATGGATGGAGTAAACCAGGGCAACGGATATATGCAAAACGTTTGACGAGCGAGCTGTCGAATCCCTCGACTAGCCGGCGGAAGGCCGGACCGGATGAGAAAAGGAATTCGGGCTGCCTTGTTGCTGCGTTGCCTCGCTGCCTCGCTGCCCCGTTGCTCCGTTGCCCCGTTGCCCTATGATGGCTGACGTGTTTGGTATGATTTGGTTTAAGCAAGTGGAAAATTGAATTTGAATATTAGGTTAGCGCGCATTTCCCAGTTAGGACGAACATTTGCATGACGTGCTTCAAGTGTTTTCGGGGCATATGTGGTAGTAATTTTGATATGTGGCGAGTGAAGTGTGTGTGTGCTTGCCTTTCTGACTCCCTCACTCTCTCTCTCTCTCTCACCCTTTCCGTATATTGATGTATGTGTGTTAGTGTGCGCACATACGTAGGTACATGAAGGGACTGGTTAGGGGAAGTATTTTTCACGTTTTATGCGTGGGTTTTTCTTCGAGCGGATAACGGCGGTAATATAAATATTAAGTTAAATAATTTTAATGAATCGCAGATAGCCAGGTACCGACTACTTTCTTTTGTACATCAAATTTAAAGCGATGAGCTTCACGATCCATTGGGTTTGGGTGAATGTTTCTATGTATGGATGTATGTATGTACAGTGCTGTGCAAAACATAAGCAACTAAAATAAATTTCGGACTTCTTTCGGGTTTTTTTTTTTTTGGTTTTTTTCTTTCAAACATTTTCTTTATAATTTTTCATCAATTTATTTTGCACAGCACTGTATGTGTTTGAGAAATTTTTTATTTTTTCTTCGCATTTAGACGGAAAAGAGATTTGTTCACTTTTAAATTATCGCTCGTTGCTTTATTTCAGGGTCATCCCGGCTTACATGGCAGTACTGGTCCGAAGGGCGAACCCGGTCAGCCGGGAGTGCCGGGCATTGCTGGTTCGCCTGGCGCATCTGGTCTGAAGGGCGATCGTGGTCTTCCCGGTGAGATGGGTCCGATTGGACCGGCCGGACCACCTGGACAAATTGTTTATTCGGAATCGTCGCCATTCGGCTTGGGCAGCAATTCGACGATGGGACAACAGCAATGCCAATGTCCCGCTGGTCCGCCCGGGCCGGCGGGGCCACGCGGTCCGCAGGGCTATGAGGGACCTCCCGGTTTGAACGGCGAGCCTGGTTCAGTTGGGCCTAGCGGTTTGACCGGCCAGCCTGGGACGAAAGGTGAAAAGGGCGAAAAAGGTTTACGTGGTCTTAGCGGCCCCAAGGGTGACCGCGGTCCTGAGGGTCCGCCAGGTCAGGCCTTTTTCGCTGGCAGCTACGAAGGCATGGCTATGAATGGCTCGAAGGGTGAGAAGGGCGAGAAAGGTATGCGCGGACGACGCGGCAAACCGGGCGCAGCTGGACCAATGGGACCGCCGGGCAAACCAGGTCCGATAGGCGATATCGGTCATTCGGTAAGTCTTTTTATCACATATTTGCATGATGAACTGAAAGACGTATTTAGACTCCCTCCCCATATCTTCTTTCGTATGGACAAAAATTAATGATTGAGCTTTGGAACGCTTTGAAAAGCTCAACAAGACGCCGTTAAACCCATAGGTTCCGACTTCACTCAATCTTTAGCAAGGATCGGGATCGGCAAATGCGTTTTTTTTTTTTCTATTAAGGCTTAGAGCTAACGAATCCGCATGGCAGTAAACCAGAAATTAGCCAAAAGTAGCACTAAAATTTTTTAATTGACGGGAGAACAGCTATTTACAGGCCCGTAGGAAGAAACTTGGGGCCCGGGGGAATTTTTTTCCAGGGTCCTGTCACAAATATGTGCTACAACCAAAAAAAAAAAGTCCCATGCCTCTTCAGAAAGCCCCGGCCTGGGTCTGAGCCTGGGCCTGAGCCTAAGCCTGGGCCTGAGCCTGGGCCTGGGCCTGAGCCTGACTATTGATAGTAGAGATATTCCATGTCCGTCTTTTCAGAATAACCTGATACAAGGCCTGAACAATAGGTCGTGAGAGAAGAAATGTGGCGTCCAGACTACTAGCCCACATAGAATGTCAATAGGAGAATGCATTATCAGGGGTGCAATCGGACAACAGTGCTGAATGGAAAATTGGCTCTTGTGCTGGTCGCATTTCCTGCAGGGCACATACAGATATGTGTGGCTGTGTGGGTGAGTGTGTGGGGCTAGGGTGTGTGTGGTGTGTGTGTTCCCAGTAGTTTTGTGTGTAACGGATGAATAGCAAAAAAGAAGAAAATGTAGCTTTTTATATCCATTTTTATTGGAATCTCTGTGGGTTTTACTAATGGTAAGTACGTCAAATGGCTTCATCTCTAAAGCATTTGGACTGCATATAAATGTTCATACAAAAAAAAAATTGTCCTCATTGTTGTTATTGCCTTTCGTGATGTTGCTGCCGCTGCTGCTGCCGCTTAGCTTTTTCTTTAAATGTTTTATTTAACTTCAGGCTTTCGGGGGGGGGTAGTCGGTAGTCGTAATCGTGAAAGGAGCGCTGGCTTCGTTTTTGTTTTTTTGTGCGATTCACGCTGAACTGAAAGTTCAAATCGCTGACAACAGCAATGCGGTACCTATTCCGACGATGCCTGAGGGCCAAATGCACTCAGCACGGAATGTTTTTTGTTTTTTGTTTTTTGCTAGCTTTCTCTTTTCTTTTTATTGCGATCCCCTTTTTCTGGCTCTTTGGACGAGGACGACTGCAGTCAGACGACAATGGACCTGGCGCGAACAAGTGCCAAACGCCAGCTTTTTTGGACGCTGAAAGCGTCAAAATGTCCGCAGCTTTTTCGCCTTATTTCCTACTTCTATGAAATAAGTCCCTGATACTGCCAAAACAGAAATAAAATTTTTGTAAATACAGAAAAAAAAAATTGTTCAAATAATTTCAGGAATTTTAAAATTCTTTCGAATAGAACATTTAGGCCCATTTGCTACTGTTCCGGTTGAAGTTTTCCGTTACGATATCTTCTCAAAATGTCAAAATTTTCATAAAAATTTTTTGTTAAAGCCCAAAATCCAACATTGCGAGAGCGCGAGACGAGACGCACACGAATTTCAATACATTCAATCATATGGTTCAAGCTCCAATGTATCGCACTGCGAGACATCGTAGCGAGAAAATTTTGAAAAATTTAATATTTCTTGTTGCGAGGCAATTTGACAGGTTAATGATGTAGCTATTTTTTGAGTACTCGCTATTGGGTACTCGTTTAAACTAATAAAACAAAAACTGTTCACTGTTCCGTGAAAAAGAGCTTTTAAAATATTTCGCGAGCTTTGGTTCATTTTGAAAATTTTTTGAAAATTTTTGAAAATTTTGAATTAAAAGTTCAACTCAAATGATAACGTATAATTTTTATGAGTACTCGGTACTCGTTAGATTGGTACTCGGTTCAAATATTGCATTACTAGAAGCGAAATTATGCTATCATCTGCGTGACGCAAAACTCTCATTGGAGATTGAAATGCGTCACGCAAAACATTTTCGTGACGTCGCGCACTCTCGCATTGGGCTCTCGCAATATTGGATTTTGGGCTTAAGTTGTTTTAAAAAAGCTTCCTCGAACGGAGTTGTTAGGCTTCTTGTTTCAGGCTATGGCACAACTCAGACCCGATGTAGCTATATAAATTTCGTCTCAGCGACCCCGTAATTATATAGTAAGCATAGTGAGACCCTTGGATCTGATATTTTTTTGTTGGGCTGTGTAATACGGTTCGGCATGGCCTCCCATTGGACCCAAATGTGTTTGTGATGTTGCATAGTTATGATTTCCAGCATCTACTTTTCGAAATACTTAATTAACATCAACAGGTCTCGATAATATTCAAATCTAGGGAAAGAGCTGGTCATGGTAAATTCTCAATGTCATCGAAAAAATCTTTTACTATCCTCAATGTATGAGCGAACGTGTTATCCTGTGTCCTCGAAAAGCGAATTCATTTCCAATCAAATCCATTTTCAATTTCGGAGGCACTTTCGATCTTTCCCGGATGGCCAATCCCAGTCCATATAATCACACAATATATATGACCATCCATCCGTGCCACCCAAATGTGCTCAACGTGCCACCGCGAATGTGACTGAAGGATTGCCAGAATATGAACATTAAAATGAAAAAGAAAATAACCACTAAATACCTTCTTCTTAGTGTGCACAAACAATTGTTCACTTATGATGAACTTTTCCATGGAGTTTCCCAACGCATCGGATTAAAAATTGTTCACAGGAATAAAATGTAATAAAAAATACGGAAAATTGCGAATATCTCAGAACAAGACTTTTCGACTTAAGCTACTCTTCCACATGACGATATAATGACATGATGAGCCGGATTTGTTGTGCACGAACAATTGGTTATTTATTCTCTTATGGTTAAACTTTTCTCTCGAATTGCAATTTTGTGCAAACTAAGACCAACGTTGATTTCCGCAGCATTTCACGTCGCATTTAAAGCCAAAGAAAGTGAATAAAATCTTAAAATATTAAAAAAAAAAAAGTTCACAAAACTAATGCACAAAAATTAAGCGCTGCTTCTTCTCTGACTGCACAATTTGCTATAATCTCAATTTTAGCGTTGGTTCGCCTGTGTCTAACACCCAGAACCAGTCGAGATGGACCATGGACCACAAAATGTAGGTACATCCGAACTTCCTATAGTAACTCTATATAATGACAGTTCTCCTGCCTACCCAAATAATTCAAACGCACACTTTCGTTCCATTTTCATGTTTTTTGACTCCTTATAAGGAATTCCATACATGAATTTTTCCGACAATGAAAAAAATATTACCATCTGAAAATGAAACTTCCTCTTATGTATTTAATTGTCTCCATTATAATGAATTTTTGCCAACAGTTTTCGGTAATGTATGGATTAACAACTGTTACCAGAAAAAAGTATAACATAAAAAAGGACGCCAAAATTTCGAATATTAGAACAAAAACATTGAATAAGCAGTTTGCACATCACTGCGGATATCAACGAAGCCGAATTTTGCACGACAAAGTTGGTTATTATCTCTTAGGTTAGGAACAGGTTTAGCTCATCAATTCACTACTTCGGACATATGTGGAGACTGAAAAGAACAACCGACTAATGTACTTGAATCCCTTTCTGTAATTGAAGTTTTGTCGAGGAAGCCAAAAAAGTGAAAAATTAAATTCCAAACAAAAAATACGATTATTTTAAATAAAAGTGAAAAAATTAAAGTTTCTGTAAAATGAAGATTTGCTATAATAATGTAAGTTGGATTGTTCTGGTACCCGTGCGAACTTCATAATAGGACCATGTCGACTGTATATAGAAATGATCAGCGTCACCAGGAGATTCGATTTAGCCATGTCCGTCTGTCTGTCCATGTCTGTCCGTCTGTCTGTTTGTATACAGTTTTTTTTATCGAAGGAGTTGAGCTATCTTGAAGAAATTTGGTATGCGTGCTAACGGGGACATGAGTAAGAACAAGTTCGAGAATGGACCCGATCGGACCATTTTTAGGGGTACCTCCAGCACTAGGGTCTATTACGAAAATCACAAAATCTGCTCTAAAATCTAAGTTTTCAAGATATTTTGATGAATTGACCGTTTAAAGGCAAGTAATATGATTTCCAAAAATTGGAAAAGTGGACGTGGCAGAAGGGCGTTTTTCGAAAATTGTCTCCTACATCCGGAATTCAAATGGGACTTGAATGAAATTTGGCACTTTGGCTTCCATTCTAGCCATACACGTCCACCAAAAAAAAATTTCCTTGATCGGTCCATTATTAAGGGTACCTCCAGTACTAGGGTCTGTCACAAAAATTTCAAAACTGCCCCAAAATCGTACTTTTTCAAAATATTTCAATGAAACTTAGAATTTGAGCATATATTTAAGCCTTTGATTAGAATTCAAAAAATTAGGGCGTGGCACAGGGGCCGTTTCCATTAAGAAATTGAACGAAAGTCGGTATATGGGGCCCCTAATGGCCTTAAAAACCTCTTGATATTTAAAATTATTTTAACATTTGTGTCTGTGTCGGGTATTTTACTGTCAGGCTCGCTCTGGCAAAGCATTTTCGCAGTATAACCTTCATTTGAATATCAAAAGCTATGCGCTCTTCGATTCCTTCAACATGAGGTTCCTCAATCATGCAAAGCGTAAAATTTTTGAACAATTAGGAATATTAAGTATTTCCATAAATGATTTATAGAAAAATAGCCGGGAAGAGAAAGCGAAAAAGAACGAAGTCTCCTTTGACATAGCTTTGACTGACAAAAATGATTCTCTGATTTTCATTAATTAATTAATTCGTTCTAAATAATAATTATCAATTCAACTTTACAGGGACGTCCGGGACTGCAAGGACCCAAAGGTGACGTGGGACCGAAAGGACAAAAGGGTGATCCAGTTGGACGTGAAGGTGTAAGTACAAAGCACTTAAAAGAGTATGAAAATTTCTTTTCATTATCTAAAAAAAAGAAAAAAACCAAATTGAAAAATGAAAAATGTCAATAAATTCGGATCAAGTGCTTGGAACGATGAGCATGACCGGGCCCCCTCATATCTCCTTCATTTTCTATTTTATTTAGTTTACTTTTCAGTCTGCTTGTTTCTTTGCTTTGATTCATTT
This sequence comes from Chlorops oryzae, assembly GCA_020466095.1. Classification (NCBI taxonomy): domain Eukaryota; kingdom Metazoa; phylum Arthropoda; class Insecta; order Diptera; family Chloropidae; genus Chlorops; species Chlorops oryzae. The sequence goes on from CM035806.1 coordinate 147,151,756, forward strand.
CTTTTTTTTTTTTTCTTTTTCTTCTTACTTTTCTATTCCTCTCTTTTCGTTTCATTCCGTTTCGTTTCGTTTCGTACCGATTTGTTCAACCATACGGAGGGGAGCGAAATTGAAGTGAATAACATTTCAACATTTCAAAAGCTCTAACCAAAAAAAAATATAAAAATAAAAATAAACAAGCGTAAAAGCCTCCACTCGACTCGATGGGCATTTTTCATAAACGAACGAAGGAGTCGAAGGCGAACACAAACACAAACAAAAACGCAAACGCAAACGCAAACGCAACGCCCTTTTGTCCCACGTTGTTCTCAAAACCATTCACAGTGCGTCAGTAGTCAGTAGTCAGTCTACGTCATTGAAAATGTGCTCAGTAACCTAGATAGTTCCCAATTTCCATTAAGTCGTTTGCACATTCGTAGGCTCCCAGTCCAGCCGTTCTGCCACAAATGGATATGGCCCAGAGCAGCCAAGTTTTCCGACCGCAAATTGCGAACGCAAAACACACAAAAAAAGTGGCGTTAATCCTCCAAAATATTTAGCAAAAAAAAAAAACTTTTTGTTTTTCCCCTGGAAAAGAAGCTTTTCTTTATTTTTTGCCGTTTTTTTTTTTTTGTTTCTATTTTCTTATTTATTTTTATTTTCCTCTTAATATCAATTTTGATGTTTTAAAACGTGCTTTGATATAGTACCTGAACAGGCCCGTAGAGAGAAATTTGGGGCCCGGGCGATTTTTTTCCGGGGTCCTCACCGAAATGTCCGACCAAAAAAAAAAATTCCTGGCCAATTGTGGGCCCCTTCTGAAATCCCCCTTTTCAACCCCCCTCTCTACAGGCCTGTACCTGAATATTCTTGCCCGTGCTTTCTTCACATACTTACTTACTTGTATGAAGTACTACAGCATGCAGTGAGACACGTTACTGCAAGCAGAACGATTTCTGGCAGTTGAGATGCGTAATCGTCCGGCTACTTCGTCCATTCAAAGTCAAACGTGTTGGTCAGTGCTAGAGTTGCCGTACGTTTTTACCAAATGTGGTACTTATTTTTTCGTACATAGACTTCGATTTCGGTACATTCTTGTCAAAATGCTAAGTTGGTTCAGAAAACAGAAGGGAAAAATCTATGGGAACACTTTGCCACGGGTCAGATGTAACAACAAAAATTTCGCAAGCCTTAAATGAGTTTAAGAATTTATTTGAAAAAGAGAGACTGATGAGTGTTGAAGTTTTCGGTAGCAACAATCTATACTGCGCCTTTTTCTTCACACAGCCAATATATATAGATACATAGAGGCAAAAAAAAAAAGAAATAAATATATAAATTCTTAAGTGCAGGAATGGTAAATTTTTGTTGGCTTTGGTAGATTTTTTGATGCAAAAAAATTAAGTCAACCGGCAGCATTGGGTTTTATATATAACATTCATAACCATGCCTCGGAATTTGAATATGTAAAAAGAAAATGAAAAAAAAATTCAAAAAAATTTTCAAAAAATATTCAAAAAAATTTCAAAAAAAAATTCAAAAAATTCAAAATATTCAAAAACTATTCAAAAAAAAATTCAAACAAAAAATTCAAAAAATTCACAGTCAAAAATTCCAAATCAGTTCGATTTAAGCCCAAGATCCAACATTGCGAGAGCGAGAGCGCGAGACGAGACGCACACAAATTTCAATACATTCAATCATATGGTTCAAGCTCCAATGTATCGCACTGCGAGATCTCGTAGGGAGAAAAGTTTGAAAAATTGAATATTTCTCGTTGCGAGGCAATTTGACAGGTTAATGATGTAGCTATTTTTTTTGAGTACTCGCTATTGGGTACTCGTTTAAACTAATAAAACAAAAACTGTTTACTGTTCCGTGAAAAAGAGCTTTTAAAATATTTCGCGAGCTTTGGTTCATTTTGAAAATTTTTTGAAAATTTTGAATTAAAATTTAAACTCAAGTGAAAGCGTATAATTTTTATGAGTACTCGGTACTCAATAGAATGATATTTGTTTCAAATATTGCATTACTAGAAGCGAAATTATGCTATCATCTGCGTGACGCCAAACTCTCATTGGAGATTGAAATGCGTCACGCAAAACATTTTCGTAACGTCGCGCACTCTCGCATCGGGCTCCCGCAATGTTGGATTTTGGGCTTTAGTATGCCTATTAAAATGTTGAATTGTCAAATTAACAAAAAAAAAGCCTACTACAGTGAATAAAATATTTAAAAAAGCACAGTTAGATGCAAAAAAATTCAAAAAAAATTCAAAATATTCAAAATCCGAGCTCTATTCATAACATAGCATATAATATTCGTATTTCAATCAAAAATTCTCATTTAAAATGGAGCCAGAGAAAAATACAAAATGATTCGTACATTTTGTTCGAAATATCAATGGCTCGAGACCACTGTACAATGACGACTGGCAAACGCACTGCTTCGATGACGTTCTACTTAATACTGCGGTAGACAAGAAATTACACAAAAATTATGAAACAAGTCAAGTGTACACACCCACTACGCCTTTTACTTTGCGTGCACATTCTCAGGTAGCATGTAGAATTAACGAAAGCAGCATTCCGGCAATGTGGCGTGACGGACAAGGAGAGCAAATCTGCACAGGACCGGAAACCGACACTTACAGCCCGACATGTTGTTTGCCGTTTGCCGTTTGCCGTCGTCTCTGAGCCTCTGCGTCTCCGAAGTCTGCGATGCCTTTAGATAGCGCTTGAAAGCTCGATAGTTGAAAGCCTTTAAATAGACCATAATGCACAGCAGCCGCACAACAAAGAATTGTAAACAAAAAACCTCTAGAAAATAATAAAAAAAAAATAAAAATAAAAAATATGAAGGAAAAAGTAAACCAAGAGCACCAAAGGATATACGGCGAGTAGAGCTTTGATATTTGCCGCCCCGTTCGCTTCTTCTCACGGTCGCCTCGACTTCAATTAAAGTGTCTGCGAAGCTTCTTCCGTCCCACTCACCCACTCGCCCAATCGCACTCCGGTGCTCTATGGAGCGTTTCAGTTATACCCTTTGTAAGAACTTGTGCTAATATTTTTGTAAAAACAAAACAAAACAAAAAACTAAAAAAAGCAACAACAACAAAAAAACCGAAACCCATTAATATACATTCGCTCACTCATACCGCAGCAGTCAACAGATTTTTCCTCAACCCCATCGCCGCCATTCAAAATAAGAACGTCAAAACTTTACCTTTTTGTCGTCGAGTCGGCTCAGTTCGGTTTGATTTAGTTTTTGGTTGAGTTCGGTTCGGTCGCTCGGTTCACGGTTCGGGGCTTTCTTTGCCCTCTCATCGTTTTCTGCTTTATTATCTTCTTTCTTTTCGATTTTACTTCCTCCTCTCTTTCTCCATTCTCTAATCTTTTTTTCTTAGTATTTTCTTTTCTAATTCTGTTTCTTTTGCTGTGCAAAAAGGCGGCGCATATTATTAATTAAAATACCTGAAGTGGATATTAGACATGCAACGCCAACTGCATCTATTTAATCTCACAAAGAGGCCTCTCAAAAACGCTTTGTCGTTCAAAGCAAATGTTTTCTTTTCTGCAGACACTTATGATTATGATCTCATGATGATTGATGCGAACTTGAATGATAATAACAAATTATATGCGATGATGTCTCGCTACAGATGAGCGCTTAAGTTTCCCTCTCTCGTTTTCTTACTTTATTACTTCTTTTTTAATGTCAAGTTTTGATCCCCTCCTTCGCCATCACAGCCTTTGTCTCAGGTACTTTTTTAGGATGTTTTGAATTGGTAAAATGCTCATGAAACACTCAAAAGAAAGCCTCAAACAATCTAACCTCTCATCTAATTACCTTTCCGATTAGATTACTCTTATAGCAGCTTTCTGCTCAACTGCTCTCAATCTCTCAACCTCTCTCACCTCTCTTCCCTCTCAGCATGTCTCTCTCCCTCTCTCGTCCTCTCTCTCCCTCTCTCTCCCTCTCTCTCCCTCTCTCTCCCTCCTCTCCTCCCTCTCTCTCCCTCTCTCTCCCTCTCTCTCCCTCTCTCTCCCTCTCTCTCCCTCTCTCTCCCCTCTCCTCTCTCCCTCCTCTCTCCCTCTCTCTCCCTCTCTCTCCCTCTCCTCTCTCCCCTCTCTCCCTCTCTCTCCTCTTTCTCTCTCCTCTCTCCTCTCTCTCTCTCTCCCTCTCTCTCCCTCTCTCTCTCTCTCTCTCTCTCTCTCTCTTCCTCCCTCTCTCCTCTCTCCCTCTCTCTCCTCTCTCTCTCTCCCTCGCTCCCTCTCTCCCTTCCTCTCCCCTCTCTCTCTCTCTCTCCCCTCTCTCTCCTCTCTCTTTCCCATCTCTCTCTCTCCCGCTCTTTCTCTCTCTCTGCTCTCTCTCTCTCCCTCTCTTTAAAGTCATCTCAGTCATTTAATAATATTAGATCGAGAAAAAAATATTCGATTCAAAAATTTTAATGTTTTCCACGGTCAGGATCTAATGGGTTAATTTATTCACAATGGCGTTCACTAAACTCCCGAATGCCCGAATAAAAAAAAAATATATATGAACAATATCAGTTCAATAACATCAAACTAATCGCTACTTAGGCTCATGCATAAGAAAAAGAATACTTTAAAAAAAAAAAAAACAGGAATTCTTTAACACAATAAGGCATAAAAAATATATTATGGAACGATCAGAGATTTCTTCTATGGCCTTTTGCTACATATAATCCTCAAGTATTCGTCTCAAAGAGACGATTGCCTCGGGCACTTAAAGCTTCAAAACACACGAAGTTCTTTTGCTATGTCGTTCGAGTCGTTAACATTCATAATTTAAGTATTTGAGTCAAGAGTCCCACTGAGCCAGCGCCAGCGCCAGCGCCGAATACGCATAGAACCGAGCAAATGAGTGAACAAGCGCCAAAACATACACCCACGCTTACGCCCACGACGCAGCAGACCACGGACGAAGAGAATGTTTACACAGCCAGGCATACAACACATATTCGTGAGCATGGATGTCGGTCTTTTTATGTTGCATAGAGAGAAAGAGGGTGAGAATGTGGGAGTGTGGGAGGGAGAAAGGGAAAGTTCCTTTTGCCTATTGCGGTCGTTGACGACAAAGTCCCCAAGAACATGGGAGACATCATAAAAAGAGTAAAAGATATCTTCTACGAAATTGGCACGATTATTATTGTCAATCAGTTTGTAGCGTTGTTCCTTCTGTAAGTACTTACTCGGGCAGCATGAGACTACTATGCTGGCAAACAAGCAAACAAGAAAACTCTGGAGTCGTCGGCTAACCGACAAGTTGACAAGTAAACAGTCGAAACGATTATCGGCCGACAACGAAACACCAAAAGCTGAAAAAGCACAATTCTAAATAACAAAACGTCTCTCCATACACACTTACACATACATACATTCGTACGTTAAAGCGTGCGTGCAACATGCACACACTCGTACGCACACATGTACGTACGCAAATGCATGTGGCTTCTAAAGTCGACATCGCGGAATCCCGAAATACCTTAGACCACGAGTTGGCGATCCTTGGAGTTTTCGGGTTCGAAGAGAAACTTCTTCTCAACTATCAATCGAAGGTCCTTTTTGACCTTCAAGAATAATTACACCCGACACACACTGTGTCAAGGATATATTGCGTTGGGACACACTCGAATGGCTTCAATGAAGTTTCTAAATAAATGCGAATTGGAAAATTGGGTGTTTTTGGAAAAAAAAAAATTAATTGAAATTTTAAATGAATATTGGAAAATCAAAATTTTTGCACTACAACACTATACCTCACACTCCCCACCCAAAGTCGAAGATTGTAACTAATTGTTAACAATAGTACTCACGTCATAGTTTGTTGTCTATCTGTTAATTCAATGCAACTCAATTTAATCAATAATAATCTTGGAGGATAATTGTAAACTTTTAAAAAGCATGCAGTATGACCAATGAGTTTTGTATCATTTCGCACATTTCTGGCTAAACTCGAAAAAATGATTATTAGTCAACTGTCAGCAAATCTATGTGCACACTGCAAAATCTTAAATTTACAATTTTTACCTCTTAACTTCGTTGCGCATTTGCACGTTGAATAAGAAAATTTTTTTTAATTAAAATGAAATACTTCAGTGAAAATTTTTAAAAAATTTGATAAGCACGGAATCAAAATTTACTGAAAATCATAGAAAACTAAAATTCCGTTTAAAATTTCGATGGCCATTTTTCAGTTTTATGGATCAAATTTTCTCAGAAAAAATGTACAAGAATTAAGCATACTAAATTTTTTTTTGATGTTCCTGTATATATCTATGTCAAATCGGCCAACGTTTTTCATCTTATTATCTTAATTAGTTTTTGAGATATAAAATTTTGAAAAAAGGCTTATTAAAAAAGGATTTTCAAGGATATTTTTTGTTTGTTTTTTATTTAAATTTTGTACCCTGATAGGACCCGGGGTCCCTTATGGCACATTTACAAATTGAATTTTTTTGGTACAACCTGAGATTATGTCACTAAAACTACTTTACAATATGTACTTAATTTCTACGAAGTTTTCTAAAATAATCTACAACTGCAAATTTGGTAGTTAAAAAAACCAATTTATTTCAAGTACCGTTGAAAATACAAATCTAAGAAGTAGTCTCCACAGTGTTTTTAGATGGCACCTATCGAAAAATGAACAAAATTTTAAAATTCCTTTCATGATGCGGCCGTTGCTTAACCCGCCAGACCCTTTTAGCCCCCCTGCAGGAAGCCTGTCGCCATATGGCCCCATGTCTATATTGACGTCAATATAGACAAGAGAACTAGTTCCAACGTCAACAGTGTTTACAGGCGATGTCATTAGAGAAACTGTACTGTCAAGAGGTACAGTTCATCTTTATTGACCATGTCAACAACGTGTCTCCCTATAAAGCGAAAGAGTACTAATTTGGTCTACATAATAGTACCGACGTCAATAGTTTTTCGGTCTACTGTTGACATTCAATGACAACTCAATGTTAAATGTCAATAATGCAAAGCATTGCGACGGGTATAACTGGTCAGTAGTACTGTTGACGCAGTCCTGCAGGGTCTAAACTCAAAAAAAATGATTATAGTACAAACTGATCAGCGAAAAATCCATCAACCAACGGCAAAAATCTTAAAAAATTTCACGATTTTTTCACCTCTTTAACATTCTTTGCCCTTAGCTCGCAAGCCGGTAGGAATTTAAAAAAATTTTTTTATTAAAATGTAGAAAAATTAAAGCTGGACAAATACTTTCAAAGAGTTGAGAACAGTACACTGGAAAATCCGAAAAATTTGTACTGAAAATCAGAACAAATCTATCAAATCCTTTGAAATGCAATGAATAAGTTATATTTTTTACTTCTCCAGCCTTATTGAATCGTTCTGCAACTTAATTTAATGGGGGGTCCTTTTGCCCATTCCCATTCAATTATTGAACATAAGATCATGCTTTCTCACTATAATCGAACTCTCTAAATTGTATTAATTCTGTTTTCTGTTTTCTGTTTTCTTTCCATTTTTGCGTTTTGGAAACTTGTGCAGCCCAAAGGTGAAAAAGGCGATCATGGTCAAGATGGACGCGATGGCTTACCAGGTCCACCGGGCCTACCGGCAGCAGCAGTAGAAGGTGTTCAATACATTCCGATGCCTGGACCACCAGGAGCACCGGGACCACCCGGTTCACCAGGCTTGCCAGGACTGTCGATAGCTGGTTCCAAAGGTGAGCCCGGCATGGATTCACGTAGTTTCTACGGCGACCCAACGTACTTCGGACGTCCTGGTACGTTTGTTAAATTCATGAATCATTGTCCATGAACATTTCAAAAAAACAAAAGAAATTAACCACATAAGAACAAACTAATCGAATAATCTAAATATGCCCAATTCACATGACGTTGACGTCTTTGCTCAAAGCCAATCGTGCTACTATCTCTCTCGTCTCGCTATCTCTCTGCTTCGCTTGAAAATCCATTACTGAAGAAAGAACCAATTAAAATATATAATCCCAGCCGAAAGCAGTTTTCAGTAAAGAACAAGAAATTTGAAAAAAATTTTTATTGCCGGACTAACACCCGTTGTCAATTGACGACGAATAATTGAACAGTGTTGCCAATGTAAATGGGCTATATATTATGAACTTTTCTAAGATTTTTGCTGTCGTATCGCTCTTTTGAATTGTCGAAAGCCGCCCGCATTGAGGGCGGTGGTTTATTGAAAACTGCTTGGCGTTTCATTTCCATCCTCATCAGTACTAATCGATTAAATCATTTCCGTATGTTCTCATCAAATTGCTTTTATAAAAATATCACGACATAATGCAGCAGCCGGTCGCTCCTCATTAGATGAGATCAAAGCATTGCGAGAATTGCAGGATTTACGTGACCGGACGGACGGCTCGTCTGGAAAAGAGCGTTAGTGAATTTTTCAATAACATTTTCTTTAAAGACACTTCCAATATTGTTGTTGTAATGAATGTGAATTTTTTTTTTTTTCAACATTTCTTTATTCATTGCAATTTGTGAAACGTATTTTTTAAATTGAATTCTTATTTTTTGCACAGACAACAGTCATCGTTTACTCAATTTTCAGAAAGCTTCCATACTATTAACCGTAACATACGCAGTTTAGCATGGCGCCTATAATTCTCATTTTGTTTATAAAATAGTACACATAAGACTCGCAGAAATTCTGTGAATTTTTCACGAAGTCAAGTGGGAAATTTATGGGTTTTATCTCGTCAGAGCTTAAGATCTATCGATAGTGTCGACAATCGGTAAGTTCGATAATAGATAATTCGAACAAAATCGCAAAATAGCAAATCGAAAATTTCGATAATTTAATAATCGATCGACTTCAATTATCAATAATTGTAAGAATCGCAAATTATAACAATCGATATTTACATATTAATCGATAAATTTTATTATCGATAATATTCATAATAGAGAATTTTAATAATCGATCATTGTAAAAATCGATAACTTAAAAAGTAAAAAATTGCATAGTCGATAACTTGAAAAATCTATCACTTTAATAATCGATAACTTTAATAATCGATAAGTTAAATAATCGATAATTTTAATAGTCGATACTTGAAATTTTTTTACTTTTTATAATCGATAACTTTAATAATCGAAAATTTTAATTATCGATAATTTTAATATTGAACAATTTCGATATTGAAGAGCGACTGTTTTTAGGAATCTGAATCCATATAAAGCAACGCTCTCCGTTTCCGCCAGCATAACCGCCACCTTTCCAAAGCTGAAGTTAATATCAATGAATCAAAACTATCGGTAATCGTCAAAAATCATCGATCTTTTCGATAGTTCGAATTCATCGATAGCGCTATCGATTGTTTCTACAGCTCTACACCAAACTTTGAGTTTTAGCTGTCGCATTCCTTTTATTATTCAAATTACCGAAAGTATCCTTTTTTTTTTAAGTAAGGGGACGTCCATTAGTTGCGTCAACAAAACTAGGGGGGCAAGGGGTCTAGGAAATCTCACCAAGTCGGCAAATCGAGTGCGAAAAAGTCTCACTGAAACTCACCTTAGGGGGAAGGGGGCCAAAGCTGGAGAAAATATGTTGACATAATTAATAGATGTCCCCTAAAGAGAATAATTTCCTTGTTCGACTACTACTTCTACTACTACTGGAGATTCACCTGAGAAAACCTGTCCGATCAAATGCATTTTGCTTGTTCTGATAGTCATGACTCTTCATTTCAAAATTGCTCAAATCTTTCGATGACAAACTTCTGTATAGTCGGACAGATAACAAATGTTTGACATACCCAAATGCAATATCCTTACGAAGCTGACCATTTCTGAATATAAGTACATATTTAAAAAGATCCACTTCAAGTGTTTCTAGACATAACAAACATTGGCAACAAATAGGATAGATGTATGTACTTTCGATGCATACTCTGTCGGGTATAGAAAGAAAAAAAGTTATTTCGAAATTGGTCCTTTCCAAAACATTTGATTACCCGTTTTCAGGGAAGCGAGGAGGTCTGCTGATGAAAGGGTACTGGTTTATGCACGTCACCATTAACCCATTACTACAAAATAGTTAATGCATAAATAAAATTTCGCGACTCGAACCATTGGAAATTGGATGAACTTTAAGCACGAAAATTTTCTGGGTTTTTTTTTTCCTTCTATCGTTCGTTCCCGGTTTGCGTTTCTTTTCTTTTTACTCCTTCGTCTGTATTGCTGCTTTCATTTCATCTTGCACTATTTTGAACTGAACTTAGTCAAGCTTAGTTCTTCTCCTCTTCAATTTTGCATCCATCCATTGTCGTTTTTTCGCATTTTCATCATTCTTATGCATGGTCCATTATCGTTCGCTGCACAATAACAACAGAAGCAGCAGCAGCAGCAGGAACAACAACAAGAGCATCATAAAAACTATGATAAAGGGAAAGAGGAAGTCCTTTTTCACTTAAGAACTCGTTTACATTAATTTTGTATACGAAAGTATAAATGAAGGTGGTGTAGGTAGTGAGAAAGGACGAACGGATGACCGACCGAAAGGAGCGCTTTTCGGACGACTTGCAACACTGCCGAAGCGACTGGAGCAAGAATTGTTCTTACTTTTTTTTGTATTTTTTTTTTTGTAGTCGAAACGTTAATTTCAGCTATTCATTATTCTTTTTTTTTTTTTGTTTTCTTTTCATTTGCATGCATCTGTATCTGCTTGATTATTTGAACCATTTTTCGATATTATCTCTTAGGATCCCATCATTTGTATTTCTATCATATCTCGACATGCAAAATATTATATGAATCTGCATAAATGTTATAGGTCCTCCCGGTCCCCCGGGGCCTCCTGGTCCATCGATTCATGCGCGGCATAATAATAATGATGATGATGATGAAGAGACGCCCTATTTTTCCGCCTCGTCATGGAATATGAGAATCGTGCCAGGCGCAGTCATATTCCCCAACATTGATGAAATGACAAAGGTTCGTTCCCAGAATTCCAATGAAATAAATATTAAAAAAAGAAAATAAGAAAAAAATTCAAAAAAACACATTGTCAATGTTTTAATCTCTCAAATTAAATCCATTAAATTGATTGAACGGCTTTTTTTCACCCCCCCCATCTACTTTCGTTACATTTAACAGCGGTCCGCTATGAATCCACCTGGCACTCTGGCGTACATAACCGAAGAGGAAGCATTGCTCGTGCGTGTCAATAAAGGATGGCAATATATTGCGGTAAGTGCCGAACATAACAAATTGAATTCCAAAGAAATTTCCAATGCATCTATTAAATGAAATGTCCTATTGCTATTTCGAACAAACTCTTATCGGATAACGCAGAGCAGAGCAGACAAATTATTACGAAATATAATCGGCTTAATGTAAAATCAAATTCCCATTCAATCGAATCGAATCGAATCGAATTCCATCGATTGACTTTCCAAGAAACCCAAGTACTCCCGACCTGTGTATTTAAGCCGTATTAATTAAGTTGGACAGCAATCCATTAGTGCGGTTGTAAGTAGAAAAAAAAAACGAGGATTTGATATTCATTAATAATTTTTGAAATTGGAATTGAAATTTTCATTAAGGCAAATAGATTGCGGAAAGTTGAATCTGGCAACTTCATACATTAGATGAATTTTTTCGCGTGAAATGTAATGTGGAATGAAATTCCATTGAATTGTGTAATTTTTTTTTTTTTTGAGAAGACAACAAAATTTCAAGCCAATCGAAATATAATTTTAAAATAGCATAACTGAGCACCGCAGCCACAACCGCAGCCATTGCAACAACTATCAACACCACCGCTGGCCGCAGTATTGCCTCGAGTAATTCATATCGAGGAAAACATGTTTTGATTTGTTGCTTTGTTTGTCTAAAACACACTTGTTGTAAGCAGTGAATGAACTTTACATTCGTCCCTTTTTATTTCGTGAAAGTGATGACTCTTTTCATCCAAAAAAATCTTCCACAATTTTATTACAAATACTCTGATTTATGGTTTTAAGAGCGAAAGCTCTGATTTTTCTCCGCGAAAATTTAGTATCGTTATGTATAAGTATACCCTGCTGAAGATGGGTATAAAATTGAAATGAAATTAGATCGATGTATTCTTTTGCATTTTGAGACATCAACGAGAATTTTCCGGTTTTCGAAGACTTATTTCTAGTCCCGACTAATACTTGAACTCCTTGGAGTATTGTCGAAAGTTTTATTGTCAGCGTATAAAACAATCCTTTGAGCAAAGCCGGACAACGTTCGACAAATCAAGGTCCGGAGCCCTCTCTCTCGCTTTCTCTCTCACTTTCTCTCTCGCCTTCTCTCTCGCGTTCTCTCTCGCTTTCTCTCTCGCCTTCTCTCTCGCCTTCTCTCTTCTCGCCTTCTCTCTTCGCTTTCTCTCTCGCTTTCTCTCTTCGCTTTCTCTCTCGACTTTCTCTCTTTCGCTTTCTCTCTCGCCTTCTCTCTCTCTCTCGCCTTCTCTCTCGCTTTCTCTCTCGCCTTTCTCTCTCGCCTTCTTCTCTCTCGCTTTCTCTCTCGCTTTCCTCCTCTCTCTCGCCTTCTCTCTCGCCTTCTCTCTCGCCTTCTCTCTCGCCTTCTCTCTCGCCTTCTCTCTCGCCTTCTCTCTCGCTTTCTCTCTCGCCTTCTCTCTCGCCTTCTCTCTCGCTCTCTCGCCTTCTCTCTCGCCTTCTCTCTCGCTTTCTCTCTCGCCTTCTCAATCGCCTTCTCAATCGCTTTCTTTCTCGCTTTCTCTCTCGATTTCTCTCTCGATTTATCTCTCGCTTTCTCTCTCGCTTTCTCTCTCGCCTTCTCTCTCGCTTTCTCTCTCGCCTTCTCTCTCGATTTCTCTCTCGCTTTCTCTCTCGCTTTCTCTCTCGCTTTCTCTCTCGCTTTCTCTCTCGCTTTCTCTCTCGCTTTCTCTCTCGCTTTCTCTCTCGCTTTCTCGCTCGCCTTCTCTCTCGCCTTCTCTCTCGCTTTCTCTCTCGCCTTCTATCTCACTTTCTCTCTCGCCTTCTCTCTCGCCTTCTCTTCAGACCTGGCTTCCGTACACTGTTGATCCCTGCGTTTCTCCCACAATCTTGATAACTTTATCATTTTTATCTCCCACTAAACCGTCGACAAAGGATGTCTTCGGGGTCCATTTTATGTGGACTAGGATTATCGGCGGTGCCTCCGAATTAGAGAGGATAAGGTTGCACTCACGAAACCAAATCCCTAACCTCTTTAGCATTTATTCTCAAATGTGTTGTCGTTGTGTGTGAAAATTGCGTACATTTCTCAATTCGGTGGTTGTTCCTTTATAAAATTCGATGAAATTTCTTACATAAAATATTTTCGAATATATATCAAGGAATCAATTGCTTGGTAAATAAAAAAAAAAATAAAAAAAATTAACTAAAAGATAACAAGATAAAGCGAAATGTGCGTCTTAAAAAGGGGGCAATTCGTTGAAGAAGAGAAATCGGAATTGGAATCAAAATCGAAATCAAATCCAAATGCAAATGCAAATGCTTAAGACAGAGGAGCTTTAGATCCAAGGATATCGTTCAGCCAATAACCTATAAGCAACAACAACAACAACACAACAACAGCACAGCAGCGCAACGACGACAACAACAAAAGGCAATATAAACAACGGCAATTACAATAGGAACCTTATTGATACACTTCACATCCGGCAGCGTAAGATTTTAAACGACGTCGCACACCCCAAAACATGGCAACACGCATACACACACACACACACACACACAAAGAAACGTCCCAGCCGGAAATGTCCCGGTTAAACAATCAATGATTTCAGCATGACATAGAGCCGCGACTCCTCCTGATTATACACCAACTTTCTAATGAAATTAACACACAAGCGGCATTGGCAGTCATAAGAGCATATGTCACGAGTTGGTCATCGAAAGTGGAGTAGATCTACTCCGTCGTATCGATACCTCTATCGATGACAGTGCCATTGTAGTTGCGATGAATAATAACATTTCCTCTCGATGACAATGCCATAGCAATTGAGAAGTACTCAAATTTTCCCCTTGATATCCTTGGTGAAAAAATTTATGAATTGGTCATTTATGAGAAAATTTCCGGCTGGGGTTGCATGTTTGTATAACCGACGTTATATACATATTAAAATAAAAATTGCTCCCAGCGGTAACATTATTTTATTGAAGATCTCAATGATTTTGACATACACTCGGTTGCGAAGGTTCCGACAGCAACTCAGCGCTTTGAATGTATGATTGTTTTCGGTTAGTGGAAACTTCAAATACAAAATACTCTGCACTGTGCACTGTGTGCTGCGTATGTGTTCGTGTTCGTGTTCGTGTTCTTGAAATAACAACAGTGATTGCCTTGAGAATTTTTTTTTATTTTACAGTGTTTGCCAAATACTTGAATTTCAATACGCGTCGAGCGTGGAGTGCTCAGCAATAATGTCAACGAAGGAAGCAAATTTGAAAGAAAAAAGAAAAAAAATTTATCCACTAAGCGGGGACCAGGGAGCACACATTTGTACATGCATACATTTGGTAGTAACAACAAAATGTAAAAGGCAAATGTTCGTGCAGTAAATTTTTACAATAAAATTAGACAGCATCGTTTAATGGCTCACAGCAAACGAAATATTTGTATTTGGTAAGAGAACTTGAAAAATTAAGGACCTCGTTATCGTAGGAAGGAATTTATGATAATTTCAATATGAACACATATAATTTCGATGGAAAAAGCCATAAATCTAGCAAGCTCAAAAGGACGACTGTATGACTACAAACAAAATCCCTGCTTTAAACGCTTTAATACTGTTAATCCAAATATGCGTATGTACATCATTAGGACATACATATGTATATAGTTTGATTCCATTTCTATCTGCTGGAAAATCAATCCGCAGATCAAGTCACAACTTCGGTCTGAGATCAAAAAGCGTGCTGAAACTAGGTCCCTGTTTTTATTAGTGAGACTTTTGTCGGGTCCAACGGAAGTTTATGGGTCCTGCCTTGCTTCCTTTTACGCTAATATGCAGCCATTAAGTATGCTGCAAAAATTTTTTCTTTTCTTTTCTGGACACGTTCAAAAGACTGCTTTTGAACTACAGTCGAAATCGATTGTAAGAGACCCGGTTATAACAGACTATCCTCCGATCCCTTATATACAGATATACTTATAACAGATATCGCTTCTAGTAGACATATCGCTTGCAAAATACACGTCCCCGCAGCCCCCAAATATATCGTTTGTAACAGACAAATGACTGATTTCTTTGCGTACGACGTATACAATGTAGTGTTATATTTATTGCGAGAATGAGAATGAGAGAGAGAGAGAGCGAAAGAGAGCGAAAGAGAGCGAAAGAGAGCGAAGAGAGCGAAAGAGAGCGAAAGAGAGCGAAAGAGAGCGAAAGAGAGCGAAAGAGAGCGAAAGAGAGTGAAAGAGAGGTAAGAGAGTGAAAAGAGAGTTGAGAGAGTGAAAGAGAGAGAGTTGAAAGAGAGTGAAAAAGAGAGTGTGAGAGTGTGAAAGAGAGTTAAAGAGAGTGAAAAAGAGTGAGAGAGAGTGAAAGAGAGTGAGAGAGAGAGAGTGAAAGAGAGTGAAAGAGAGTGAAAGAGAGTGAAAGAGAGTGAAAGAGAGTGAAAGAGAGTGAAAGAGAGTGAAAGAGAGTGAAAGAGAGTGAAAGAGAGTGAAAGAGAGTGAAAGAGAGTGAAAGAGAGTGAAAGAGAGTGAAAAATAGAGTGAAAGAGAGTGGAAAAGAGTGAAAAAGAGTGAAAAAGAGAGTGAAAGATAGTGAAAGAGAGTGGAAGAGAGTGAAAGAGAGAGTGAAAGAGAGTGAAAGAGAGTGAAAGAGAGTGAAAAAGAGAGTGAAAAGAGTGAAAGAGAGTGAAAAAGAGAGTGAAAAAGAGAGTGAAAGAGAGTGAAAGAGTGAAAGAGAGTGAAAGAGTGAAAGAGAGTGAAAGAGAGTGAAAGAGAGTGAAAGAGAGTGAAAGAGAGTGAAAGAGAGTGAAAGAGAGTGAAAGAGAGTGAAAGAGAGTGAAAGAGAGTGAAAGAGATGAAAGAGAGTGAAAAGAGTGAAAAAGAGAGTGAAAAAGAGAGTGAAAAAGAGAGTGAAAAAGAGAGTGAAAAAGAGAGTGAAAAAGATTGTGAAAAAGATTGTGAAAAAGAGAGTGAAAAAGAGAGTGAAAGAGAGAGTGAAAGAGAGAGAGAGAGAGAGAGAGAGAGAAATTGAATCTTTTACTTCGAATTCTCCATAAGTCTCTTGATAACGATGATTTGAATTATTTTCGTTTGACTGTATTAACTCAATTCGAAGCTATCCTGATCATTCATATTATTAAAATTTCAGACCTCGTGACCTATTTTTGCCCGCGAACTCAGTCACACAAGAGCCAAGGTGACTCTTTAAAAACAAGTTTTTCTTGTAGGGACATTTTCCCCATCGAAGCTGATTTCGCTATAACAATGTCATAAAGTTTGATATCCTGCTTATATGTATGTATGTGTATACATATTCAACAAGAGTTCGGTGTGTGTGCGTATGTGTATGTTCATGTGTGGGTGAGTGTGCAGGATGCTAGCTCCAAACTATCTTGTTATATCATCACATGCGGAACAGCACTCAAAACGAAATCCATTTCGCGGAATTTCACAATAAAAAATAAAAAAATTCTTTAACCATCTTCGCCCCGCGCCAGCACTAAAGCATTCCCAAAAGATTTTGTAGTTAAGTTGGGTACGGTGCAGCTGAATGATGAACAAAACGACATTGACTACGAGCCCTGCACACATTCAATGCGATTTCTTGACTTGAAACTGAAGTTGGCAATGAATTGTTTTATGGGGTAGGTATGTATGTAAAAATGTACAGTATTTATGTAGGTTTGTTTTTTATGAATGTATGTGTGCGTGTGTGTGTGTGTGTGTGTACACATACTTGCATGACAAAGAGAAGATATAAAAGTTCAACTCATCAAAAGCGTTTTTTAAATGAATTTCCATTATATGTTTTTATAATGGCACGATTGATCCTTGATCATGGATGTCATCAAATTGAGCAAGGCGTTTGATAGCTTTGACTTCATAGTACTTTGTTGACTAAAGCTGCTGCTTGTACGGCTGCTTTCTTCGCATCTTCATTTCACGAAACAATGAGACCGAGACATGACAAAGCGTAATGCGCGTACATTGTCGAAAGTGTTCCCAAATGTTGAATTGCATTTGGTTTTTATTTTATCAAAAAAGAATTGAAATTCATTATCGGGAGGTGGGAAGCAAAAACGGAAAAGAGAAAAAAAAAAAAAAACTACGAAACAAATCGAAAACGAATGATATTGAAATCGCATTTCCTGATTTTATCTCAATAGATTATCCATATGTAACCATAACAATATATAATCGGGAAAAATTAAAGTGATCAGAAAGATATATAAAGATTAGAGATAAGGGGACGAATAGACGATGAGATGGAGAGATGAAGGAATGAAGAAATGAAGAAATGAAGAAATGAAGCAATGAAGCAATGAAGAAATGAAGCAATGAAGAAATGA
The DNA here is from genome assembly GCA_020466095.1 of Chlorops oryzae. Lineage (NCBI taxonomy): Eukaryota > Metazoa > Arthropoda > Insecta > Diptera > Chloropidae > Chlorops > Chlorops oryzae. Next base: position 147,169,276 of record CM035806.1, read on the forward strand.
AGGATTGAAGAAATGAAGGGTTGAAGAAATGAAGAATTGGATGGTTGAAGAAATGAACAAATGAAGAAATGAAGAAATGAAGAAATGAAAAAATGAAAAAATTAAAAAATGAAAAAATGAAAAAATGAAGAAATGAAGAAATGAAGGGTTGAATAAATGAAGAATTGAAGAATTGAAGGTTTGAAGAATGAAGGGTTGAAGAAATGAATTGAAGGTTGAAGAAATGAAGAAATGAAGGGTTGAAGAAATGAAGGGTTGAAGAAATGAAGAATTGGATGGTTGAAGAAATGAAGAAATGAAGAAATGAAGAAATAAAAATGAAGAAATGAAGAAATGAAGAAATGAAGAAATGAAGAAATGAAGAAATGAAGAAATGAAGAAATGAAGAAATGAAGAAATGAAGAAATGAAGAAATGAAGATATGAAGATATGAAGATATGAAGAAATGAAGAAATGAAGAAATCAAGAAATGAAGAAATGAAGAAATTGAAAAAATGAAAGAAGATATAGAAAAATTGAAAGAAAATGAAAGAAATTAAGAAATGAAGCAATGAAGAAATGAATGAAGTTACGAAACATGAAGTAAATGAAATAATTAAGAATGAAAGATAGATGATGATTAGTCATTGAAGCAATTGAAGTCATATTGAAGAAATGAAGATAAGCATGAGAGAATGAGAATTGAAGTGTTTGAAGTGAAGGTCGATTGAATGAATGAAGAATTGAAGGGTTGAAGACTGATCTGAGGGTTAAAGATTTAAGAAATGTGGGATATGATTTTGACTTCATTGTCATTGATTCAGTCACCGATTGAGTCATTGATTAAGTCACCGATTGAGTCATTGATTGAGTCACCGATTGAGTCATTGATTGAGTCATTGAATGAGTCATCGTTTAAATCATTGAGTCCTCAGCAGTTGATTAGAAAGACTGATTTCTGAGTTCTATATTGCATTTATGTCTGTTGGCAGTCATGCATGTTTTGTGGCACTATACATTGTGCAGTGCAGGAGCCAAATCAAGGACATTGCAGCTCGATTTCCTGACTTGCCTCACAGTGAAATTCCCCGCTTTCGAGTTTTGGTCTTATTCCCACTCTTGTAGACAAATATTCCAGCAGTGGTAGCATGCATCTGCCGAAGTGCAGTCCTCAAGGAGGTCTGTATGTGTGAAGCTAAAAATTTCGACTTTTCTTTTATTTTCAGTCGAAGACTGTTGCGGGTCTGAGTCAAGTTTCTGTAACCGAAAGCTTTGCGGAAATTATTTTTATCGCAACAATTTCATGGTTCATTTCTTTGATATCTTCTGCCTCGATATGCTGTGTGCGTTGTGCTCATTACAGATTCGATATCGACTGAATTAGGAGAAAAATCAACCTCAAAATCTAAGATTCCATTTGACTTTTTTGTTTTCTTAAATTTCCCTAATTCAATCTCTGTTTGTTGACAAATAACAAAAAAAAAAAATGATTTTTTTTAAATTTTCATAAGGTCTTCGTTTTTATTTACGAAATGCATATTCTGTGCCCTACATACACAGGTTTATACACATACAGCTATACAAAGACAAAATATTCAGCATCGCTTGTTGGGGAAAATGGCCTTGTCTCTCAAATTCACAAAATGGACCAAATCGAGGAATACACTCACATTCATTATGCAAATCACATTTGGTGCAAATGTCTCTCCATTTGTCTATTTGAATAGAAACAGCAAAATTCAAGCAAGTTTAAAATATCCAACCTAGCTTAGTCCCTTAGCTTAACGTTGCAGCCATAGCGATAGTGTGTCTGTGATAGAAAAGGAAATACGCAGGAGCGGCTCTTTTCAGCTCCAATCAATGGGGCGCCTTTAGAAAAGTGGCGCTGCAATCATTCCATCACACAATTCCTCTGAGCAATATTGAAATATGAACGCCTTTTGAAGGAATTCAAAAGAAATAAATTAACATAAAATCACAACGAAATAACCTCCAATTTAATGAAGTATAATTTTTCAAAATCAAATTATAAATAAATTTAATTGAATTCCTTTTGTTTTTTTTTTTTTTTTTTGGTAAATTTTTCAACGGCCTAAACATTGAGAATAGCCCGTCCCTGGATGGCGCTCATTCAGACGACAGCTTCCTTTTCTTGGCAAAGATTTTTCGAATTGAAATAAATCGAGAGAAAACGCTACTTATTTGGACAAATTGACATTGACAGTTTGTATTCTTCGAGATTGACAATGTTTGCATAAGTAGCTGTAGCTGGCTAACTGACTGATTGAGTGAATGACTGACTGACTCATCCACTTACCGACCGACAGACTGCACAAACCGGCAAAGTCATTTAAGATGCTGAGGACTTTTCGCGAAAGCATGTGTGCCCTTTGTCTCGTTTCCCTCCATTTTCTCGTCATTTTTTCCATTTTATACCATTCTGCAGTCTTTCAGTATTTTCTTCGCAAATATTTTTCTCAAGCATTCGCAGAGCATTTAATATAGGAATTTGTACGCAGGTTTTCGTGTGTGTTTGTGCGTCTGTTTGTGTGTATTGATTGGGTTACTGACTGACTCATCCACTTACCGACGACAGACTGCACAAACCGGCAAAGTCATTTAACGATGCTGAGACTTTCGCGAAACAAATGTGCCCTTTGTCTCGTTTCCTCAATTTCTCGTCATTTTTTCCATTTTATACATTCTGCAGTCTTTCGTATTTTCTTCGCAAATATTATCTCAAGCATTCGCAGAGCATTTAATATAGGAATTTGTACGCAGGTCTCTCTCGTGTGTGTCTCTGTGCGTCTGTTTGTGTGTCTCTGTCTGGGTCTAGCAACATCTGAAGAAGACTGAAAATGATCACACGTCTCGATACCAATTACGTCCCAATCAGAAATCTATCTGTTCAATCAAATATTCTCTCTCTCTCTCTCTCTCTCTCTCTCTCTCTCTCTCTCTCTCTCTCTCTCTCTCTCTCTCTCTCTCTCTCTCTCTCTCTCTCTCTCTCTCTCTCTCTCTCTCTCTCTCTCCTCTCTCTCTTCTCTCTCTCTCTCTCTCTCTCTCTCTCTCTCTCTCTCTCTCTCTCTCTGTCTCTCTCTCTCTCTCTCTGTCTCTCTCTCTCTCTCTCTCTCTCTCTCTCTCTCTCTCTCTCTCTCTCTCTTCTCTCTCTCTCTCTCTTCTCTCTCTCTCTGTCTCTCTCTCCCTCTCCCTCTCTATTGTTGATGCAACCTCTCATTTATATCTAAATACATGGGCTCAAAATTCTTCTCTTAATGCTCTAATTCTCTGTCTCTTCTCAATGAAATTCAGTTTTCATGAAGGAGCAAATCAAATTAATAACAAATCTATTCTCTTAGCAAAAATCTATCTCATAGCAATAAAACACTCTAGCTCGACTTCAAAAATCAAATATTACTCAACTCTCATTCTCTGTTCTACTCGAAAATTGCAGTAACTTGTCTGTCTCTCTTTGGCAGACAAGACAAGACAACAACAATGTCTACTGTAATTTGCGAGTAAACAAAATGGAGTTTGGTAATCTCTCTGATTTCTTTTCAAGTCGGCTAGTCTTCTTTACTCTTCTCTCTATCTAATAAATCTCTCTCTCTGTCTAAGTCTAATCTCTGTCTCTCTAATTTGATTTGCTCCTCTCATGATAATGAATTTCATTGACAGGGACAAAAGTATAGGCGTTAAAAAGAATTTTAGCCATATGTGAAGCATTTCGGTTGGGGATATTTTCCTACCATCTTTTATGATTTCAAAAGAGGCAAATACTTAGTCAAATAAAATCTAAAATATTTTGCAAAAATTCATCGTTCATCCTAAGATTTTCTGCTTGAATTCCAATACGAATAGTTACCACTGAATGACCATCGATTCTCTCCATTAATTCTCTTCTTGGCTTTTGTGCCTTACAAGCGTAAGGTTTGAGAAAAGGCGCCAATTTCTCAATATAATGACATGTTTCTAAAAAGATTTTTTCCTACTCTAGACATCTATCTGTCCTTCTGGGCAAACAAAAATGCCCTGAACTCTGCGTCCGACGACCGAACAACGAACCGAACAAACTTCAACAAAGAGAGACTTTATGCCACTTCTTCTCTCTTGGCTAAGCAAATAAATCAATGAAAGACAAAGTTTATTGCGCATATATATGGGACATCTCTATGGTATGGAAGCAAGAAACAAAAAACATTGAACAACAAAGACGGTTGTCTTTTGTGTGAGCAGAAACTGACATCTTAGCAGCCTTTGTTGATATTATCGTTCCAATTATGTACATTTACTCAAGACGTTTTGATAGATTTTCCAATCCCTAGAAATATTTTTCGGATGGCTCTGACTCTGTATGACTCTGAAACGAACGCGAAATCCTGACCAAAAACAATGCTTAAAGACTTTAATAAAGAGACATCATTTCGAAGTGACTCCAAAATGAAACGATATGGGTCAGATACGAGTGCCGTTGAAGTCATGTATTACGACTCCTACACACATACATTCATATTTATATCAAGCCATACAACACATAGTGGGGAAGCTTCATACATTTCTTGGAAAAAAGTAGTAGAAGGAGTAGTCCAATGAAAGTAAAAATTGGAACACCTGGTTTTATGAATGTAACTAAGAAAAAAAAAAACAAAAAGTTGTCAAAATTGGTCAACCCCTAGGGGTACCTCCCATAGACCCATAGTTAAAGCTTTGTATGGTAGCTACCTCTAAAACTCAACCGATTTTTACGAAACTCAGTCAGCATGTTGGCATTGCAAAAATATGGATGTATGCCAAAAATTATTCAAATCAGTCAGACCCTAGGGGTACCTCCCATAGACCTATAACTATAGTTTTGTATGGTAGCTACCTCTAAAACGTCTTGTCTTGTCTTTTTTTTTCTACCACAGTGTTATTATTCTGATCTGATCTTAATTTCCCTGTGAAGAGTTAAAGTCAAGAATTTTTAAGTAATAATCTTTTATGAGAAATATCGTTCACTCTGCATGCATAAGTGTTGACGGTGACGTGCACTAAGGACGATTTCCGTGAAGTCTATTGAAACTGCAAGAGCTTACAAAAGAACTAAAGGCATGTATATACATACATATGCATGTGTGTAGTGTAAGGTACGTATCCCAGCCGGAAATTTTCTCAATTGCAATGGCATTGCCATCGAGAGGAAATATTATTCATCGCAACTCCAATGGCATTGTCATCGATAGAGGTAACGATACGATGGAGTAGATCTACTCCAAATTCGATAACCAATTCGTGACATGTACTCTGATGACGGTCAATGCCGCCTGTGTGTAAATTTCATTAGAAAGAAAAACTTTCATTAGAAAGTTGTCGTATAATCAGGAGGAGTCGCAGCTCTATGTCATCCTGAAATCATTGAATTTTTTCACCGGGACATTTCCGGCTGGGATGTTCTACGCGTGTGAGTGTATGCGTACGCATGTACGAGGAACATGTAAGGACCCCATGCGAAATTTTCAAACAAGCATCAATCATTAATCACGTTGAATGTTGAACATTGGACGGCGTCGGACGGTTTCGGACGGAACATTAAATGAACGCTTAACACTAATAGTGCTCAAAGTCTAAAACTCAAATACAAAATGAAATTCGAATAGAAATTCAAACTACTGCTCGAACTCATGGACTCGATTTCGAGCACAAAATTCAAACTCTCTTGAAAACGAGTTAAATGCGCTCATAGCCTTTTTAATTTATGGTCTAACCGATTCGGTATTCTGTTGTGGCAGTTGATTAATAGCGCTTCGCTCCTCAAAGCCAGCTCAAAATTTTGTGACAACTTTCCACTTTTCTGCCATTTCAATTTGAACAAAATGACGAAGAGCAAATAACCAACGGATGGACGGACGGACGGACGTACGGACGGACACAGAGCGAGCCTGGTTTACTTTTCATTTTATATAACCACACTCAAAAAATTGAAAGCAACAACAGAGATATCTTAAATGAGAAACGAAAAGGGAAAGGGAAATGGAAACAATAACAACGATAACAACAACAACAACAATATCAGCAACGGCAATAACAACAATGACCAACAAGAACAAAATGGAGTAATTAAAAGTTTTGTCATCGCTTGTTTGAAAGCAAAATTCGACCTTTAGGGCAAATGTAAAGTATGCATAGCATACGTATGTTATCTGTGGGCCAAAGGCGCACATGCATTACACACAATAATACACACATGTATTCGCCATGCAGGTATGCTATATTTGCTTTAAAATATGAAAGGATATATGCGTCTGTCTCACGCAATGTAAACATTTGCGGAAAGTTTAAGTTTTCCATTCCGAATTGTTTACTTATTCTTTCCTACCTTTTTCATTTGATTGATAAGTTTGTTCGTTTGTTTTATTTTTTTGATTTTTCCTTTTCTTTATCTTCATCTTGTAATCCATTTCGTCTTCCCATTGGAAGCATTCGTAGGCGTCTTCCCTGCAATTGGATCTACATAAGTCTTTTTGTTTTTTTTTGAAGAGAGGAGTCCTTTAAAATTTAGTTCATTGGGTCAATACTTCAATTGAATACCTTTTTTCGTATATTTCTCTTCTATTTCTTTGTTTTTCCAACACTTGTTCGCATCGCTACTTCGTTTTCTTCTTCTTAGTTTTCTTCATCGCCAGGCCTGTAGAGAGAGATTTCGGTCCCGGGGGCTTTTTTCCGGGGTCCTCACAAAAATGTGCGACAAAAAAAAAAAAAAAAAAACAAAATCCCATTACCAATTGTGGGCCCCTTCAGAAAGCCCGGGTCCGCACGAAAATCCCCCTTTTCCACCCCCCTCTCTACAGGCCTGTTGATCGCTCTTAACCACAGCAAATTGAATATCAAAGATTTTCGTCAGTAAATATTAATGCCAGCCTTACAAGACTTACCAATCAGAATCCCCAACAATGTCAATATACAAAATCTTATCAAGGAATTCATGAGATTCTTCTGACTAAAGAACCATCGTTGGATAGTGTTGCCATTCAGAGAAAACATTTTTTTAAACATGCTTTTTTCGATAGCTTATGAGGGCTGTATATGAGCTATGTTGGTTAATATTTTGAGTCTCAAGTCGGGATAAAGTATCCAATCTCTGCTTTCGTGTATATAAACTACAAATTTTACTAGTTTTATTGATCATTTTGTGCATCACTTATTGCAATTTCTTGGAAGAATATTTTAAGTCTCGAGAAAGAAGCTTCTTATATTCCAAACTTGATATGAAGAACAGGAGATAAATGATATCGTCTGAAATATTACGAAATTTTGATTAATTTACTATAAGAAATGGGCATGTGACTCTCGAAGTTGTCAAACTATGTCCCAATAAGTTATCAAAGGCACTACCATCAAAATATGTAGCATATTTAAAGGCGTACACTTGTAGCTTTCATTGCTTACATGATGACCAATTTATATTCAATAATATCAAAATGATTTCATGGGCATTGATTTTGGGTGAAAAGTGCTTTCATGCTGTCGTACCTTTTTCCTACAACTCCTTGTTATAGATAACACGGCTTTACTTTGTCCTTGAGAATCTGCTTAGACCGTTTAAGTGTTATTGACTACGTACAAATTAAGTTATATGGATTAGTTAAATAAATTATTTGGTTTCTTTATATCATCTCAGGTAAGCGTTGAGAAAAGGATCTAAAGTGAAATCCACATCATCCGATAAGAGACTTTAATATTTCAAAATTAACAACAACAATTCTTTGAACAATAATAATATTGTGTGGTATTGTTGAATTCAAAGTTTGACCTCCCTGAGAAACATTTCAAAATTAATGAACATCTATTCTCAGCAAACATATTCGGAGTGCATAGAAACATGAGTCTGAAACATGAAAAAAAAAAAAATAACAGGCTCATCTATATTTATGAGTTGCATTTGACATGCATATCATTATTCGTAGGGTACCTATAAATTGGACAGTGCCGCATAAATTCCCATTTTACCCATACGAGAAAAGTGCGCTACCCCATTGGCAGTCTGTTAAGCACTTTGCTGCGTTTGCTACACTCATGTTATACACATTCCTATACGCAATCGCAAAAGAACGCATTTTTTTATTTGCTCGGCTTGCATCCAACAAAGATGTATTTTCGATTCAGGTTCAATAATCCTGGGAGTTGCTTACGTTTGATTATTCTACAAGGGCTTCTTCGTCCATGGTCGACATAATATTCAGTAGATTACTATGGTTCAAGAAATAAAAATGTTCGGAATTTTAACTTTTATTTCAATCGCTTTATTTGTATATTGCTCTATACGTATTTCGGCGAATTCGGTTCCGCCTTTATCAGGATGATTCCTAATTCTTACTATGGGTCGGTCCAGATGCAAACATACACTGAGCGATCGTAACCATGATTTTTTTTAAAAGGGCACATTGTTATTCACAGTCCTTTTGATTTTCGACCATAACAAAAATTTTAAAAGAAAAATGGTTGAGTCAATAACATTTTTGGTTGATTTGAAAGGAAATATGTTTAATTAAATTTCTTTTCGTTCGGTATAATTCTCATTTGCTTTATAAAATATGATATATAAGATATTCATTCATCTTAGAACTTTTTAAGCAATGCAAAAGCAGTGACGACAACAGAGTCACCAAATCGGATGAAGTCCATCCGATTATTGTTTTGGGGGTTATGTTCAGGAGAGGGCTCTGTGGCCATTTGCTTTAAACGTTAATTAAATTTGTTTTGACATTTCTTCTCTTATCGATATTTTAGAAAAATTTTTTTATTTTATTTTAAAAATTATCTTGTCATTTCAATTACGTCCGTGGTTGGTTCAACAATTTAAATTTTATATCCATTTTTGAAAATTATCATGTCAATTCAACCTGAAATATGGTTGACTCAAAAGCAGGGATCGAAAATAACAATTATTTTTGAAATTTAAAGTTAAAAAGTCAAAGGGAAAGAGTTTGCGTATTCGATATTTACATTGAGAAATGTAATGCTTTTTAGGCAAGGAGTGGTAATCTTCAAGAATTTTTATTTTTTTGATTTTTTTCAAAAAAGTAAAAAAATAACGGTTATTTTTGACTTTTATTTTTTTGGTCAAAAATAACAATTAAAATTTGACTTTTATTTTTTAAGTCAAGAATAAAAATCAAAATTTGATTTTTATTTTTTAAGTCAGAAAAAAAAGTTAAAATTGATTTCTATTTTTTCAGTCAAAAATAAAAATTCAAATTTGATTTTTATTTTTTCGATCATATTTAAAAGTTAAAATTTAACTTATATATTTTTGAGCAAAAATAAAAATTAAAATTTAATTTTTATTTTTTTGATCAGATTTAAAAATTAAACTTTAACTTAAATTTTTTCGGGCAAAAATAAAAGTTGAAGTTGTAATCGCATGTAAGGAAGTTTACATCGGCTATGCCGATTGCACACATACCTTTTCCTCAGCTTCAAATATCGCACCCTTGCTACTAAACCACCGCAATTCAAAAATTTTTTCATCTAATTTTTCATGTTTGACCGCATTTTACTGTACCAACACAACACTTAGAAAATTTACCTTAAAATTAATACCTTCAGCAGTTAATTAAGAATATTAACAACGTGTGAAAAATATCTTCTTTACGAGGTCTCGAAAGTGACTGGATATTTTATGAGAAGTGCGGAATTTTGAATTGTGCCGCTTTAGGAGCAAGAGTGCGATATGTTAAAAAAGAAAGTCTCAATTTTGGTAGTATTTTGCGAATTTCGCGAATTGTGGTCGTTATCAAATTTTAACGGTAAGAGGGCATTATATCTGGCTGCGAAATACTCAATTCAAAAGAGTCAAAATAAAAGTTTTGCGAAATTTCGCGAATGGTGGCCATGGTCAAAGCTAAACCCCAATAGAGCACTTTATTTAGTTGCTAAACGCACGATTTCAAATAGTGAAATTTAAATTTTGCAAAATTTCGCGAATAATGGCCATGGTCAAATTTTAACACCAAGAGGACATTATAACTGGCTGCTAAATACACAATGAGAAGTAGTAAAAATTAAAATTCTTTTTATAAATATATCCAAATAACTGACAATAATTTTTTAAAGATGATAACCATATTTATAGCAATGTTGCAAATACTCTTTATCCAAAGTTTAAGTCTATAAAATAGCTATACCCACTCCACATTTCAACAGTCTGAGATGTATAGTGAAAAACTTATCCGCGAAAAATCGTAAATATCGTGATTTTTGAAACTTCTTTTTGAAACCATTTACCACGACCCAAGAAGGGACTACGAAAGAAACTGGTACGCAGTTTTTCAAACATATACCAAAGGCAAGTGCATGCCAAATTTCAGTATGATACCTTTCATGGTTTAGGATTAAAATACGAAAAACTAATTTGTGACCGACAGACAGACAGACAGACATGGCAAACTTAATATACCCACGATATGAGGCAGGTGAGGAAGAGAGGGAAATGGAAAAAAACATAAATAGTCGCGCTTAGCGTTCGAGACGTTTTTGCAATTCTAGGTATATAGTCGAATCAGAATGCCCCATTCATCGACCAACGTAGGTGACTCGTGTATCATTGAAAAATGTGCACATAGCTGCTATTAAAATTTTGGGATTCAGCAGAACTAGTTTATCAGTCACGTCCTTGTTCATAAATTTTTTACCCTCGAAGAATGCAGACCCCTCAGCGGGCCCAACAACTGACATTTCCACTTATGGGTGCGATCTTGCGAGCGACCAACTATATCATTGCACTTGTTTATTTTTTATTTTTGCCTGAAAAAATTTAAGTTAAATTATTACTTTTAAATCTGATCGAAAAAATAAAAATCAAACTTTAATTTTTATTTTTGCTCGAAAATATATAAGATAATTTTTAACTTATAAATCTGATCGGAAAAATAAAAATCAAATTTTTATTTTTATTTTGGACTGAAAAAAAAATCGATTTTAACTTTTTTTTCTGACTTAAAAAATAAAAATCAGAAATTGATTTTTATTCTTGACTTAAAAAATAAAAGTCAAATTTTAATTGTTATTTTTGACCGAAAAAATAAAAGTCAAATTTTAACTGTTAATTGTTGACGGAAACTTTATACGTTAAGAAATAACGATTATTTTTTGACTTTTAAAATAAAAGTCATAACAGTTACGGTCCCTGCTCAAAAGGAAAATCTTTATTTTTTCCAACAAGAAAAATTATTATATTTAAAAATATTCCTTGTTGAAGCCGTTTTTGTTTTCCTTTTGATTAAACCAGTTTTCTGGTTGATTTTTTTCTCTGTGTACAAAAAAATAGAGATGGTGCATCATTTTCGAGTTGTATTGTTCTCGGCTTGTACCGGATTTTCAGCATCGAACACGCCACTAGACAGCGTAACGATTGTTTTGTTGCTTTTTTCGGTAACTCTACGATTTCCATATTGCTTTAAGGTCCCACTGCGAAAGCTTTATCAAACTTGAAACGAATAATTTGCGGATTATTATGTTTGCTCTTTCGCCCTTAACTATAACAGTCTCTTCCCTCGGTACGATCCCGGAATGGAATTCTGCTCAATTATTTCAAAGTTCAAAAACGAAACCAACCAAATGATCTAAACTTCTGCTGGACAACAAAATTACAAAATTACAAAAATATGAACGCAGAGCAGTAATTAACGAAGTTCTGATGTTTGCTTAGGACTGAATAAAATGGAAAGGAATGCATCGGAATGGAATAAAATAGAATAGTAGAACACATGGAAAAATGTTCAAACGGAAACACACTAGCTTCAGTATTTACATACGTAACTGCAAACTTTAAAAATCTTAACTAAATAAAAATAAAAAAAATTAAAAAAAACTTTGGAAATCCGTTCGGATTCGACACTGATGATGACTGAGGAAGTCAGACGTAAATCGCCTTTGCAAAAATTATGTAAGAATAATGAATTCCCGAAAACAATTTTTGAACTTTCGATAATATATTTAGTAGTTAAATACAGTTGCGGCTATGTGTAAGAACCACTTAGGTTAAGTTAGGTTAGGTTAGGTTAGGTTAGGTTAGGTTAGGTTAAGTTAAGTTAGGTTAGGTTAATTAAGGTTAGGTTAGGTTAGGATAGGATAGGATAGGATAGGATAGGATAGGATAGGATAGGATAGGATAGGATAGGATAGGTTAGGATAGGATAGGATAGGATAGGATAGGATAGGATAGGTATAGGATAGGATAGGATAGGATAGGATAGGGATAGGATAGGATAGGATAGGATAGGATAGGATAGGATAGGATAGGATAGGATAGGATAGGATAGGATAGGATAGGATAGGATAGGATAGGTAGGTTAGGTTAGGTTAGGTAAGGTAAGGTTAGGTTAGGTTAGGTTAGGTTAGGTAAGGTTTGGTTAGGTTAGGTTAGGTTAGGTTAGGTTAGGTTAGGTTAGGCTAGGTTAGGTTAGGTTAGGTTAGGTTGGGTTGGTGGTTGGGTTGGGTTGGGTTAGGTAAGGTTAGGTAAGGTTAGGTAAGGTTAGGTAAGGTTAGGTAAGGTTAGGTAAGGTTAGGTAAGGTAAGGTAAGGTAAGGTTAGGTTAGGTTAGGTAAGGTAAGGTTAGGTTAGGTTAGGTAAGGTTAGGATAGGATAAGATGGGATAGGATCGGATAGGATAGGAAAGGATAGGTTAGGGTGGCAGCCATTAAGTGTGACACACTTGGGCCTCACATAGGCCAGTTGTGATACCACGAATAACGGGAAAACAAATAAAAGCAGAAACAGCAAAACCAACACAAACATCCACGACCCCAGTCGAACCCAGGGCGTCTCGCTTCGTAAATTGGCATCTCAACCACCGACGACCCAAAGGCTGTTCAGAACCACTTCAGTGGGAACCGATTTGACGTATTTGTTCATTTATCTTTAAAGAAACCGCTGAGAATCGGAGCTTAATTTAACCCTCTGCAGCTGACATCGTAGTCTGACAAAAATTCTTTCGTGAGTTTTTAAAATCCGAATATACAATCCTATGCGCTCTCTGAACAAAATGCATTTTATTTCAAATTTTTATCCCTATTTCACTTGTAAATTTTGTACTCTTATAATAAATAAGGCCAAGAACACGCCAGCCAGGCATTTCATAAGGAAACTGTGTTTATTGTCTGTTGGACGCAACGTCAGTTATAATGTTAAAATTGGACCACGCCAGCTGCCGAGGGTTAAGTATACATACTGTTGAGAAAAGTAATCGATTGTTATCAATAATTCATTTTTAGTTTCATTGGAGATAAGCTGTTTTATGACACTGCGTCACATGCGAATGGGCCGAGGCATTCGTATTTAAACGCCATTGAATTGCAATAAGCAATGGGGAAGCCCTTTGACCTACATATATCGAAGGAAATGCTCTGTAGTCGACTTAAGCGGTTATTGTCTGTCGCCATAAAATTTACTTACTTACTTACTGTTGTCCTTGGATCCCTATGGGAGCATAGGGCCTCCCGACATAAAAAAATTGAATGCAGTTTTAAGGCGTTTTGAAACCTCATATTTCATCCAAATGAAACGGCATATGGGCATTTCCAGAAAAAAGTAAACTTTTTGTCGCGTCCGTATATATAGCTAATTGCCATTCGGGACTGAAAAGAATCTTTGAAAAACATAAAAGTTCGAAAGTATTGAGATGCAAAAGTACTATTTAGCGTATACCTAAATTCGGGGCTTAAAATTGATCATTTAAGTGTCGCGTCCGTTTCGAAATGCCCATGGGTATTTCGAGAAAAAAGTAAACTTTTTGTCACGTCCGAGCATATTAGGCAAATATGCCTCTGTGATCTGCATAAAATTTTTATAAGTACAAAAGTCCGGAAGAAGCGGCGCGAAAATAGTTAGATACAAAAAAATTACCATTTTTCACATTCTTCAATTCGGGACTTAAATTTGCTAAGAGTAAATGTCACGTCCGTCTGGAAATACCCATATGTTCTGAATGATGCCTAAACCATGAATTTTTCGTTTCAAGTTGGTTTAGTCTAAAAAATTTTTTTGCTCTTTCCAAAATTATTTATTTATTTATTTATTTATTATTTTTATTATTTTTTGAAAATGCCTCGATGTCGCAAGACATTGTGCGACTGTATTTAATGGCAATTCCAAAAGCGTTCTTACTTCATCTCAGTGATAGTAATGAGGATACGAAATTTCCTTAGTGAATTGCATTCGGTACAATGGCAGCAACATCAGCAGCAGCAGCAGCAGCAGCAGCAGCAGCAGCAGCTGCAAGGCCAGCAGCCGAAATTGAAATCTGTGCTGAATGTTGCCCTGAATTGCAATGCGTTCCATTCCGATCCGTTCCGTTCCGCTTCATTCCGTTCCGTTGCCTGATATTCCGGCAGTTTGTTGTTTCGTTCTGCAACAAGACTCATTACAAGCAAGTCAAGTCGGATTTACATTTCCTTGACTAGTATTTGACTTTGCCGAAAAGTTTGTTGCAAGCAATACAAAACTGTAGAGTGATAAAGCACAGTGGTAACTTCCGGTCGGTTCTTTTGCAAAATTTTGTTGCTAACATTAGACCGAAGTGACAGCGATGCTGTTTGAAGAGTTGCTCTTATTGTTCTCATTGTTGCTCCTCTCGTCCTTGCTTCTTGCCTTGTTGCTGTTATTGTTCTTGTTCTTATTGTTGTTGTTTTTGTTGTTGCAGCTGTTACTATAACTATTACAGTGCGCAACGTTGAAAGTTTTCTGAAGTCGATTTCATATAAAGTGACGTAAATTAATTAGGCACTAAAATTGAATCAACCTTAGCCAAATGGCATAGCGAATGGATTCGTTCCTCGTTACCCCCCCCCAACAACAACTACAACATAGTAGCCAGCCAGCCAACTGGCATCATACAATAAACTGTAATTGCATTGAGCTATCTGAGCGTAAATTACTCGAAATATTTACCATTTACGCCAATAAAACATCGAATTCTATTACGTTGGCTAAGTGAACTTGAGTTGAAAAATAATTTCGAGCAAAAGTTGAAAGTCATTGCTGAGAATTGAAAAGTTATAACTCGAAAACAGAAATGGGTAAAGCAGAAGAAGACGAAGCAAGAAAAAAACAAACCTCAAGAAAGGAAATGAAAATCGAAACGGAGAAAAGTGAGAATACAGATAACCGCTAATAGTTTCACCGAACTATGTTGAAAGTTCCTAAAGGAAATTAAATCGATTTTACACAAATGCACCACATTTCGCACATGCTTCGCTCGTGTCCACAGAAAATCCTAAGTCCGCCAGTTATCAAATTGCACTTGAGCTAAGCTAAGCTGAGCTGAGCTGAGCTGGGCCGGGCTGGGCTGAACCCCGTGGAAAGATTGATGTTCGTTCTTTCCTAAGTAACTGATAATTAATTGATTTCGAAGGCGAGAAAAAAAAAACTTCGGAGTAAATTACCAATTTACTTCACTTCGTTTCGTTTCGTCTCGTTTCGTTTCGCCTTGCGTTGAGGATTAGTCTGCTCAACTGGTCACTATTAAGGAACTGAGTAAAACGATAGGAAGAGAATGGGCTCAATAAAAAAGGCTTTACGAATTTCAAAAAATTTCGAAAAAATTCCAATTAAAAAGCAACAAGATTTCACTCCCTCATGCGGCGGGGGCGGGGATTCCAATATGAAGAAAAATTCAACAGCTGTCAATTTCGATTGGAATTTCATTTTTGTACGTCACTCATGCTCTCATGCGGTTTAATAGCATTTCCTTCGACAAGGGCGCTTCCCCATTGCTTATTGCAATGCAATGGCGTTTAAATACGAATGCCTCGGCCCATTTCGCATGTGACGCCGTTTCATAAAACAGCTTATCTCCAATTAAACTAGAAATGAATAATTGACAACTAGAGCTCGGATTTTGAATATTTTGAATTTTTTGAATTTTTTTGAATTTTTTTTGCATTTAACTGTGCTTTTTGAATATTTTATTCACCGAAGTAGGCTTTTTTTTTTGTTAATTTGACAATTCAACATTTTAATCGGCATACTAAATCGAACTAATTTGGAATTTTTGACTGTGAATTTTTTGAATATTTTGAATTCTTTGGTTTTTTTTGGAATTTTTTTTGAATATTTTTTGAATATTTTGAATTTTTTGCATTTTTTTGGAATTTTTTTTGAATATTTGTTGAAAATTTTTTTGATTTTTTTTTTTCATTTTTTTTACATATTCAAATTCCGAGGCATATTGATAACAATCGATGACTCTTCTCAACAGTAGGTATACATTAGGGTGATGACTTTTTTTGAAACTCTTTTCCTGTATCATAGTACGATGAACTTTTATTAAAGACTTCATAAAATACTAGTTTTAAGGTTATTTGGTAAAAAAAAATGTCACGCACCAAGTTATTTGAAAAATTTAATTTTTGATTTTTTTCCAAATTTTTGAAGTTACTGTAAGCAGAGTCGCTCCTACAGAGGTCCAATGTAAGACCAACTCCCATTATTTTTTAATTCCCAACAATTTCTCCAAACAAACCTTCCCCCTATCTCCACTCGTTAAGGGGGCTCCCATACAAAAGTAATTTTTTTATGAATTTTCCCCCCACTGTCCTAAATAGCCCCAGAGTGCCCCTAGAGGAGTCAAATGTTTGACCGACCCCCATTTACTTTGTCTCCCTAACATTTTTTCCCAACATACTGACCCCCTATCTCCCATCCTTAGGGTGTCAGCCATACAAAATTACCTTAATTTTATCACAATTTCATACAAAATGGCTGTCACTACAGTCAAACCCACCCTAGGGGGATGATATATATGACCGACCCCCATTATTTTTTTACTCCAAATATTTTCTTCAAACATACCCACCCTCTATCTCCCCTCCTTAGGGGGGTCCCCATACAAAAATAGGCTTAAATTAAAGAAAAATGCCTCACGAACTTCAATCTATAATATAGATGCCGTAGGAACAAGAACGAGCACGTTCAGTATGCATATTCGAAAAATTTACAAAATTACCTTTTAAACGAGCCTAATATGAAGAATATTGGACTCGTTTTTGGTATGTTTTAATAATATGTTATAATTATTACCTTTTTTTAAAACTGAATTTTGGGTTCCATCCCCTAACTGGCCAAATAATGACCATTCATAAAATTATTTCAAAACAAATATTTTTTGAAACGCATTATTCACTGTTTTCACGTTCGTGTCTTGAGTCTTTGCATATCTGGGTCTGTCTCTCGGTCTGTATGCATACATACATACATACAATAGTATACATACATTCTTCTATTCGTCAACGAGTACCTGCGGCTGCTTCTCATCGACAATTTATGCTCTAGATATGTAATAAAATTTTCGGAATCACTGAGTCGGAATCTTGAAAGTTCAACAAATCAATTTAAATACATTTGGATATTTCTAGACAGAAAGTAAACCCTGATCTGCATAAAATTTTTATAAGTATAAAAGTCCGGAAGAGCTGCGCGAAAATAGTAAGATATAAAAAAAATACCATTTTCCACATTCTTCAATTCGGGACTTAAATTGGCTAAGAGTAACTGTCACGTCCGTCTGGAAATACCCATATGTGTGTATGTGATGAGCGTCATCGCTAAACTGTAGGTCCCTGTATTTTAGAAAAACAATTGTTTCCAAAAGCAATCCTCTCGATGGCAATGCCATTGCAATTGAGAAGTACTCAAATTTTCCCCTTGATATCCTTGGTGAAAAAATTCATGAATTGGTCATTTATGAGAAAATTTCCGGCTGGGTGCTTACAGCTATGAATGTGAATAGAATTAATGGAAATTGTAGGTTTATGAAGACTTGAAATTTTCTGTCAGTTACGAACTTTTTTCCTTTTGTAGATAGCTATATAGAGTAAGCGTATAAGAATTTCCAAATTATTCAAATTTTCTTATTGTTTTTATTTTATGAAAATCGGAGCAGTGTATCAAAAGTTATAGGACTTTAAAGTCAAAATATCGAATATTTTCGCTCATACCATGCAAATATGAGCGGGTTCTGCTGTGGGCATTAATATTGGAAACCATGATACAAGAAAACAAGATAGCGCCACTTGAGAAAGGAAACGTCACAAACTCAAAATCGCAATTCGTTGTTGTTGTTTCCCATGTTAAACCGGCTTTTTACTTTTTTGAATAGCATGGGAAACAACAACAATTTCTCTCTGAGTGACGTCACAAACTCAATTTTCGGTACAAAATAGCGGTACTGAAGTGGCGCTATCTTGTTTTCTTGTATCATGATTGGAAACAATGAGAGCGGGCTCCACCCGAGGAACCCGGCATACAATTTTCGCTTTTATGAGACGCTCCTTCTATATTATTACTTATTCAATGGCTAAACGAACGAATTTATTTTTTTTTTGGTCAAAATGCTCACTTGAGTTTATGCTTGCTCAAGTTTTGGGAAACGTGCCAAAATTTTTTACTTGAAAATGAGCCATTAAAAAAAAAAAAAAAATATATAAAATAAAACTTTAAAAATTCAGTGCATTTAACGGAAAATACGGTTTTTTTTTACCACTCTTACTTTAACTGTTCTAAGTAGTTGATTTCACTGTTGTTATTTCTCTCAGTGTAGAGATTGAATTCTGCAATGCTAGAAAGGGAAAAATCATGCGTCCATGAATCCAATGACAGCTATTGCTCATTCTGAGGTTTGTTATTTCTACAGCATTTTACTTCTTTTTTTTTATTTTTTATTTTATGTACCTACAGCTTAAAGGATTTATTATTTCAGTTCGAATTGCAAGCGACCGCAAGTCGCCAACAAATTGTTTGCAAGAATGGATACCTCAGTTCGATCCATACTACGAGCGATGAACTTAGAAATAGGCATTCCATACACTACTATCTTTATCTCTCCCTCTCCTCTCCTCTCTCTCTTTTTTTCTTTAATCTATCTCTCCCGCTTGCTCAGTCGCGTTGTATGTACAGAGCTACTCAGGTCTTTTTGCGGCGAAGGTGAAAGAGCATGGAAGGCATTGACTTAAACTGAGTATGCATAACCGATTACGGGTTTCTAACCTTATCCGTAAAGCTTATATCAAACGCTTTGCGAAAGTTAGATACATTGAAGACAGAAGAAAAATCAATTTTAACGTGAAGGGCTAAGCGAGTTAAGACGGCCGAGTCAGGACGAGTCAGGACAAGTCAAGTCGAGTACGTTTCTCACGTAATTGGGATAGAAAAGTTTGAGGAAAACAGCAAATAGGAAATCATTGCAAGGAAAGTGGAAGAAAATCGAAACTTTTTCTTTAGCTTCGAGGCTCATTTTATATGCCATTGATTTTTATGCATGTACGTGTGAGTGTGAATGTGAATGTATGTGAGAGGTCTATGTTTTAACGAGAGTCGCTAACAAGGACTGCGTAGAGGTAAAGATTACAAAAATTAAATCTTTTCATTCTCCTTCGAACGAACAACAAGAGCGAAGACGGAGGACAACCACATTATGGGTACCTATAATGTGGAAAAAAAGAAAAACAATGTTAGAAAGTTCTAGCAAAGTAATGGATGATATTGGCTTAAGAGTTAACGACAGAACACATTGTTGGATTCAATTTCTGTTGTAAGTGAAGAACAATCGCTTTCACCGAACCACTCCGTAACGAGCATGTTCAGTTGAGGAGAGAGGGGATCGCTCTTACTGCGAATAGTTTGCAAACAATAAAATAATAAAAACAAAAACAAAATAAAGAATTCAAATAGCACTCATACATAAAATATATGTATGTAGCTCCCCTGCAGGAAGCCTGTCGCCATATGGCCCCATGTCTATATTGACGTCAATATAGACAAGAGACCTAGTTCCAACATCAACAGTATTTATAGGCAGTGTCATTAAAGAAACTGTACTGTCAAGAGGTATAGTTCATCTTTATTGACCATGTCAACAACGTGTCTCCTTATAAAAATGAAAGAGTACTCCTTTTTGTCTACATAATAGTACCGACGTCAATAGTTCGTCAATAATTCGTCAATATTTCTTCGGTCAATTGTTGACATGCAATGCCCACTCAATGATAAAATGTCAATAGACAAAGGCTTGGGGCGGGTATAACTGGTCAGTAGTGACGTTGGCGCGGTCAGTAGAAAAAGAGTATCGATTCACTATTGACATTTCCTACAGGGTACATACGTACTTAGTTTCATATACAACCCTGTATCAAGCAGAAGGTATATTTGATTTAAAAAAAACTAGTACTTTTATTAGAACTACCAGAACTAGTGCAACTTTTGGTAAAACTTCCTCCACTCTAATATACTATGGGTCATTGATCCATAAGTTGTAAACCTATCGATGGCGAAAGAAAATATTAAATTATCGATAAGTTTTTTACCATCACGACTTAAAAATCACCTATAGAAGTCTGGTGATTAGCTAGATTTGCTACAATATGAAAAAAAATCTAGGCTTAGTCCAGACACTTAACTAACAAATATTGTCTCGATCAGGCTTATGTTGGACCTATTATGGCGCTGGGTAGAATCGCCCCTATATTGGCGATGATGTGAATAATCTAGACAGGGCCTATGGAATTTTCTCCAGTTAAAGCCCGGATAGAAAATTCTATCCTATCGTCATCGTTGGGCCAAGTTTTTGCCCGCCTCTTTAGTAGCCTTCTTAGCTTTTGATTTTACCACTTATAGCCCGTGTATATGTGCATATTTTTTCCGAGAGAGAAAATTTGAGACAAAAATTTTTTTATATAATTCTCACTTAGTTTATATTCGTGGAAAAGGTTTACTTTGCGTATTAAACGTCAGCGCTTGCGTGAGGCTCTACCGAGGTGCGATTCTGGCTAAATGAAAACTTTAGTCAATACCCCGAAAATATATCTTGAAGTAAAACATCTAGAAATAGATAGGTCCTATACAAAAGTTACTAGCAAGGCCCATTCTAACCAAAGCATTAACAAATTAGCAACGGCCTGGCTAGACTTTACTGGTATTTTACTAGTATTCAACTAGTAAAAATGTATTCAATTGACCAATAACTTCCCTGTAGAAAGCTGTTAAGCAATTTGCCTAAAAGAACTAGTACTTTTACCAGTACTAAAAGAACTAGTGCAATGTTTGGGTAAGTTTGCACCATAACTATTCCAGTGATCAGTGGAATAATTGTATTCATTCATTGAGGCGTTATAAATTGATAATAAAAACACAACCGAATGGTTTTCTTTTATTATAAATATTTATTTCCATTTTGTACTGAAAGAAAATTCCACGATTCTGTAAACTTTTTCCCGTAAACATCACTAGTATTTAACTGGTGCAAATTTACCCAATTGGATCGAAAAGTACTAGAATAATTCTGGTGCATACTGTACTAGTGCTTTCCTGTACAGATGTTATACAAATTTTCGACAGAATTTTATATGGACAATGGTATAGAAAAGAACTAGTACTGGTGGCTTTTGCACTAGTAAAGTACTAGTACGACACTAGTTCAAATTCCTACAGGGTTTTTACAGATGTGATAGTGAGGCTGTGGTAGTAAATAAGAAGTAAATCACCAGTGGAACTTGCTACAGAGAATGTTAATAAACGATTCGATTTTTTCTTATTTTTGAAACTTTACCTTTTCTTTAAAAGCTTTAAGGTTTTTCTTCTCTTTTCATTTCAATTTTTTATTATTATTTTTTTTTTTTTTTGTACATCTTATGAATTTAATGCCCGAACAGCTCAAAAGGCCATTAGAAACTAATTAGAAAAGTATTTTCCTATGTATTTGTGCCTCTGTGTGGAGGGCGTGCGTGCGTGTATTTGCATGCAGCTGAAAAAATAATCGAATTGACAGGAGCCTAGAAAAAAAGCTCGTGCTGCTGCTGCTACTTTCACTCATTTGAGTGCCCTCCGCCGTATCCATCGTAATCGATGTTGAGCTCTCCTCGTTCGGGGTTTATTTCATTAAATTTCTATTAATCATCTTAAACGTTTCTTTATTCATTTTCGCAAGTTTTTTGTGCTGCTTGATTGGTTTAATGACTTTCAAACTGAACAACAATGCAAGATTTCTACTCCAGAGCACTGCGAACACACAGAGGAACAATGCCGGGAGTACAATGCCGACAGGAATAGGACCCTTGAACTAACATATTTCAAAAGAGTCGAACAAGAGTCTGCCGGAAATCCATGACAATGAATGAATAGGAAGGAATGAACTGGGAGCGTGAGGGGAGCGGAATCGGAATTGGGATCAAGATCGGCAACTAGAACGGCAATGGGAATGGGGACGGGAAGGGGAAGGGAAGGCGAATGGGAACGGGAACATAAAGGAGGAGGGGGAGCATCAGGCATACAACGTAACAACAATAAATGGATTATTTTGCTTCACAGACTCGCTTTGAATCAAAGAAAGGGAGAACGAAATTTAAATAGCGAAGAAAGAAGAAAGCATTCAGAAGAGACTGAAGTATAGGGAAATACAATATATGTACGAAGACTTTGAGGGAGCAGAGAGAATGCAAATATCTAGAATGCAATTTTACGGAAGCACTAATCACATTATTGTACTTTTTCTGATTTCCTTAACAAAAGGGGAAGAGAGAAAGAAAAGAAGAGGAAAAAAGAAACAGCTAAATTGATAGAGAAGCCAGCAAGCGTACACACGTTCCACTCCACTCGTCTCATGGAAGAGCAAACTTAACAAATTTCATGTACCTTCATTTTCCCATTGTACATTTTGCCATCCGCTTCCGTCGCTTCATTTCTTCGGCGCTCCACGTCTGTCTTTGGCTTCAATGAGCAAACTCATTCGTTTTATTGAAAGAACATTACAATAAAATGGCAAATTTCTGATTCTACATATTTAACGCGAAAGTAAATTATTTACGAAAATAGGTTCCGCCAAAAAAAGGGGAACAAAATGGAAGAATTAAACAAAATTATAAAATAACAGAAGAAAAAGAATATTCTAAAGCTAAATATTCTCGCTCTCTCTCTCTCTCTCTGGCGCGCTCACTCTCTCACTCTCTCTCTCTCTCTTTCACGTTCTATGTCTCTCTCACGTTCTCTCCCTCTCTCACGCTCTCTCTCTCTCTCTCTCTCGTGATCTCTCATGCTTTCTCTCTCGTACTCTCTCTCGTACTCTCTCTCTCTCTCTTCTTTCGCTCTCTCTTTCGCTCTGTTTCACTCTCTCTCTCTCTCTTCGCTCTCTCTCTCTCGCTTTCTCTCTTTCGCTCTCTCTCTTCTCTCTCTCTCTCTCACTCTCTCTCTCTCTCTCTCTCTTCTCTCTCTCTCTCTCTCTCTCTCTCTCTCTCTGTCTCTTTCGCTTTCTCTCTCTCCCTCTCTCTCTCTCTCTCTCGCCCTCTCTCTTTCGCACCCTCTCTCTCTCGCTCTCTAGTTCACTCTATCTCCCTCTTTCCGCCCCAGCGCGCTATAACATATCTTGTTCTCGCTTTTTCTTGCTCGCCCTCCACTGCCCTGCATCTCTCTGTGTCTCTGTGTTAAATGTTTCTACTGCTTCAATTATTCTTTGTTTCTATGCATACAAAACACGCGCTATTAATACCTCTTACCCCATCTCCACCCCTCTCTCGATTTCTTTCATTAAGCTATTTGCCATTGTTCCGCTAGAATTCTTCCTTGTATTTCAATTCAGTAATCCAAAGCAATAAAGGAAATACTACCCAAATACATACGTACATACAATATTAAAGTGGGGTTCCCTTTTAAGGTGTTTCACAGAATAGCTCAAGCGAATTTCACGCGAAACAAAAATTGATAAAAAAAAAAAAAAAAAAAAATTAAAAAACAAAAGACTTACAATGAAAGCAGCAGCTACACCAACAACAACAACAACGCCCGAATGAACAAATTTCTATGAAAATGAAAATGAAAATAAAATGTCAAAATAAATTACGCACGCATTTTACGCGCATTGTGTACTCGCTGCCGAAATCCTTTCACACTCGATCCTTTTAAAGAAAATTTTGATTTTACTGCCGCTTTTACTCTAGTTTTTAGAGCGCAAAATTATTTCCTTTTTTTTTTTTTGCTTGTTGCTTTCCCCATGGTTTTTGTTTTAATCGCTGTCGTCGCTGTCGTTGCTGTTGTTGCTGTTTTTCCTGTTCTTTCAATTGTTGTTGCCGTGAAAAATCCCATTTAGTAGCGAACATAAAATTTAATTTTCTTCTTGTTTAAAATCGTTTATCATATTTTGATGAACAATCTTGTGTTGGGCGCGCACGCGGGCATGGCACTCGTAAAATACTACTCAAAATAAACGAGTGCATTCATTCAGTCATTCGGCATAGACATATGAAAATTCGTGGGATGATCAAAAAGTTGATATCTTTGGTCCGATACTTCGAATTTCCTCACAAAAGCTCGAAAAGTTTTCATCTTCTCATAATAGGGGGGGGAAAGAAAAAAAAACAACAACTAATCCCCGCTCTGTGGAATTTTAAAATATCAAGGAGTCTTTTACCTGATCCTTACTTATGGAATGTGAGCAGAAAATTATAGATTTATACCCGACACACCCAAAACAACCATACAATTGTATGTATGTAGAAAAATGATCAGCGCAACCAAACCCAGAGGAAAATTATCTCCTGCATGACAAAGTCACCAATAATGTCATCGATGACATATAGGTGAAATTGTCATGCATGACATCTGGGAGGACATGTCATCGTGGAGGGATGCTGTTCATGTGCTTGACTCTCATTGGCTACTGAAATTTAAATAAGGTTTTAGCGTCAGTTCAGCGTTAGCATGAAGTGGCGTAGATGATGAGTGCTCGACTCAGAATCCGAAGATTCGGCGGATTCGATCCCTGGCAGAGGCGAACAAAAATTGTTAAAAATAGATTTTTAAAAATTTTCGAAACATTCAAAGAGAGAGGGCAAAGAAGAGAGTTATCCCCTAGCATGACCAGTGAAATTTTCTAATCTTCCGGTGATAATGTCACCGCTGAAGTCCCTGTCAGCTCCTGTGTAAATGTCATACAAAGTGTCACCGGAAATAGAATGCATTCCGGCTCCGAAGCCATTAGGACATCATCGGGTATGTCCACGGGACATTTCCCGCTGGGAAAGATTCGATTTTCAATTTCCTAAGAAGTACTGGCCTTTGGCCGTTCCAAATCCTACCGGTTATATTATGGCAGTTCGGTCCATCGAGCTACATATCTTGACGGAATGCGATATACATAGATATGTAGGTATTGGCGGCCGTTCGATAATGGGCTCTGTCGGATCAATTTAAGGGAGGAAGACTGCTCGAAAATCTGAATTTTTCTAGATATTTCAATGGAAATTTTTTACACTCGAAACTCTCTACAAAGAATTTCAAGGAATCGGGGAAAAATTCGTGGTGCAGAGAATCGGTTGTAAGGAGAAAAATCAGGCACTTAAATTCTATCGAAAAGCCTTGAGAAGATTCGTTATGGAGGAGCTCGTTTTAGGGAGTTTCGACTTTATGTGAGTTTTATATTTAGTTCTAGGGGGAAAATTTTTGAAAATTGGAAAAGAAGTTGAGCGTAGAAAAAGGTCTTAAAAAAAACCTCTTTGAGTAGCACTTCAGACGGAAATTGAACAGACGGCCGCATATGGCGCTACCTTATGGTCTTGAAAACATCCAGAATAGGTACATTATCTTAAAGGTCGTGATCGTGGGGCCTGCCTTAGAAAATGTCCAAAAATGTATAGCTAATTTTTTATCTGTCTCGGGTATTGTCAGGCTCCCTTGACCGTAACACTCGTAATTGTTTTTTATGGGCGCCGTTTTTTCGATAACCGACGTAGTTAACAGAATTCCCCCAGATACAGAACCCATAAGAAGTGCTTTAAGGATAGATATGCTGACATCTAGGGTTCGTGTACAGCATGTCCTGGTTTCAAACGTTTCATAATCAGGGCTCGGATTTTGTTGACTTTTATAAATTTGAAGCATACTTAAAGGAGCAAAAATTTTCTAACTAACATTTTACGAATAAGTTTAGCGAAGTTGAAATTCAAACCGCTTGTCTTATTTCAAAAAAATTTATATTGAAGTTAAAAATCGACTTGAGTCGTATCTTTATGTGAGTTCAATAAAAATTTTACTCCCTAAAGTATGCTTTAAATTTATAAAAGTCAACAAAATCCGAGCTCCTGTTCATAATATTGCAACAGATATAGCAAACGACAGGGGAAGAATAATAGTCAATGTTAAGTCTTCGGGGGATATCTGTTTTAGCATGGATTCTCGGAATTTCTGAATTTATTTAGATTTTTTTTTCTCTCTCTCTCTCTTTTGAGTTGATAGAAATGTTTCCAATAAACGGCTATAGAAACTTGATTTTTTCGAGATGATACCCTTTAAATGAAAGGTTCTCCACAATTTCAGGATGGAGTTGTAACTATTTAAAGGAATTAACAATGAAATGTCAGCCGCACTTGAAGGAATTCTGATTTCTAAACAGCCCTCGTATTCGAAAGAAGCCGAATAGGTGTAAATTACTTTGTTGTGTGCGTGCGTGTGCGTGCGTGTTGTTGTGTGTTTCAGTTTATTTTCATTTTCATTTTTTCTGTTTATTCTGTTTGTTTTTTTTTTTTTTTTGTGTCCTTGCAAGCACGTTTAGGTGAACGGAATATACGAAATTACAATATGCTGCTTATGTGCTGCTCTATAAAACATCAATTTCAGTACACGAAAGTGCACACCGTACTTAAACTGGCACGTTTTCACGCCTATATGTAGGCATTACAGTTTGTCTCTATGAAGTGTAGATGCGTGTAGATTTATGGAAGAGCATTCAACGTAAGAAAACGATTTATCATTTACACAATTACGCATTCTAGTACGAATGATGATGGTGATGATAACGATTACAACGATAATGCCTGACACGTTGGATTCATACTAAGATATCGTGAAAGCTCCTTTGTAGGGTTTCGTGAGCATTCCGGTACATTGGCCGAAAAAAAATTTACGGCTCCACTTGATCCGAATTCATCTTAACACCAAATTTATTTATCCGTATAGTGCCTACGTACGTACGTACGGTGTGCGTACATCGCATCGCTTTTTCCTCTCCACATCGATTCATTTCGACCTTCAGCCATTCGACAAGCCTCAACTAACGAGTACTAACAAGAACGCCAAAATTCCACACACATACATATGCACACACTTACTCTTTGTATACAAGTTTGTTGATCATGTGTGTGTGTGTGTGTTTGCCTGTGTGTGCACAATTTACTTAATGCAGCAGAAAGGAAAATCTGCTGAAAATTTATTACAAAATTTTGCTAAAGGTAAAATTCATGCTTCAACATTTCTAGCTGTGCCATAAAAACGTATTGGCTTTTGTAAGTCAAAGGTTGCCAGGTTCGTTGACATGCTGCTCTGCTACTTTTCGACGTTGGACCTTTTCGAAGCTGAAAGACAGTTGGACAATTTCTTTTCTTATTCTATTGACCCGTAAAAGTTAAAATCGATTCAATTACTTTTGAACTTTTTCTCGAAGTGAAACGCAACGAACTGACGTACGATTTACTTCAATCGTTTTTTCATCAAGAATTTTCAAGAATCGAAGTTTTTTTTGTTTTTTACCCATTGCCTGCGGATGGGGGGAAAAAATAACAAGAAATTGGAAACAGTAATCACGCAAGATATCATTGAAATGCGTTCGACTTTAATTGAATCAATTGTCTTGGAAGCCTCAAAAGTTGAACGACATTAATTGCTTCGCAATTCCAATATACCTACTACACTTCTTTCGCATTCACTCACTCTTAGGAGACATACAGTTTGCAACATTGCGTATGACTAGGCGAGGTATTTTATACCTCAAGGAATTTTTCCTTCATATACATACATACATACAATACCTTTGGAATTAAGGGTCCTTAAAACTAGTCCGATTCCAGGATAAATCACCTCTGCCTCTCTCGTTTTGTCTCTCGCTCTCTCTCCCTCTCGCTCTCTCACTCCCGATCTCTCTCTTTCACTCCCACTCCCACTCTCTCTCACTCTCTCTCGCTCTCTCTCGCTCTCTCTCGCTCTTTCTCGCTCTTCTCTCTGTTCTCGCTCTCTCTCGCTCTTTCTCTCTCGATCTCTCTCTATCTCTCTCGATCTCTCTCCTCTCTCTCTCGATCTCTCTCTCTCGATCTCTCTCTCTCGATCTCTCTTCTCTCTCTCTCTTCGCTCTCTCTCTCTTTCGCTCTCTCTCTCTCGTCTCTCTCTCTCTCTCGTCTCTCTCTCTCGCTCTCTCTTCTCGCTCTCTCTCCTCTCTCTCGCTCTCTCTCCTCTCTCTCCTCTCGCTCTCTCTCTCTCTCTCTCTCGCTCTCTCTCTCGCTCTCTCTCTCGCTCTCTCTCTCGCTCTCTCCTCGCTCTCTCTCTCGCTCTCTCTCCTCTCTCGCTCTCTCTCTCGCTCTCTTCGCTCTCTGCTCTCCCTCTCGCTCTCTCTCTCGCTCTCTCTCTCGTCTCTCTCGCTCTCTCTCGCTCTCTCTTTCGCTCTCTCTCTCTCGCTCTCTCTCGTCTCTCTCTGCTCTCTCTCGCTCTCTCCGCTCTCTCTCTCTCTCTCGCTCTCTCTCTCTCTCGCTCTCTCTCGCTCTCTCTCGCTCTCTCTCGCTCTCCTCTCGCTCTCTCTCGCTCTCTCTCGCTCTCTCTCTTGCTCCTCTCTGCTCTCTCTCGCTCTCTCTCTCTCGCTCTCTCTTTTTCGCTCTCTCTCTCTCTCTCTCTCGCTCTCTCTCTTGCTCTCTCTCTTGCTCCCTCTCTTGCTCCCTCTCTTGCTCTCTCGCTCTTGCTCTCTCTCATCCCTCTCTCGCTCATCGTCTCACTCTCCTCATCGCTCCTCTCGCCATCTCTCTCACTCTCACTTGCTCATCCGCTCTCTCGCTCTCTCGCTCTCTTCGCTCTCTCGCTCTCTTGCTCTCTCTCAATCCCTCTATATCGGAAGAGCACCGAACGAGAGCACACAAACCGGTGAAAAAGCATGCGCCCATCGAATCAAGGGGACCACGTTTGGACTGGGTCAATGAATGTAGATCTGGAATTTCAACAGTATAGAGTGCTTCTGAGTAGTGTTATAAAGGGAAAATATATATGTACCTACCTTATATACATCTATTCGCATTTAAGTGTGCATTTTATTGATAAAAATATTAAAGAGTATTTTTCTTTCTTTCAGCTTGGAACTCTCGTGCCCATTGCCACACCAGCCCCACCGACAACAATCGCACCGCCCGTGCGTGTTGACATACAATCATCAAACTTATTAAATAATCTTCCACCAATCTTAAATACTCCAGCGGTAAGTTCATAATTATTTTCTTAAAAAATTTTAAAGCGAACGAAACGCTAACCCATTTAATAAGATAAATTAGTTTATAAGGTTTAATAGAAGCAAGGAAATTAACTGGTTATACACCAGGTAATATACCAGGTATATATACTTATTATACATATAAACACAGTTAAAAGTCTAGGTACTCTATAGACATGTAACAAGAACTCACCTTTATTTTTTGTTTTACTCATATTTTTTTGGTTGCCTTTTATTTGAAAGTGTTGTTTGTGTTCATTTTAAAATTCCGTTCAAAATAACATTAAGTTTCACTTCATAACCGCAATAATAATTTGAGAAAAATTATTGCGCAAAGTTTTGTTGTATCGAGAGTTCCGACAAAAGATAAACATTGGAGAATATGTTGGACAGCTGCACTGTTCACTGCCTTCAAGAATATCTAAACATTAAAAGTCAACCAACCGATCATGGTTTATTCGGATTGTTTTTTTTTTAAATTTATTTTTTGGTCTTTTTAAAGAAAACTTGAAATGGGACATCTGAAGAGATTGCCAGAGACGTGTGGAATGGAAGACATACTTTGCGCAGAGCAGAAACCACATAAACTTAGGATACTTATGAGTGGAAGTTCGCATTCTTGCACATATTCAAGTGGATTTTTTCACATTATCCTGGGGTTAACTCCTGATTTTGAAAATTCAAAAACAGGAAACAAAATAAATTCCGAAGAAGAAAAAAGAAAGAAAGTTTCATTCCGAAAAGATATATGCAAACAATTTTTGAAGCTGTCTTAACTTCAAATTATAGGCAGGTTTTATTTGTACATACATATGTACATATGTATATGAAATGAAAAGAAGAGAGAAGAGGAAACTCTCCTCTCTTCTTTTCCCTTCTCTCATTCTCTGGCTTTCTCGCATTGTCTTCCTCTTCCTCTCCCTTTCTCTATCTTTCTATATTTCTCTCCATCTTTCTCTCCATCTTTCTCTCTATCTTTCTCTCCATTTCTCTCATTTGTCTTCTCTTACGATCTTTAACTCTGAAGAATGAATTATGAACTCTTCTCTCCTCTCTTCTTGCTCTCTTCCTCTCATTCTCTCTCTTCCATCTCCTTCCTCTCTTTCTTCCTATCTTCTTCCTCTCTCTTCCTTTCTTCTCTCTCTCTTCTCTCTCTTCTCTCTCTTTCTCTCTCTTCCTCTCTTGCTTTCTCTCTCCTTCTCTCT
This sequence comes from Chlorops oryzae, assembly GCA_020466095.1. Taxonomy (NCBI): domain Eukaryota; kingdom Metazoa; phylum Arthropoda; class Insecta; order Diptera; family Chloropidae; genus Chlorops; species Chlorops oryzae. The sequence goes on from CM035806.1 coordinate 147,199,714, forward strand.
CTTCTCTCATCTTTCTCTCTCTTCTTTCTCTTCCTCTCCCTTCTTCTATCTCTCTCTTCTCTCTTCCTCTCTCTTCTATCTCTCTTCCTCTATCTTTCCTCTTCTTCCTCATTCTTCTTCCTTCTCTTCTCTCCTCTTTCTCTCTCTTCCTCTCTCTTTCTCTCTCTTCCTCTCTCTTCTTCTCTCTCCTTCTCTCTCTCTTCCTCTCTCTTCTCTCTCTCTCCTCTTCTTCTCTCTCTCCTCTTCTCTCTCTCTCCTCTCTCTCTCTCTCTCCTCTCTCCTCTCTCTCCTCTCTCTCTCTCTCTCTTCCTCTCTCCTCTCTCTTCTCTCCTTCCCTCTTCTCTTCTCTCCTCTCTCTCTCTCTTCCTCTCTCTCTCTCTCCTCTCTCTCTCTCTCTTCCTCTCTCTCTCTCTCTCTTCCTCTCTCTCTCTCTCTCTCTCTCTCTCTCTCTCTCTCTCTCTCTCTTCTTCCTCTCTCTCTCTCTCCTCTCTCTCTCTTCCTCTCTCTCTCTCTCCTCTCTCTCTCTCTCCTCTCTCTCTCTTCTCTCTCTCTCTCTTCCTCTCTCTCTCTTCCTCTCTCTCTCTTCCTCTCTCTTCTCTCTCTCTTCCTTACTCTCTCTCTCTCACTCTCTCTATACAAGTTTCACAGAATTGATAGACCCGAAAAGGGGATTTCTTTTGCCCAACATTGATGTTACAAAAAAAAAATCCATCTTTTATTCTCGCACTCTTCTAAAATCTTCTGAAATGAGTCCCTTAGCTCGTAGACATGACCGATCTTTATTCCATATAAGCGAATCAGCCTTGAAGTGTGTGGTATTTTCAAGCCCCCACCCTACCTACAAATGCCCCCACAGTTTTCTTCTCAGGCAATTTTCCTATTGTGGGCAGCGAGAAATCTGTGTCGTTGTTACACCTTGGACTAAAATCTTATCGCCATTCAATTAAATTTTGGCTTAAATTTCTTAGGGTCCAGAATCTGGAAAATATTCATTGATTAGCGGTCCACTTCTTTGATAGACTCTACTATCCAAGTTATTCCCGAACACAATTCTGTGCTTCTTCTGATTCCACGCATTTTTATTGAAATATTTCAAAATTGAAAAATGCAACGACCCCCCATGTACATATGTATGTCGGTGTGTCAGTAAATTCACCAATTTGTCTTACAATGGCATTTACTCATTCGGGTGGAATAATTTTAGTTTTCTTGATTTATTTCTTATTTAATTGAACAAATCATTGTGGAAATTATGTTTTGGAATTCATTTCTCAAATTTCCTGTCATGTTAAATTCAAAACAAATGTTTTCACCGTAAAACACACAATCAATTTACAGCAACAACAACATAAACAGAAACAATTACAAATTAACAAACGTCCTCAGCCGACATAAGCGTATTAGGTGCAAGTAATTTGACTTTGACTTCACAAAAAAAAAAAAATGTTATGAAAAAAAAACTTTTTTTGTTCTACTCTCTTCCTGTTCTCCATTTCCTTTCAACAATTTTTCATCCAATTTTATTGCGTAGTATACTGCTGCCCCAGAATACGAAACGGTAAATATTCTCTCCAATTAAACTTTGAACAAATAAATAATTCAAAATTTTCCCATTTTCGTTTGCATGTATTAAAATAAAATTTTTAAGCGGTTTTATCTAGCCTTGTTTATTTATATATGAATGATGTATGTATGTATGTATGTGTGGTTCAAATCTAGTAATTGAAAACGGATCTCACTCCTGTTGATAGTTTGATATGAAATTTTGTTAGGTACATAGATAACTACCTCTAGTTCTGGTGACACATTCAATTAAATAAACTCTGCTTCATTGTAAATCCAAGATAGCCACTGCTGCAAAAGGACGGCTTACTACCCTCTAGTACTGGGCACTAGTTCGTAGCTGGTGAAATGACTACTTACTAGCGACCACCTCCACTAACTTTTTAAACTCTAAGCAATGCATTGGAGCCAATGAAAAGGGTGAAGCATAATCGAAGTTTTGTTCTTTCGCTTACGCTTTCTGTCGCTTTCGTTCGAATATTTTTTTCTGCTCGGTGCTTCGGTCGTTCGCTTACTATAGGATCAGTCAAGTAAGTACCCATATACGGATTAGTTCGGTTGGTAATATACCTCAAGCATGGTAATATACCAATCGATACCTAAAGAACTGCAGGCTTGTTTCATCACGACTAGTTATCTTCCTCAATATGGGTATCAAATGAGAGAGCTTTACTTGTAGAACACAGCTCTCTATGGAAAAGTTTAATAGCCAAGATGGCCGGTTACATATTTTCTCAACTTTCAATATGAGTATCAAATTACCTAATAAAAGGCAAGGTTAAAATTATAAGCAGAGCTCGGATTTTGAATATTTTGAAATTTTTTGCATTTTTTTGATTTTTTTTGAATATTTTTTGAATTTTTTTTGAATTTTGTTTGGAATTTTTTTTTTACATTTTGTTACATATTCAAATTCCGAGGCATAATTATAAGTAGATTATGTAAAAAAAAATATTCATTTAAATAGTTCTATTAAAAATAATATAGGTACTAAATACTAAAAAATAATTCGGTGTGTCTCACGTTCCAGTCATCACATTCCTCTGCCTCATCAATCTATAGAATTCATTAGATAAAAAAAATAATATCTTTTGGCCCGCGTTTCCAGCCAGTCAACTCAGTTTACCGTTACGCCCAACGTACTTAAATTCGAAGGAAATTATCCCCCCAAACAGTTGGTTTCGATTTAGGGAATTGTAGAGATGGGCAAATCCACAAGAAACTGTCCCACCCATGACAGCCATTCTGAGCACAAATTGTGTAATTTCAGTGCCTCGGAATTTGAATATGTAAAAAAATGAAAAAAAAAATTCAAAAAATTCAAAATATTCAAAAAAAAATAAATGCATAAAATTCAAAAAATTCACAGTCAAAAATTCCAAATCAGTTCGATTTAGTATGCCGATTAAAATGTTGAATTGTCAAATTAACAAAAAAAACCTACTTCAGTGAATAAAATATCCAAAAAGCACAGTTAAATGCAAAAAAATTCAAAAAAAATCAAAATATTCAAAATCCGAGCTCTAGTAATTTCAGTGCCTTAAGCCCAAAATCCAACATTGCGAGAGCCCGATGCGAGAGCGCGAGACGAGACGCACACAAATTTCAATACATTCAATCATATGGTTAAAGCTCCAATGTATGGCACTGCGAGACATCGTAGCGAGAAAATTTTGAATAATTGAATATTTCTCGTTGCGGGGCAATTTGACAGGTTAATGATGTAGCTATTATTTTGAGTACTCGCTATTGGGTACTCGTTTAAACTAATAAAACAAAAACTGTTCACTGTTCCGTGAAAAAGAGCTTTTAGAATATTTCGCGAGCTTTGGTTCATTTTGAAAATTTTTTGCAAATTTTTGAAATTTTGAATTAAAATTTAAACTCAAGTGATAACGTATAATTTTTATGAGTACTCGGTACTCGTTAGATTGGTACTCGGTTCAAATATTGCATTACTAGAAGCGAAATTATGCTATCATCTGCGTGACGCAAAATTCTCATTGGAGATTGAAATGCTCTCGCATCGGGCTCTCGCAATATTGGATTTTGGGCTTTACGATTGTTAAACATTTTAACAATTTTAGAGCCTTGAGAATCACGTCCTTTTTTTTCAATTATTATGAGCAAGAACTTGTAAAATGAGTGTCACGGGTGGGACCGTGTTCATGGAATTGCCCAGATATCTATTCAATTAGTTTTCAGCTAGACCATATGCTGGTGCTCCGATTCCGACGGTTACTAAATTTCGACTCGCCACTAACTCTTTTGCCTCTAGTTGTACCTACATACTAAGGTCTAGTAAATTGAACTTTTAATTATTGCTGAATGTGAAAGAACGATGACTGTTGGAAGATATTCCGCTTGACAAAACTACTTATCTTAAATAAATTCCATTAAATTAATGCCTTAAGTGCATCCCTTCGAGAGTTGAATTACCAAAAACAAAAAGCGAACTTGGAACACCTTTCTTTTTTTTTATTGATTTTTTTTTTTATTAAATATTTAAGCTCCCCTTAATCTCAAGCTCTCCCAATGAAAGGAATTTTCGAGACTTGGTTCTATATTCGGAGATTATGGAAAATTATAAATTTTCACCGTTTTCCCCATGTGGAGTCCTTATGCGCCTCTCTCCAGCAATTTAGAGCGCAAACATAATTAAAAGGATAACAAAATTCCTTGGTCTTGAGTGTGTCAAAAGGATTTAAATAAAAAAGATGGTTTTTTTTTTGTTTGTTTTGCAAGACTCTTTTGACAAGCGTCGCAGCTCTTGTCACACACGAATCACATATAAAGGCGGCCATCAACACTTCAAGGCGTCTAAGGATTTCATCCGAACTGAAGCATTTCAACAATGAGTGTCAAAAAGGACGTCATTTATTTAGTTTCCTTTCTGTTTTTTTTTTTTTTCTTTGGCCTTTTATTATAAAACTTTTCTTTTTGTTTTTATGCTTTTCTTGTGTTCAGAGTGTATGGGTTCGAGCCAATATGACGAATCTGTGTAAAATGTCGCCTTCACGACATGCCTATGCGTCATCGTACCTATTTATGTGAAAATTACGTTAGACATTTCATTAACAAAGGATATTCGAAAGTGATACATAGACACGAAGGAGGAGAGAGTGACTGGAGCTACTTAGCTTTCGAAAAAGTGATTAAACACTCCACTCGTCTGCACTCATCTCATCTCATCTCATCTCGACGCGACGTCGACTCGACTCCACTCCACTTGGCTCCACTTAAATCGAGCCCACTCGTGTGCAGCCAACTTCGTTCCACTTCGATTAGAGGAGGCCACATTGCTATTAACAAAGTCTGCCATTCGAAATTTATCCTTTATTAGACAATATCAACAAGTTATGGCCTTGACCTTCGAGTCACTGGCGCTGAATGTCAATAAAATGTAATAAAATTTGGCGAACATCTAAAAGAACACGATCCATAGCAGCGGACGCCAGACGCCAGACGACAGAGACAGAAGAAGGCCACAGCGACATGCGACAGGCGATATTAGAAAAGAAATTGCATTTATATACATACATATATATATATTTATGTATGGATGTATGGATGTATTAAAAAAGGGCGTACAGAGAAGCTCCGAAATTTCCTTCGGAATTGTCTTAAAATGAATTATGTTTTCTCACTTGTGGATTTATGTCTTCGTTCTTTGAGAGCGGTGGGGGAAGGGGGAGGGCGGACGGCGAACGGCGAAGGGCGGAGAATGACGTGGGATCTGGTGTTAGAAGATATATCGCTCGAGTGAGACAAAATATGAGTTGCGACCGACGAACTGGAACACTGGGCCACAGGGACAATATGAACCGTTGCGACGGGACATTGTGAACATCTCAGGCAATATTTGTGGGCGCCTCTTCAATGACGAATTGCTTTCTTCCAACATTGTCTTCATAGAATTTTCATCACAAAAGTCATTGCAAAAAAAAAAAAAAAAAAATACAAAAAATGAATTCCTCTCCTCTCTCTCCATTCCATTTCATTTATTTTATTTTTTTGTTTTTTCGGTTTCGCCTTGAATATTGTTTATGCCTGATGATAAATTGTTCTGTGTTCTAACAAATAAGCGGTGTCATATTGGTTCAAGGAGGAAGAACATTCGTGGGTGTTGCTTTCACTCGCGACAATGAAAAATTTCTTGGGAATTTATTGAAGTGATGACTTAAAGCAATCTCCTTTCGATTGGTATGAACTTGAACGTCTTTTTATGAAAATTTCCCTTTTTTTTTTTTTTTTTCTTTGTTTTCCGGTAGGTATCATTAGCCTCAGAGGCGTCGAAGGGCGTGCGTTAGAATTCTGTACCTCAAAGAAGGATAGTCAGCGGGATCGTGAAGTCGATTGGGCAAAAAAAATTTCATCATTAAAGCTTGTTTGAGAACAATTTTTCTTTCGGTTGGTTATGGTAAAAAATGTCTTGGGATTCTATTGAGTAGAAGACTAAAGCAAATCTTTAGATTGGTCTGAACTTTTGAACGATCAATTTATGAAACATTCCTTCTGTATTTTTTTCTTTGATTTTCCGGTAGCGCTATCATTGAGCGACTTCAGAGAGCGTCGAAGGGCGTGCTGTTAGAATTCTGTACTCTCAAAGAAGGATAGTCAGCGATCGTGAAGATCGATTGCGGCAAAGAAATTCCATGCAATTGAAAGTTGTTATGAGAACAATTTTTCTTTCGGTTGGTTTGGGGTTAAAGAAAAGGTGTAATTATTCTTATATATTTTAAAAAAAAGAAAGAAGCTCTTGTCTTCGTTTCACATTCTACTTTTGACAACTGATGCATTGATGTATCGGCGATCGATTCGGCTTGCTGATCGTCCAGAAAATCATTGGCATCTCATTTTGAAATGCCTTCATAGATGGATCTCTCAAATTTCGCCGTAGAAGGGAAAAACAAATCGTTTAAGGGGACCTTCTGGTCTAGAATTTTTGGAAAATCAATAATTTTTTAAATATATTTCGGAAGAATAGACTTCTAAGAATATGCTGGCAAAGTTTCGTGAAGATATTGGCAATATTTTCTATGCTACAGCCGTTTTAGTAGGTGGTGGAGACAGCAGGCAGCAACTTTGAACGCGTTTATCTCAAAACGCCTTTTTTTGACCTGGCGTACATGAAAACAAAAAAACCATTGAACTGATTCGTCTGAAATTTTTTATATGTTATTCACAACATCGATGGCTATCGGGTGAGCTACAGCCGAAATTTTATTTGAAGAACTTCATATTTTTTCATTAAAAAAATGATCCAAAAAAGGGAATTTTTTGATGTGTTAAATGAAAAATTGCGCAATTTTGTCAAGTTTTTTTTGGTTTTTTGTTTTTGTAGCTCATCCGATAGCCGCATTCATTCTGATTACTAATAATTTTTTTTTTTTTTCGGATAACCCGAACTTACGAAATCGTGTCCGCCACGGAGGTACTTTTAAAAAAAAGCATCTATTTCGCCGCCATTTTTAAAATAGAAAAAAAAAAACAAAAAAAAATACAACAACATTTTTTTCGGATTGTCAATAAATAAAACAATAATCCTACAAACTTAGAAACCTGATTTTTAGTTGGCTTAATACCAAAAAAAAAAAATCATTAAAATACCCTTAACTTTCGTGCTCTAGACCACAAGGTCCCCTTAATGTAAAGGAGTACGAGCCTAAACAATTCTATAAAATTCACTTGTCTCTCAAATATGTTTCGCTAAGACTGGCGATCTCGTGATCGTCACATTATCGTCAGGTTATCAGTATAATGGTGCAACTCGAATGAAATCACCTTGACTTAAACGACAACATAGACAAGAACTATCCCATGTATGGATGTATTCAGCATTACAATTCATCTGACACGTAGACACGAAACCGTTTTTATTTAATTAAGTGGCAAATTCTTCGGCAATATGGACTTATTTGACACTTTGAAGGTCGTCAAAAAAAAAAAAAAAAAAAAGGCAACAACTACTACAATATTCACGAAAATCCCTGTCTTATAGACAATTCAAACCCGAATTATCAGAACGGAAACGAATTCGTTTCCTGCATGTAAAACCATTTGCGTATATATGTATATTGTATGTATGTGAATGCTTACCATTTACGTCTATTTATGTACATGTTTATCCACGCATAATTTTAAAAACAAGTAAGGGTGTTATAGTCAGGCGAGCCTGACAATAGAATACCCGACACAGACACACATGTTCAAAAAGTTTTTAATATCAAGAAGTGTTTAAGGCCATTAGGGGCCCCATATACCGACTTTTGTTAAATTTCTTTATGAAAACCGCCCCTTTGGCACGCCCACTTTTCCAATTTTTTTTGAACTATAATCGGAGGCTTAGATATACGCTCTTATTCTAAGTTTTATTGAAATATTTCGACGAAATCCGATTTTGGGGCAGTTTTGAGATTTTTGTGACAGACCCTAATACTAGAGGTACCCTTAATAATGGACCGCCCAACAAAAATTTTGGGAAGGATGTTTGTGGCTACATACGAGGCATAAGTGCCAACTTTCGTTCAAGTCCCATAGGCGTTTCGGGTGTAGGAGAGAATTTTCAAAAAACGCCCTTATGCCACGCCCACTTTTCCAATTTTTTGAATTCATAGTAATTGCCTTTAAACATGTTCAAATACCAAATTTCATCAAAATATCATGAAAAACTTCGATTTTAGAGCAGTTTTTGTGATTTTCGTAACAGACCCTAGTACTGGAGGTACCCCTAAAAATGGTCCGATCGGGTCGAACTTGTTCTTACTCATGTCCCCGTGAGCACGCATACCAAATTTTGTCAAGATAGCTCAACTCCTTCGATAAGATAACTGTATACAGACAACGACGGACAGACGGACAGACGACGGCATGTCTAAATCGAATCTCCTGGTGACGCTGATCATTTCTATATACATTTTGTATGGTCTATCTCGACTGGTTCTGGGTGTTACACACAACCACACAAACGCAATATACCCTCGACACAGAGTGTGTCGGGTATAATAGGCGAAATTCGTTCACGCTTTATCTGGCTTCACGCAATTCACGAAATCCCTATTCGGAACAACACGTACCGGGCCACTTTTTCTCGTAATGCGTCAAATACACGTACATACATACACGTATGCATGTAATTGGGTGTCTGACAGAAGGCGGCCAATGGAAAAATTTTGGAAGCTCAAATCATAAGCCAACGTATGCATGTATGTATGTTAACATATGGTACATGAGCAGAGGTGTGGATGTGACGCGAAATACGAAATTTGAGATGCGGATAGAAATATATAAAAATGTATGTCATGAAAAGCCAAAATTGTTACCACAATGAATAATAATCATACAGAAAGATTGACAGACTCAAGCAGCGTTCATAAAGATTTGTCACCTTGGCGGTCGCAAGTTCATTTACGCAACCAAAGATTGATGTAGAAAGCCTGGTTTTTTGTATTAAAAAAAAAAATACTTTAAAGCATTGAAAATTTCCTCGACTAGGAAAAATTCGACTGAAGTCTAAAACAAAAAAAGGAGTTTAGCGGACCAAAGAGTTATTCAAAAACTAAAAAAAATCCCTATTTAAAGTCTAGGAGGAATTTTTAAAGCGAACTTTTTATGATATTATTTCGTGTCTTAGAGTTTATATTTTCGAATAGATACCTTAAGACCTGGTTCTTCCATATGCCATATGAACTACCGACTAATTTTTAAAACAACCTATCAGTCGTTTCTCTTTTGAGCTTTATTTACTGACACTTGCTTTTAGAAGACAATACGGTACATGATGAGGTCCTTTTGGTATAGTAGGTCCCAAGACAAACTTTTCGTGAGATTTTCCTCACCTCAAAACAACCTTATGTATTCCGAATTCTATGTAATTCTCTCATGAATTGTATATGGGCCAAAATTTTTTTTAATGCATTAATTTCTGTCTCTGTTCTTTGGCAAGACAAGGCAAGATAAGACAACAATGTTACCGTAATTTGCTAATAAAAAAAATGGAGTTTTGGTAATATTTGATTTTTTTCAATTCGACTAGAGTATTTTACTTTGTTATGAATAAATTTTTTGGTAAAAATTAATTTGTTATTAATTTGAATTTCTCCTTCATGAAAACTGAATTTCATTGACAAGGACAGCGAAGTATAGGCATTAAAAAGAATTTTGGCCCATATGCCTTTTGTTGTGCCCACTTTTCCATCTTTTTTAAACAGCATTGAGGACTTTTAAATAAACTCAAAGTTGAAATTTTCATAACAGACCGTAATATTGGAGGTAAGTCGGTCAGACTCAATCTCTCGAACGCATGTCTCCGTCAAATAACAAAACAAATCATTCATCTCAGCTCAGGAAATTGTATGCAGTCAGAGCGACAGACAGACAGAGCGACAGACAGACAGAGCGACAGACAGACAGAGCGACAGACAGACAGATCGACAGACAGACAGATCGATATACTGACTGACTGAAAGACGACCGGACATAGCTAAATCCACACTCCTCCTAGTGACGCTGATTTTTAGCTCCACACACATTTTGTCAATTTCGATTTTTTTTTTTTTTCTGAGCCACAGAGTCTTAAATGACTCACATACAAAAGGAAAAAATATCGTGTATGAGTCTAATTTGGGGGAGGGAAATAAGAGCCAGATATGGGCTCATTCGTTGTATGAAATCCGGATCATAGAGAACAACCTTCACATCAGGGAAAGAATATTCTTTTCGGACTCTTAAAGGAGCTCATTATGACGGCTGCGACTCCGCATTGGGAGTCATATATCACTCCTTAAGCACTCAGAATGCTTGCACGGCTCAAATGTACATACAAATGTACGAGTATATATGTATGTAGGCGTATCAGCATTCGTACAAAAAAAAATATTCCGTTACCCCAATATTATTGTTGGACAAAAACTTCCATCGAGATTGACAGTTGTCGAGTGACAGCAGCCCTACCCTTATGTGTCACTTAAGCATTGAAAAGTCTTATTTTGGTTTCCATTTATTCTAATATTATTTTATTTTATATTATTTATTTTATTTTATTTTATTTTATTTTGTTCTCTATGCGCTTCATAAAAAAAAAAAAAAAACATTTTTCTCTTTTCATTTTATCATCGCTCAATCCAATTTCCTTTTGACACTTTCTGTCAAAAGGCGCTTTACACTGACGTGGGATGGCTTTTCAACATAGCAAACTGCTCAAATGTTTCTAATCAATTTAAAAAGCATGCAACATTGTCTAACCGCTACTGTGGCAGCGCTATCGCTAGGGATGCATCCTTAAACCTTTTTGTCGATACATAATCGATAAAGTCGCTCTTGACTCGCACGATAAGACGTGATTCATAATAAGTTCGGGTTTTTTTTCCCCCTTTGCTTTTCAAATGAATACCGATACAGTTAGATCCCTGCAAGACATGCCCTGCAGGAAGCCAGTCGTCATATGGCAAATGTCAACAATGTGTCTCCATATAAAGCGAAAAAGTACTAATTTTGTCTATATAATAGTACCGACGTCAATTGGTCGTCAATTGTTTTTCGGTCTACTGTTGACATTCAATGACAACTCAATGTTAAATGTCAATAACGCAAAGCATTGCGACGGGTATAACTGGTCAGTAGTACTGTTGACGCAGTCAGTAGAGAAAGGGTATAGATTCACTATTGACATTTCCTTCAGGGTGCCTATCCGAAACACTAATACAGTTGTAAAAAATTTTATAAACACTTATACAAATAAAATAAAAAGTTTAGGCTATGATATGAGTGAGAGCGAGTAGGATAAAAGCCTTTGTTGAATTATGTATGCATAAAGGAGACGGCTGATGTAAGCGGCTTTGTGTTATGCAAAAGTAAAGTTTTTTCATGCTATAATACCGACTACTTGTTAAGAATTCTTTCTGGACTAGATGAAGCATCACTATGGAATAAAAATTTGTTAAGTCGAAAGAGATTTGTTTGGACTTGCAGCTCTTTACAGAATTTGACGCTAGCCCTAAAATACTCTACAAAAAGTGATACCTCTTTTCAAAGGAATGTCTAAGGGGTTTTTCCGTGAGGCTTTCCATTCACCTACCTAAAAGGCTGCCTGATAATACTACCTACTGATATATGCGTGATGTCTAACGAATTTTGTTGTTAACTATACCACATTATAGCCCTAGGAATTCTTATTAATAGTACTGGATATTTCACTCGTGAAATAGTCAGTATGCCTACGATGAAAAAGCAAGACAACTGTATGTCAAAACATATGCGAGTGTTCATGCGAAATAAAAGGATAAATTCTTACACGTACATTTGTTTCTGCCCTTAAGGAGCTAATAGAATCTTTTTCATATTGACTACCAAAAAATGTATAGTTAGCGCTATTAGTTAAATCTCCTGGTAATAAACAGGTAGTGTGGTGTTTGCAGGGATGTTTTTGAAATAATCCATCGAAGACGAAAATTCTTCTTTATTAAATTTATTGAAGTTACTGAAATTTTGGTACCCTTTCGAATGTAATTCGAGCAAAAATTGTCCATTTTGGCGCAATGAAACACACTCACGGAGACGAAGACTTCATGAAAATCTGTCCGACCCTGCAAAGTATGCTATAAAAACTGAAAAACTGAACTGAACGGAACGGAAGTGGACAGCGTTTTTTTTTTTTTTTGTTCCTTGCTCCTTTTCTGATTGTTCTCATTTTGGCTCGTGTTGTTGTGACGATGTTCGGGAATATTGCAAAATTTTGTCACAACATTCTTCTTCGTAATTGATTTAAACAATTGCTCGAAACGAAATTTTTCCTTTGTTAGTAAGTTATTTTTTTTTTTTTTGTGTTCATTCCGTGTCACGTACCCACCGCCCCAGCGCCTTTTGGGCGCTCTCCTTTTGGGTATTCTTCATGTACAAAGTATTTTATGTGTGTTTGCGTGCGTGTGTCGTGCTTGAAGATACTCCAATTTCAATTAGATGCCAAATTAAAAATTCATTTCATTTAGTACTTTATCGCATCAACGCACAAAGAATGTCGATAATAACGAAAACATAAAATATCAAATAAAAAAGAAAAGATTCAAACGAACGCAAAACATCAAAGTGGACCCCGTCGATCTTCCTCATCATGCTCCCATTTGATTCGTTCATTCCTTTCGCCCCACTCGTTTGAGTCGTTTAGGCCGCATTTTCTTCTGCGAAAATTTATGTTGGAAAATTTCTTTTCGCTTAAATTAAAATTTAAAAAATAATATTAAAATAAAATGAAAAAAAAATACAAATATTTAGCAGTAAATATTTGAAATTCCAAGCGAGAAAAAAATGCATGCAACAATGTCGCTATTTACACGATGGAACATTTCAATATGAATACATTTCGTTTTTACGAGATTTACAAAGAGATGGGCTCTCCTTTCCCTATCTTTCAGCCCGATGAGTTCATCGCTATCATCGCTATTTCGTGATATTAGCGGTATTCATGGAGGCTCGAAAAATGTCTTTGTAAATTTTGCGATCGCAAATTTTCCAACGTTGAATGAAGGACCTTTCGCAAAATTTATGTTTATTCCTATAAAAATTCTTTTCTTTTTCGGATTGAGGCTTTAACTCATTTCACCTTACTTTTTACGTATGTTAAGCTCGATAGACTATCTAGATCAGTCGAAACTTGTTTCACGAAGAATCCTGCTACGTTTTGCGACAGGAAAGTTATTGATGCGTCGCACAGTGGGGCCGCTCCATATATTTTTTGGAAAAAATCTGACAGCTCTGATAAAAAACTACCGACGGTTATGGTATTTTTGTTAGATCTGAAGAACTATCGATAATTGCGTCTATTGATAGTCTGAATAGTCGATAGCCTGAACCATCGATAGTATCGATTGTACTATCGGAAGTTACATTCTAAAATTTCAAGTAATTGGATTGGCAAATTGCTAGTGATTTCAATCGAGCATGTTTGAGCTGTTTAACATTACAATATCCACCATTTTAAAGTGCTAAATTTAAAAATTATTGCAGGCCCTATAATAAAAACTTCATATTTCATAAAATACTGTGCAACAGTATCCTTCCTCGATTTATATCACGCGGTAATATACAAGGTGCCATAGTACACGCAGCTTAGCATGGCGCCTATAATTCTCATTTGGTTTGTAAAATGGGACACATAAGACTCGCAGACTCTCTGAAGATATTTCACGATAGCAAGAAGGTGTGCAAGTTCGTCTTATTTATGGGTTTGATAGATCTGGATAGTTATCGATTTTTCGATAGTTTCGATAATCGATAGGTTCAATAATCGATAGGTTCAATAATCGATAATTTCAATAATCGATAATTTCAATAATGAACAATTCAATAATCGATAATTTCAATAATCGATAATTTCAACAATCGATAATTTCAATAATCGATAATTTCAATAATGGACAATTCAATAATCGATAGCTCAAATAATTGACAATTTCAATAATAGATCAATTCTGTAATCGATAATTGAACGTATAATTGATAATTTCAATAATCGATAATTTCGCTGATCGATAGCAGACATTTCTAGTCATCTGTACATTTATAAAAAAAAAGCCCTTTCCCAAAGCTAATGTATGTACTTAAGGGCCGTTTTCTGAATGTCCGGTTAAAGTCTAGATTAACTAACCGGCAGTTAAACTAATCGCATGATTAAAAGTGTCGGTTAAGCAATTTCGTTTTCTCAATGTCTAAAATATTTGTTCTAGTTAATAAGTGAGAAGTTGGCAACGCGTTCACAAAACATCTGTTTCTAAATGTCAAAACGACTGAGAATTTTTAATTTCTAATAAACGAATGCTAAATGTTCTATAACAAAGCTACTAGATCTAAACACCAGCTGTTTCTTACAAATAAATTTAATCGGCAGATGAGCGTCGGTTAAGGTTTGTGCCTTAATCGTATTTTGAGAAAACGAAACTTGATTTTTTGTTAAAATAACTGCCGGTTACGGTTAAACCGGACATTCAGAAAACAGGCCTAAATGTGTTTAAATCAAAACTATCGAAAGTCTTCAAAAAACCATCGATGTTTTCGATAGTTTGAAACCACCGATAGCATTGATAGTCCTATCAATTGTTTCTCCAGCTGTTATTTTTTTTGTTCATTGGCAACATATGGCAAATTTAGTGTCAGTCACGGCTGCCACAGTTGGTGTTTTAGCGCCAAAACTGGCTCTTTATATATCACTTGGAGCTTTGGAGGAACTCCTCGAATAAATATGCGACAGTATTTAGCTACCTTTTGCGGCTTCTATTTTCGATAATTCTTAGCAGTACCTATTTGGTATCTTTTCATGTTCCCGATCATACAATATAACCGATGCCTGATCAAAGAAAAGGCATCTATTTAGATGGAAATTAATCCACGCCCCTTCATAATAAATTTACCAACTTTTCTCCGAATAAAAAATTCCTTGTATTTCAAGTATTTTCTTGTATTTTGATTCGATAAAATTTATGAAAGCCCGTTTTGAAAATCGCGAATTGCTGAATGGAAGTACACTTAACGATACCGAAACGAAAGAAAGAAAGAGAGAGAGAGAGAGAGAGAGAACCGCAACCATTTTTTATTGAGAACAGGTTTCGGGGCGATAATCAATGCAGGAATGCAGTGGCAAAATAACCACAAGGCTTTTACCGATTTTACCTTCAAATATTTCAAATTGAGAAAAATTCTGAATTTGATTTTGACCAACAACGTCAGTCAAATACATATTCGAAATGCTTCTCTCTCTGTCTCTCCTGTCTCTTCGTTTGGTTTGAGAGTTTTAAAAAAATAATTTTTTTTTTTTTTTTTTGTTGCTGCTCGCATTTCTATTTATTTCATAAAACAATAGCCATTGAAAGCTGTAAATATTTGTTAATGAAAACATTTTTTCATCTTTTTCAATTCCAATTTCAATTTAAATTTGAAAACAAAAACAACAATAACAACGACAACAACTACTTTGGAACTTATCTATTCGCTGTGATGATTCCTCTAATTGGAAACCATGCCACGAACAAAACAATCTAAAAAATCGTACAAAAAAAAAATCGAAACAAAACAACTTTCTCCACTCGTTGTAATACACGTGTTATCCCGTTATTCCGTTCATTCCGTTAGTGGTATCCACGCATGGTGAGTTTGATGAAATATTCAAAAATTTGTGTACTTTTTTAATATTGTGCCAGAATTTTTTTTCTCTACTTATTTCATTCTTTTTCTATTTATTTATTTTATTTTTTTGGAAATTTCATCTCTTTTATGATTTCCGCGAAAGTGTTTTCCTATCCTACACCGCGTTTAAAATATTTACAATACTCGTGTCGATTGCAGGTCCCTCGTCGATGGTTGACTTTTCGCTCCCATTTTCCATTTTCAAAATGAAACAAAATTGAAAATGTTATCAAAAAGAAAGAAAACAAAACAAAACAAGAAATTTAAGCAATAGAAAACTCTCTCCGAAAATCGAAAAATTTTTCTAAATGATTTCAGTCAAGTCCATCACTCCGGCTGGCCATCGATTGAGCCTTGACATGCCCGCACTTGCATTGAGCGAATTTTTAAAATGAAATATGAAAAATTCCCCTCCACAAATGGAATTCGCTTCGTAGCTCTAAGCTTTGTTTGAACATAACAAATCAATCAATCAATTGAAATGATAATAACTTCAAGTGGGTATTCGAGTACCTATTCGATACTTGGCAGAGCTACATAACTAACTGGCCCACTGAGCGTAACTGATTCAAGATCAACGCATTCTGAGTTGAAAAACTGCATGCATTCTTCAAAATGGACGATTGGTTCATTGCCACCGAGCATAACCTCTTTAAAAGAGGCACAGCTCAAGAAATTTTGTACTCGAAAATAAAAATTTCCCTTTTTCGTTCATTCTAAAGGTTCCCACTTTTTCGGCCGGAAGCGATAAAAGACGGCTCTTTTGAGAAGTACAAACAAAAAACGAAGAAATTTTGAGTTATGCTTGTTTCCGGTGTACCCGTGCAATGAGGAAAAATAAATCTACTTAATAATAGTGTTGAAACGATACCATGAAAGTATCGATACCAGTACTCATTTAATGTATCGAGATTAAGTATCGATACCACTAAAATACCGAACCACAAGTATCGATACTGGGTAGTACTCGCTCAAGATTATACAAATTTTTATGATTCTTGGTATTTACACATCATAACCATGGGCGTAGCTAAGGATTTTTTCTAGGATGATCAGAATTTAATATATAATTATATGATATACCTGTTGGTATAGTAAATTTGAAGTACCTACTACTGATTTTTCTAGGATGGGAAAAGAAGTTTTTAGAGTGGGAGTTTGAATTATTGTTTCTTGTCAGTGCTGCCAATAAATTGGCGTAGGTTTAACCTTTGGATAATTTATAAAAATCCCTTTCCCTTGCGAGGAAAATGCTTACGAAAAATCCATTTCAAAATGAAATCGAAAAAGTCATTCAAAAAGGGAAAAACCCCTTAAATTTACAGCACGAATACAAGGAATTAATATTGTGAGTAAATACTGACATTAAAGTATCAATACCGCCAAAATACTTGGTGGTAAGTATTGAGTACAAAATATACTCAGTATCGACTAAAAGTATTCAATATCAAGTAGTATTTACTCATTTTGTTTCAACACTACTTAATAAATAAAAACACTTTTTTTATGAATTAATTCCACGCTGAGTATTTTTTATTTTTGTTCGAATCATTTGAAGAGATTATTTTTCGGTTATCTATTAACTTATTGATTTTTTTTTTTATTTTAATTTGAAACATTTAAAATATTATTGTTTATACGATTTAATAAAATGCAATTCATATTAATTTTTGACAATTTCTCTTTGAAGCTTCGCGTTGCTGCTTTGAACGAGCCATATATCGGTGACTTGCAAGGAATCCGGGGCGCAGATTTCGCCTGCTATCGCCAGGGACGAAGGGCCGGGCTTGTTGGTACATTTAAGGCTTTTCTGTCATCCAGGTGAGAAAATTGCAATGAAAATTCTTTAACCCTTTCACTAACAACCCGGATAATCAATTTCAAAAAATTACGAAAAATTCATTTCTCATGTGCTTTCATGTGTTGCGCAATCGAGGGGAGCTGACACCAGTGCCGTAGCAACCATAGGGGCAAGAGGGGACTTTTTGTCCCCCCACGCATTTTTGTTTTTGCCCATGAATAAAATTGAAAAAATTATTTTTCCCCCCCACGCAAATTGGAAAAATTATTTTTCCACCTCACGCAAAACAGAATTGCTACGGCACTGGCAGACACAGCTCTCAGATGGTGTCTTTAAAATAAAAAGCAAAAAAAAACAAGTAAGGGTGTTATAGTCAGGCGAGCCTGACAATAGAATACCCGACACAAACACACATGTTCAAATAATTTTTAATATCAAGGTGTTTAAGGCCATAAGGGGCCCCATATGCCGACTTTTGTTGAATTTCTTTATGAAAACCGCCCTTTTTCCACGCCCACTTTCCCAATTTTTTTGAATTGTAATCGGAGGCCTTAATATACGCTCAAATTCTAAGTTTCATTGAAATATTTGGAAAAAGTCCGAATTTGAAGCAGTTTTGAGAATTTTGTGACAGACCCTAGTACTGGAGGTACCCTTAATAATGGTCCGATCGGGTCCATTCTCGAACTAGTTCTTACTCATGTCCCCGTGAGCACGCATACCAAATAGCTCAGAGAGATAGCTCAACTCCTTCGATAAGATAACTGTATACAGACAGACAGACGGACATGTATAAATCGAATCTCCAGGTGACGCTGATCATTTCTATATATATTTTGTATGGTATATCTCGACTAGTTCTGGGTGTTACACACAACCACACAAAGGCAATATACCCTCGACACTGAGTGTGTCGGGTATAAAAATAACTTTGGTCCCAATGAGACATGATATTGGGAAATAGCTTGATAGTCAAATCGGTGAAGGATTTCGAGGGTGTCCATTAAATCGTGATCTAGCTTGCAAGTCAAAGGCCAAACAGCTGTCAAGAGTAGGTACCTACCCTCAAACTGATCTTGCTAAGTGGGTTAAAGAATACTCCACCTAACGCTGGTCTACTTGAGTGGCTTGAGACGGGATTTTTGCCGCAATCGATGCGTAATTTTTGGACTCTTATGTTGACAAGTGTGTGATCGACTTGAACGATTTTTGTTCCAATTTTATTGTACCCCGATATTTTATCGATAGTTTACAACGATAATGCGAGAGTCATTTTAGAAATTATTAAAATTTGTGCCAATCTGGTCCTATAAAACTCGGTGCAGATTGTTCTTTTTGCGCAGAAAGTGTGTGATCCCAGCTTTAAAGTTCGAAGGTGACGAAATGCCAATTTGATCTAAGGTCCCTCATTGATATTTTATGCTCTCGAGCGCCGCTTATTGTGGGCTTTTTCCCCCCCAAATTTTCATTTTCCAGCACACAAATTAGATAATTCGATACTTTCGAGAACTGATTACATTTTTTGTGCTTCCCAAATCCGAACGTGTTTCGTTAGGTAAACGCTCAATATCTTCTCTTAATTTCCCACAAGAAGGATTCTCTAAAATTTCCTTTCATTCTACAGAGTTCTTTTTTTTTTGCCTCTTTCTTATCTTCGTTCAAGCATACTTTTCTTTACTCTTCAAATGTTATTATTATTATTTCGTTTTTTTTTTTCGAATGCTTTCAAGGGTTTGCTGACACTTTGTTAAATTTAATAATGCTTGAATCTTTTGAAAAGGCCAACAGGTGCCCTTAATGGAAGCCCTTCTCGATAATGCAATCAAGTTTCGTTTCGTTTGGTTTCCTCTCTTCGCCTTCGCCTCCCGTTCAGTTTTCTTTTATTCTTTTCTTCTGTTTTCTTTTCTCATTCATGCTTCTATCTGAATTCTCTACGAGCTTAAATAAATCATTTTCCTTTCTAGGCCATGGCCTTAAGTATTAGGATTTAAACAAAAAAGTTTATGTCTAATGACTTGTACAATTCTGCTGTATTGTATGCGATGATGAAAAAGAAACTATTTTCAACTCAAAAAAAAAAAGAGAAATAAAATTAAGAAAACATAAAGTCAAGTGAAGCAACGTTGTGAAATTGAGCGGTAGGGAAAGTTTTTTTTTTTTGAGTTTTATGCCTTCAGTCTAAGCAGTTTGAAACTTTCAGACGATAAGACAAAATCCTGCCAGCTTCAATGGCAAAATTTGAGCAGCAAAATTTATATTCAATCCCCATCCTCATTTCGCTAGTATCAACCATATCAAATTGAAGATTATAATAATAAAGATTATTAAAAAGAAAAAATAAATAAATAAAAACAAGTGAACAAAGAAAGCTTAAAGGTGAAAGTTTCGGTTTACGAGTGAGTTAGGAGAAAAAACGAAAAGAATTCGGATCTCGTGTGCGTACTAGGATCTTAGTAAGAGCTATAAAATAGACAGGCTGCCTTAGAAAATCTTGAAAAATCCTCTACGATATTCTACGGATATGTCCATATGACATCGTCACGTCGCGACGTTACCCAGCGGGAAATTATCTCCTCCATGACAATGTCATCAGTGATGTCATCGATGACATATAGGTGACATTGTCATGTGTGACATCTTGGAGGACATGTCATCGTGGAGGGATGCTGTTCATGTGCTTGACTCTCATTGGCTACTGAAATTTAAATAAGGTTTAACCGTCAGTTCAGCGTTAGCATGAAGTGGCGTAGATGATGAGTGCTCGACTCATAATCCGAAGATCGCGGGTTCGATCCCTGGCAGAGGAGAACAAAAATTGTTAAAAATAGATTTTTAAAAAACATTCGAAACATTCAAAGAGAGAGGGCAAAGAAGAGAGTTATCCCCTAGCATGACCAGTGACATTTTCTAATCTTCCGGTGATAATGTCACCGCTGAAGTCCCTGTCAGCTCCTGTGTAAATTTCATACAAAGTGTCCGAAGTCACTAGGACATCATCGGGGATGTCCGCGGGACATTTCCCGCTGGGTACTCATGAGTCATGACTCAACAGTGGCTTTGGCGCAATGCTGCGAGTCCGTAAGAAATTCTGGCAGCTCTTATGGGCGTCAAAAATTGAAGATCACTTCGAAATCATACAAAAAATATGTATAAAAACTCGAAAATAAATTATTCATGTATTCCATCGAACGCACTGAAAGGACTTCCATAGCTTTAGGAGAAACCATTGCGTCGTCGCTTTTACTCGATTTACGGAAGAGAGATTTATAAGTTGCCTTTCCGAATTTCACTAGAAAAACAATTATCTCTTCACATATAGCATGACGAATGGAAGTATACCTATATGTATGTATGTATCTTAATTTTGATTTAGTTTTCAATCGCACACAGGAATATATAGGTCATTTATGTCATAGTTTAGTAGGTTATTTTAATTAAGAATGTCGACGCACTGCTTTACATGGTTGTACTTATGGAAAATAAGAGGACGTCTTTTCCGCTGAGCTTTCAACTCGTTTTTGCTTTCATTACTCTTCTCTCTCTCCCTTCAGTATGCTCCAAAAAACTCCAACATTTTCTTAAATATCAAATTGAAGAAACCTTTCAACTTTTCAAATAATTTCCTTCTCCATCACTCTCCCCGTACCGTCCACCCTCCCACAATCACACCATCTCTCTGTTATTTCCTTCTCTCTTTATCTCTACGTGCCTCCTTCTTTCTCCTTCTTTCTCCGCTTCTCTCCTCCCTCTCCCTCTCTCTCCTCTCTTCTCTCCTCTCTCTCTCTCTCCTCTCCTCTCTCCCTCCTCTCTCTCCCTTTCTCTCTTCTTATATCTCTCTCCCTCTCTGTGTATCTTTGTGGAAAAGAAACCTAAATGCATTTTAACTGAAATAATTATTTTCAGAAGAAGTGAAAGTAATAATTTATTCTACCCATTTGAACTGACAACTTCGAGAATGTTTGAGAGTCCATGTGCTGGCTTGAAATCAACCTAAGTCACTGGCATTCCATCTTAGAGTTAAAAATCTCAAATTTCTAATTATACTCAAGTGTTATCCAAAGGACGGATGTAATAAAATGCAGCAGCGCATAGTGTTCTCAAAATGAATGCTGCAAATCTGTATGTGTGCTATGCTCCACAATGCTCTGGTATATATACACATTACCACGTTCTCACATGTGCAAAAACATACCCATACCCAAGATGTTCTCAATATCACTAAGACAGTTGAAGAAGCTTCAGCAGAAACGACTTAGCGTCCCTCAAAGATGCACTGTATCGTTCCCTTCGTTTCTAATTAAATACAAGATTTTATACTCAGAAGCAAACGTGTAGAAAGCTGTTAAGCAATTTGCCTAAAAGAACTAGTACTTTTACCAGTACTAAAAGAACTAGTGCAATGTTTGGGTAAGTTTGCACCATAACTATTCCAGTGATCAGTGGAATAATTGCATTCATTCATTGAGGCGTTATAAATTGATAATAAAAACACAACCGAATGGTTTTCTTTTATTATAAATATTTATTTCCATTTTGTACTGAAAGAAAATTCCACGATTCTGTAAAATTTTTCCCGTAAACATCACTAGTATTTAACTGGTGCAAATTTACCCAATTGGATCGAAAAGTACTAGAATAATTCTGGTGCATACTGTACTAGTGCTTTCCTGTACAGATGTTATACAAATTTTCGACAGAATTTTATATGGACAATGGTATAGAAAAGAACTAGTACTGGTGGCTTTTGCACTAGTAAAGTACTAGTACGACACTAGTTCAAATTCCTACAGGGAAACGTGTACATACACGCACACACGCACACCCAACATACACATATGTAGATATGTGTTGTGCATATGAACCATACCTTTGTAAATGGCAGTGGGAGAGGTCCACACAAAGATGAGTTTATTGTGTGGTTGGAGCTCTAAATAAATTTAGACACGTTTAGGACGAAAAAAAAAACAGCGGAAAATGAAAAATGCTTAGATTCTTTTCCTTCACAAAATGGTGAGCCCAAAAACCGAGACCACACATGGACACACACACACACGCACCCACACACACACACTCACATATTGAATGGACGCAGAAGTAGGGAAACCAGTTGACTTGGGAAAGTAGCAGTGCAAACGAACCACAATGTCAGGTTTTCAGTAATTTCGAGAAAGGAAAACAAGAAAAAGAATATAAAGAAAAACATAAGAAAAAACAGACAAAATAAAAAAAAAAAAAAAAAAAAAAGAAAAGATAACAAAACGAAGAAGCGGAGAAAAACAAAAGAAATGAGTAAGAAATATAACACCTTAACGCAGCGGTTCACAGGTGGACCATTTCTGCTGAATGGAACATGCGACACGGCTTTCCACAAAGCAACGTATGCAAATCGTTGGGCGAAACGCAACGTGTACTGGTTGTGGCTAGGTCGACAAAATGCATTTCATATCGGACCAAACCAGAACAGAACAGAGAAGAAGAGACCAGAGCCAAACACAACCCGAACCCAACATACCAGAGCAGAGCAGAGCAGAGGAAAGCTGGACAGAATAGCATAAATAGCGGCGCTGCGGCAGTGGATGATGCTTTTACTGCCGCTTAACTTGACCCAAATTGTTGCTGCCGCTTTTCCGTTAAATTATGCAAAAATATTTTCAAGCTACTGCGAGAACGAGTGGCAAATAAAAATGAATAAATCTCGACAAATTACTCGCTGAGGCATTTCGGGGGTAATTTTTTTTTTTTTTTTTTTTTTGCTTTCAGTTTTTTTATTCCCAGGTTTTCATTCGCATTCTTGTTCCATATTCATTTTAATGAAAAGATAAGGATCGGATCACTCTCCTTAATGTGACAGAGGTTGCTGCCCCAACTGTCCGTTAATCGTTGGAAAGTGTTTTTTCTTCAATTCAAATTGGTTTTCATATTAACGAGCAGCCATTAAGGGTGTTATAGACATTCGGAAAATTAGCATTATACTTTCTTTCGCCAGATTCTTTCAATGGGATGATTTAGAGCCAGCAGTGGCCGCTTTCGAAACCAACTGTCGCGACTGCGACAGTTATATTTGGGGGATTTACAATTGAATTACTAGAAATTTAGCCTCAAAATATTAACCATAGAAAATTATGAAGCATAGATGATGATTAAGTTTAAAAGTCACTACCCTGCAATAATATGGACTAAACCAAGTGTAGCCTTCGGTCAGTCCTTCATGTTACCAGTAGTAGTCCCCTCATAATTCCACTTCTAATGTATTCAACTGACCTTTTTAACATGGACCTGTCATTGGAGATCGACTAGTCCGCAAAACGGCTGATCATAGGCTAGTTTTTTTGGGTCGATTATCGTAATTTTGTCTGGTTTTAAGATAGTCAAATGAGGAAAATAAACAACAAATTTCTTATATATATTCTAAGTTGATGAAAGTGTCAGTTACAGACTATCCATAAACCAACCCGTTTATTACCGACCGCCGGTTAGCCGATTTCGATGGAGCGAACTGCCATAATATAACCGGTAGGATTTGGACAGGTCAAAAGCCAGTCCTTCTTAGAAAACTGACCGGCACATTACTGCAGGATACATACAAGTTCATATGTAGAAGTAGTAGTGTACTCTACACTCATTGAGTACTACGTATAAGCAGAACCTTCATTTGATTTGCGGACCTCAGACCATTGCTTTCTCCTCGTAAGAGATTTTTTATTGAACAACCTAACCAACATTATTAAAACGGAGCATTGAAAGTATATACATATGTATATCAATATCCAAAATTTCATAATATCCTTTTCAAGTTATTTTTAAACAAGCATATTTTCAAGAAAATACCTCAGTCTCAGAACCGAAACTAATCAGACTACTACTAACTATATAAGTACATACAAATTCGTTGGGCTCAACTAGAATATTGATAGTTACCCTACCCTTATGATTAATAGCCATCTCTGGTTATTTCTACCCTCGAAAGTTGAGCTAAAGCAACAATAAGTGATATTGATAGTAACAAAAAAAAAAAAAAAAACAAGTAAGGGTGTTATAGTCAGGCGAGCCTGGCAATAGAATACCCGACACAGACACAAATGTTCAAATAATTTTTAATATCAAGAAGTGTTTTAGGCCATAAGGGGCCCAAAACATCGACTTTTGTTAAATTTCTTTATGAAAACTGCCCCTTTGCCACACCCTTTTTTCCAATTTTTTTGAATTCTAATCGGAGGCTTAGATATACGCCTCTTTTTTTTCTAAGTTTCATTGAAATATTTCGAAAAAATCCGATTTTGGGGCACTTTTGAGATTTTTGTGGCAGACCCTAGTACTGGAGGTACCCCTAAAAATGGTCCGATCGGTTCCATTCTCGAACTTGTTTTTACTCATGTCCCCGTGAGCACGCATACCAAATTTTGTCAAGATAGCTCAACTCCTTCGATAAGATAACTGTATACAGACAGACGGACAGACAGACAGACGGACAGACAGACAGACGGACAGATTTTGTATGGTCTAGCTCGACTGGTTCTGGGTGTTACACACAACCACACAAACGCAATATACCCTCGACACAGAGTGTGTCGGGTATAAACAGCCTAAAATTATGTCTTATTTTTTTTTTTTTTTTTAACTTTCAAGAAACTTACGAAACTACTTAATGAGGGTCAATTACAAAAGAACAGCTAAATAAATCGGTTGGCGTTTCTACTTAACTTAGCTACATTTTATATAAGCCAGTTACAGCAGAATATCTGTTATTATATGAGTTTTAAATTAATGGTTCTCGTTTAAAAATATCAAACGTAGCTATTAAGAAGCGTAATCGAGTAATAGTTCTCATTAAGTCCGCCCTGTAGGAATCAATCTATTTATAGAAAAACGTTGTTGCGTGTTCTCAATGCTTGAAGAACTTCACTTTCAACTGACTTAGTCAGTCACACCTATCCAAAGGACAATGGACTTAATCAAATCATATTTTCCATTTAGACAAAAGCGAGTGGTTGGTAACCGATGTACAAATCGTTCATACATATTTCTCTCAAAAGACCTTGTACTTTGGCCACCTCATTTAATAAACCAATAATCTTTTGCACCTCCCATTATGGTTGTACGGAAGAAATCATGGATGACCGAACAACGGAGGCACTGTATATGTATATGTATGTGTATATTAAGGTGGAGCGTTTTGTTCGACAAAAAAAATGAAATTTCCCTAGTGAAATAAGATTCTACAATTTTTTTGGAGAAAAAATGCCCAGGGAACCATAGGTCAAAGCCGAATTGTTTTCAAAAAGAAGGCACATCTCAAATATGCCTAAAAGCATGCTACAAATTATTTAATTTTTTACCCAAAAAAGTTTTTAAATTGAATTTTTCTTATTTTGATTCTTAGCATATTTTAAGGCATGAGAAATAATAAAATTTTGCTCGAAAAATCATCATAAATTGGCCAGTTTAAGATAGTTATTAAAGAAAATATAAAATTTTTTCAACTGCCCGAGTTTTGAGGGACGTTGAGGTGATTATTTCTCTGCTTTTTGAGATGTTTCCATCAACAATGATGACCAAAATAAGTCGAATATGGCATGAAAAGCCTTCGATTGCAAAATCGGAAGGTTAAAATTCACATTTGACCTATAGTTTCTTCGGGATAATTATTAAGTATGGGCAACAGAATAAAATTCTGCTAGGGAAATTGGAGGTTACAAAATCGATCCACCTTAATGTATATGTATATGTATATGTATTTGTATATTTATATGTATATTTATATGTATATGTATGTGTATATGTATATGTATATGTATATGTATATGTATATGTATATGTATATGTATATGTATATGTATATGTATATGTATATGTATATGTATATGTATATGTATATGTATATGTATATGTATATGTATATGTATATGTATATGTAATGTATATGTATATGTATATGTATATGTATATGTATATGATATGTATATGTATATGTATATGTATATGTTATGATGTATATGTATATGTATATGTATATGTATATGTATATGATATTATATGTATATGTATATGTATATGTTATGTACAATATGAATATGCTTAGCGTTTGTATATGTTTGCAATATGAATATCGTACGTTTTATGTTGTATTCGACAAAATTTTTATTGTCCAATTATTGTTTGCCTCAGCGGGGAATAGATCTCACGATAATCGGAGTATATGGCGCGTGCGCTATCTTCTACGCCATGTCATGTCAAGGTTAAACGGACGCGAAAACCTTATTTAAGTTTAAGTACCCATTGAGATTTAAGCACATGAACAGCACGCTTCTAAGATGATTGTCCCTCAAGAGTCATGCCTGACAAGGTCACCTATTTATGTATATACGCCGGTGAAATCACTGTGTTCTACAGTAGATATTTGGCTGCTGTCTCTCTGTAAGATTTATATAAATATTAAAGGTTTTAAATGTATATTTATTCTATATACATACATATGTTTATTAACTCTCTTTATATATATTTATATGTATAGGTTTAAAGAACATGAATTTTATTGAAATGACTGTGGGCTTATGCCGCATTTATACTTTGTTGCTAGCTATTTTAAGATGTCTTTGTCCCTAATCTTGTGTTGTCATCAACATGTTTAACGTAACGTAAACGAATATTTCTCAAAAGCTTTAATTAATTTAATGAAATTGCTTTGTTCTCACGCCTTTATCACTCTAATACATTACAAAAAGCCTGTTTAATTCACATTAACAACGGATGAAAAGTGACAAAGTAACCGTTTTGCTGCTTTGTACCACAAATTCTCACATGAATGAATTGAAAGAACGAAAAAAGAATAGAAATAAGATTAAAAAAAAAATTATAAAAATAAATATAAAAAAAAAATATAAATAAAAAGCAGAAAAGAAAAGAAAACAAATGAAAAGAAGAAGAGAAAGCAGAAACACTATAGAATCGCGAGGCAATTACAATTTAAATCCCCACAAATAGCATGGATTAGAACCATAAATCTAGCCATACGCCCTTAAAACAGCAACAGCAACAGCAGAAGGCAGTATATCCACTCGCAAGGTTGAATAAACAAAGCACCAAAGAATTAAAATAACAATATAAGGTCAAAGGAAAAATGGTCGCAGAAATACTTAGAGGTACTCAGAAACTCCAAAACAACATGAACATAGATCTGTGCCAAACCAAAGACACAGGCAACATATTTCCGGAAAATTATGGCAAAACAATTTCGCCCATCGTGCCTGCACTGACAATTTGTACAGTGGAGCCAAACTGCTGAAAATTCATCAAATTAATTTCAAGAATTTAAAGCTAATAAATATTATTTAAAGGGAAAAACGACAATTCATTGAACGATAATTAAGTATTTAACATTTACCATAAGGTTCATGTTATTGTGTTCAAGAAATGGGCATTCCTTTAACTAAGAAAAAAGTACAAGAAAAAATTGAAAATTATATTAGATAAATTATGGTCCTTTTAAATGAATCCGATGTTTTATGTGTCTCCTTTAAACGATTGTTTACGAAAACACAAAATCTCTGTGATTACTTTGCTCCTCCTAAGAGTCCGACCCCTATTCGTCGAAGCATCTCAATTCAATAAAATCATAGATTTTGGATAACACATGATCAGGGCTCGGATTTTATTGACTTTTATAAATTTAAAGCATACTTTATGGAGTAAAAATTTTGTTCAACTCACATAAAGTTAAGATTCAAATCGATTTTTAACTTCAATATGAATTTTTTTGAAGTTAGAAAAACGGTTTGAAGTTTAACTTCGCTAAAATTATTCGCTAAACGTTGGTAAGAAAAAGTTTTGCCCCATAAAGTATGCTTTAAATTTATAAAAGTTAACAAAATCCGAGCCCTACACATGATCGAGAAAAGTATTAGCATAGTTTAGTACTTGTTCCACCGTGCGACATGAAACTGGCAGAGAGAAAACAAAAATGCCAATGCGAAAATCTACGCAACGCGGATGCCATATCGTGGTTTGTACACAAAGCTCAAAAGAAAGGAAAATTAAAAAAAAAAAAGACTATGGAGAGGAGTTGCGGATGAGAAGAAGGAGAGCGGGAACCGAAGGAGCACATTGAACGTGCTCTGTCAGCCTGAAAGCGCGCACACAGACGAAAATGAGCTGGGCCAGCACCTTATCATGCCTCGATCAAATTAAAATAATTGCGCTTAAGCACCTGAAATTATGCTTCGCCATTTACTTTCTTTACACTGTTTTTTTTTTTTTTTTTTTTTTTTTTTTTTGGTCTTGTTGTCCTTCGCCGTTTAAAATGAAAGCTGACAGTGCTTAAAAACGTGAGCTGTGTGATGTAGGAATTATCGTTCACGGTACACTGCGGTTCACTGCATTAACCCTGGCATTCCATTTACCCCCACTGCTCGACTTACGAAACTCTTACGGAATCTATGGCCTCCGGGTTATACGGTTCAGTACATGTCGTTCGTTGGCTGTTTAGTCGTTGGGTTGATAGTTGGGTTGGCGGGATGTTTGGCTGGTTGTTTGGTTGGCTGGTCGGTCGGTCGGTTGGTCGGTTGGTTGATGCAATACACCAAACTTTATACACCATATCTCTCGATATTACCTGAAAATTCCAACTACCAAATACTACTACCATACTACTACTGCTAATACTGCCGAATACCGAGAGTACCGAACTCTGGGTGAACTTAAGTTGCGAACAGAAAATGTGTGCCTTATCTTTTAAATACTATACGAGAAGCTAGCTCCTCTTTTAGTTATATTTCGTGCTCCCGTACACTTTGTTTACATGGCTCATCGTTGTCATCTTGAAAAGTTGACTTAACGTTTAACCGCAAGAAGCGGTTGTTTGGTCGGTCGGTCGGTCTTTGCGTTAGCGTGTCAAAATTTCCACTTGACATCGACTCTCCATGAATCTGTATGGGAAGGTATCAAAATGTCGATACGATTTTTATTTTTTCATATTTATTATAGAGAGCGCTCTGTTCAGGAATACAGGGCAAAGGGGTAGGTGATTACCCCGGTCCCCCCATGCTCTAGGAAACAGCAAGCTGATGATCTTTTTGTTGTTTGCGGCACCAGGGAATCATCGAGGTCTTAGTAATAACTTCAAATTATCTTCAAAGGTCCCCGAGAATTTGCTATAGATTTTTCGATAAATTTGGCCATTTCTCAGGATGTCTCGAAAGATTTTATTAGGTTTATTCCTCTTGTAATAAACAAAAAAAACGGCAGATATGACGGAAAAGACTAAATTACCCATACATAGATACGGCACGAGCAATAAAAACTTTGGGGACTTAAATCCTGAAACAAGACCAAACCAAATAAATCGGCTAGGCATTTGAAACGTTCAAAAACCAACCTGGGCCCTTCCGCATCTTAAGTTGGCCACTCAACCAAATATTATCCTATTAATACTAGGTATTTTTTTCTTCTTCTTGCGTGTTTAACTATCCCGGTCTATCCCGGGGTCCGCAAAACGCGACCAGTTCCTCCATTTTGTTCTGTCGGTTGCATCATCCGAGTTAAGTCCTACAGCCTCTAGGTCCCATTTTATTGTGTCCATCCAGCGCTGTTTCGGACGCCCCCGTTTTCTGCAACCTTGGATTTCCAGTGCGTAGCCTTTCTTTGCCAAAGTCTCCTCATTTGCTCTCAGGACGTGTCCATACCAGAGTTAATATTAAGTATTAAGTATTAGTATTACACTCAAAAAATTCCGTCGTAGAATCTACGATATCCGACGTAGAATCTATTATATCCGCAATTGATATAGGTCCAATTGCAAGATATCATAGATTCTACGACCGCTTTGCAGTAGTTTCTACGATGAGGAATGTCATTGATTTCAACGATATATAACGTAGATTTAACGATATTCCATCTTAGGAACTATGATGTTATTTCATAGGAACTACGATATCAAATCTTGAAGTACATTTCGATAACTTCTTAATTTTGATATGAATTCTTGTCGGCGGGTTCGATCCCTGCTCCAGCGAGCGTATTTTTTTTTTTTTTTTTCTTTTTGAAAAGTAGATATTGTAACATTTACATTATTTAAAAAACTGGGAAATAAAAGATTTTACCAAAATTTGTATGCTTAAAAAATTAAAAAAAAGATTCTATAGGAATTTCTTGAAAGAGATTGTGCGTGACGTTTTGGAAGGCGTAATGAAAGCAACTCTATTTATTTGGTTGGCAACTTACTTTCTGTTTTCCCCGTAATATTGCCTTGAAATTTACTTGCCTGCTTTATTCTCCATTTTTCCACAAATTCTTTTCTATTTGACAGGGTTCGAGAACTCGGACCTTCCAGATTACAAGTCTAGCACACTTCAACTACGCCATCGCGAGATATGATTTGAGCTTGCTAGTTTTATTATATCAATATAAGTGGGAAACAGTAGAAACTATTAGATTGACAGTAAAACTTATTGTATTTTACGTAGATTCTATGATATTTCCATCGTAGATTCTACGATATTTAAATCGTAAAATCTATGATGGGCATATTTCTTCCACAGTAGAAACTATTATATTTACAGTAAAACTTATTGTATTTTACGTAGATTCTATTATATTTTGTGGCTCTGGGATAGCGTAGGGGATGCGTGCTATGCTCTTGATCCCAAGGTCCGAGGTTCGATTCCCGGCACAGGCGAAACGGAGTGTAATGTTCCAAGCCTAGCACTGGTTTTTCAAAAATCGCATGTTAGGGGCACACTACATAAAAAAAAAGACATACACTCACACAAACACAATAAAACCTCCTTGGTATCACAATGGGCCTACGGCCTAAGTGGCAGCCACTTCAACCTACCTACCTATTATATTTTTCTACGTCTTCCTATCGTAAAAACAACGATGCAAAATTTTTTCAGTGTATATATAGTTAATACTGGGTATTTATTTTACCGAAATTCGAATGGTCGGTCTCTTTAAAAATCTTGACTATTTCCTCACACTGGGAATTCTTTTATGAAGAAGAATCCCACTGCTACACTACTACATACATAGACGAGAAAGAAAGAATGAAAACTTTCGAATGAAACTTAAAATCCTTGAAATTTTCCAATTCTCTCGGAGATTACAAGAAACTTCTTAAGAAACAAATTGAAAAAAAATAATAATAATAAAATTCACAAAAAATAACATAGAACAAAAAATAATATGAAAAAAAAAAAAACAGAAAATCATCTTAACAATCAAGAAAAGAGATTTAAAAGGAATTTCTTCGACCATTTTCATTATTACTCTGCAATATACATATTCGCTTCGTCGGCTTTCCCACGAACAATTTCAAATTTTCTAATGTCTTTTTATTTATTTATTTTTTTAATGTTTTCCCTTCTCTTTTTTTCATTCCAGAGTGCAAAATCTAGATTCCATTGTACGCACCACAGACCGTGACCTGCCTGTTGTGAATACGCGTGGCGATGTCTTATTCAACTCATGGAAAGGTATTTTCAACGGGCAAGGGGGATTCTTCTCGCAAGCACCGCGCATCTACAGCTTTAGCGGCAAAAATGTCCTCACGGATCCATTATGGTAAGTCGTGCACGTACCATCATGCACTACAGTATATATGAATAGCGTGTGTGTGTGTGTGTGTGTGTGCGTATTTAGGCATAGTTTGAGATAACTTCGTGTAATTTCGTCTCGCAGACCCACTGAAGCGCAAGTTGATGGTCTCTTCCTCCGTTTATGAATGCGCCTAATAACCGTAGACAATACATAAAAGAATGCGCAATATTTTATAAATATTTTTGGTTTTCTCCTATTGAAATTTTTTGTTTTGTCTTTGTTCTGTAACAAGTCCTTTGTACGTTAACGCCGCCATGGAAGATGAGATTTTTCTTAGGGATGGACAAGGAATTTCATGCATAAATGGGAGAATGCGCGATTAATTAAACCATTATACTTATCATTAAAATTACATTCGAACTTGAATCGTTTATTTTGTGGTGGACTATTGTGGAGTGTAGGAGTGTACTTTCAAAAGCTCAAGTTGTTAAATAGCCGATAATAATAATAATTTTTCTTTCGTTTCTCTTGAGCAAAGAATCCAAAGAAAATCTTAACGTCATTCGAAATGTTATTGAGCATACATACATATAAACAAGTTGGCAAGTGTATCTCTATTGCTGCGTGAAGAACGATGAAAATAAAGTGTCATTTCCAATTATGCGTCAGCTGCGTTGCGTCATTTGACGCAAATATTCAACACATGCAAGCATATGGGAGCAGCGCAAATCAATTGCGTGCGTGCGGACGCAGCGTCAAATAATATTGCACGCAGCGTGAAATTCTGACAGCTGCGTATAACAGTTGAAAATAGGAATATAAAAGTGTTGTAGAAAGTATTGAGTACCTACTTTCGAGTACTTCATACTTGCGGGGAATACTTTTCATTGAAATATGATAAATTTGTTCTTATATCTCTTTGTTCTCATATTTATAAGTGCATATTTGAGTAATTAATGTCATTATTCTATCGTTCAAAATCAAATGTTGGTTTATATTTTTGCAAACGTCTCAAATACAACCCTTCATAAAAAATGTAGTGAGTCGATTACTCTTCACAATTGTGCTTCACTAAGAAATTTCAAGGCACCCCATATGCTGACGCACACG
Source organism: Chlorops oryzae (assembly GCA_020466095.1). Classification (NCBI taxonomy): domain Eukaryota; kingdom Metazoa; phylum Arthropoda; class Insecta; order Diptera; family Chloropidae; genus Chlorops; species Chlorops oryzae. Next base: position 147,232,892 of record CM035806.1, read on the forward strand.
CACTGTTGGAAATTGCATTTTTCACGCATTCGACGCAGCGTCATGCGTCTGACGCATAATTGGAAATGGCACTTTAGGCTGAGAATACACCGGAACAAACGAAACAAAACAAAACGTTTTCGTTTTTCGAAAAACCCGTTTCGTTTTGACTAATCTGGTGTCTTCGCTCTCATAAAACACAATGTACTGTTTGTTTTTGAAAACGTTTTGTTTCGGTTTCGTTTTGTTTCGTTTCGTTTGATATCGTGTGTACTTATCCTTACGCTATAGACATATAACATTGAGTTGTCATTGCATGTCTACATGAAGACCAAAGAACAAATGACGGGCTGTAGACGAGCTATTGACGTCGGTGGCTATTATGTAGACAAAAGGAGTACTCTTTCACGCATTCGACGCAGCGTCATGCGTCTGACGCATAATTGGAAATGGCACTTAAGGCCAAATCTTAGTGCTGCTCTATAGCTGCGGTATACGATTTGTTATTGTGAAAATTGTGTCAACGGTGTGAAACCCACGAAAGAATCGAAACAAATGAAATCTCTGAAACAGCCACGAAATATGGCCAAAGGCGAAAGGGCAATGCAGGGCCTATTACCGAGACAATTATATTAAGAACAAGACAAGAAAATAACAATAATAATAATAACTTCCATTTGAATGTACCACTAATGACCACGAAAAACACTGTCACGATGATCTGAATTGTGTTAGGATTTACCAAAAATTCCCTATATTTGTTTGTATTCGGTTGTACTTGCAATGCAATTTAAAACTACAACTGAAAGGCGAAACCCACTCGACTGGGGGAGGTCATCATTTAATATTGCCCTAACAAACTAACCTCATCGTGTCCGCATTTACAGCTCACGGCTGACGGTCTCACGATTCACGATTGACGATTCACGATTCATGATTCCTGTTGGGGATGCCCTGCTTGGGCTGCTTGGGCGGCGCTCTAGGATTTGACTTGAATTAAACGAAACTAAAACGCTTGGAACAATCAGAGAGAGAGAGAGAGAGAGAGAGAGAGAGAGAGAGAGAGGAGCGTACAAAATGTATACAGTTTCGTATTAGTTTCTAAGGATGTCATTACGTAGGCGGAGCAGGCTCGTCATGTCGCTTAAATATGCTAAGAATGACGCCTTTTCTGATTCCCACCTCCATCCATTCGGCATTCCCGACCTCAGTCTCCTACATAAGTACATATATTTCGATTCCGGTCGCCTTGTTTGTATGCCACGACGCGCCGTTGCGTCGCTCCGCCACAACCCGAAATGATCCAAAAATGTTGACACAAAAAGTTTGTTCGTTAATTACTTTCAAAATTAATTTTGACATTTTTAGTTTGTCTTTTAGCTTTTGTTCCTCCTCGTTTTATTCCTTCGCAACGAAGGAACCGAGGTGGAGTGGCGTAGAGTAGAAGGGAGTGGAGCGGACCGGAGTGGAGTGGAGTGGAGTCGAATAGAGTAGAGAAGAGCTGAGTGGAGCAATACCGTAGCGGAGTATTAACTATGTTGGCCCTTTGTTGGTCTCTGTGACTCTTAGTTTTTTTTTTTTTTTGCTTCATTTTTCGATTCGTCTTGGGTCCCTGTAAAGTTTTGTTTACTCAAATGCCCTAAAGCAACTCTACGGCTCCTTCTTATGCTGAATATATATGTATATATATAAATATATTTTGCTTTTTTGTTTGTTTCTTGTTGTTCTCTTTTATTTTTTATTATTTGTTTTTTTCTTTTGCTTTGCTTTGCTGTGCAATAAAAAGCTGAGTTCTGTCTGTTTTCTGGCTACGTTTGAAAGTAACAATCTGCACGTTTCGTTACGCAAACAACTGACATTATTATAATACGAACTCGCACTTTTCAAATTTATTCTGTCCCCACTCCCTGTCTCTCTTCATCCACCGCCCGCTGCTGGTGCGTCTTTTTCTTGGTAGTCGTTGGTCTTTTTGTTTTGCCCCCCGCCCCCCTCAGCACAAAGTGCAATAGATTTCTACGAGTTTAATTTCCATTTGCGGAAATAAGTTTGGACTTGTCTTCAAAGCGATTTTATGCTTGTCCAAATTTCTTGGTCACCTTTACGATATTAATTTCCTTTTTGACGTAGCCATTTTGTAGAGAACCTTTCGACTTGCCTAAATTTTAGCTAAGCGAGCCATATTAAAGAATTTTTTTGAGATTTATTTTCTTATTTTCTGCTAATGGAAATAAACAGCGGAAGCTCGAAAAACAAAAAAATTTAATTATTTTTAACTCATGCACTCGGAATGATCTGACCGAAAACAACAAAAAAAAAAAAAAAAAACGCACGATTTTCAGTTCAGTGTGAAAACCGGGAGATGGGAATTTTTATTAATTTCTCTTTGGCTTTGTTCTTTTGAATTTCAGTTACACATGAGTATGCCTCGGAATTTGAATATGTTAAAAAAGTGAAAAAAAAATTCAAAAAAAATTCAAAAAAAATATTCAAAAAAATTTTAAAAAAAGTATTCAAAAAATTCAAAATATTTAAAAAATTCACAGTCAAAAATTCCAAATTAGTTCGATTTAGTATGCCTTAAAATGTTGAATTGTCAAATTAACAAAAAAAGCCTACTTCAGTGAATAAAATATTCAAAAAATACAGTTAAATGCAAAAAAATTCAAAAAAATTCAAAATATTCAAATAATTCAAAAAAATTCAAAATTATTCAAAATCCGAGCTCTACACATGATAAAAGAACGGGAGGGGATGTTGTAGGTGTTCCCGTTAATGTAAAATCTCTCTGTATTTCTGTTTGTTAAGCTTGAATTCCAATAGTGCAGGAGCTGCGTAACGTGAATTCCTGCAAACATTCAACATATGAAAACATATGGAACTAGTTCGAATCAATTTCCTGCATGCTCACGCACACGCACGAGTTCAAAAAATTGAAAATTATTCAAAACTGAGTTAACAGTTGATAAAAAACGTGGATTGGGACTTTTAAGGTGCTTCCGTACTAATTGGACTTAAAATGGACTCACTGTTAGTTCTGTTTCGTTAAGCTTGAATTCCAATAGTGCAGGAGCTGCGTAACGTGAATTCCTGCAAACATTCAACATATGAAAACATATGGAACTAAATAGTTCGAATCAATTTCCTGCATGCTCACGCACACGCACGAGTTCGAAAAATTGAATATTTCCTGCGCGTGAGCTACATGACAGCTGAGTATAACAGTTGAAAATAGGAATATAACAGTGTTTAGAAACTATTGAGTACTTTTTTAAGGTGCTTGGTACTATTGGACTTCATATGGACTCACGTTTAGTTCGCCAATATTCATTGCTGGACCGCAGCTCCCAATTTTCGCCTAGCCGGTTCATCTGCTGCCTCGTTTCCTTCGATGCCTGCATGTCTGGGAACCCAGAACTCTGTTTCGCTGAGCAAAATATTGCAAAGTTTTTAAGCAGAAACCTACTCACTATTTGTGATGTGTGTTTGCGGGAAGTCAGTGATTTTATCGGAGCAAACACATGTACTTACATGTGCTTCCTTGATCCTACGATCTAGGTAGAGCTGGAGAACTATCGATAGTTGCGACCATCGGTAGTCTGAAATATCGATAGTATCGACAGTACTATCGGAAAATATATTTTAAAATTTAAACTTATTTCATTGGCAAATTGCTAGTGATTTCGATCAAGCATGTTTGAGCTGTTTAACATTTAAATATCAACCGTTTGAAAGTTTTAATGGTGGTCCTATAATAATTTAATAAAATACTGTCCATAAGTATCTCTCCTCATTTAATATCAAGTGGTAATATACAAGAAGCCGAATTTTAAAACCTTTCTGACTCAATTCTCCATGCTTTGTTACCAGCACTGATGCTAGGCAGTATTTTGGTGACTCTTTTCCCTTGGATATTGAAAAAAAATCCTTCATTTCTCTTTTCTTTAGGAAAGTGATCAGTAAAAATCCCTTGTAAACATTTGAAGTGATTTTTGGTTAAAGGTAAAATCGAAAAAATCCCTCAAAACGGAAAAAATCCCTCGTTCTGGCATCAGTGCATAGAATACAATTTTAGCATGACGCCTATAATTCTCATTTGGTTTGTAAAATTGAGACACTTAAGACTCGCAGAATTTCTGAAGATTTTTCGAGACGTGATGAAGCAAGAACGTGTGTAAGTCATAATCATCATCACCATGACCGTCATCATCACCGTCATCATCACCGTCATCATCACCGTCATCATCACCGTCATCATCATCAACCTCACCATCATCAACATCATCATCATCATCACCATCAACAACATAAACACCATCGTCATCACCATCATCATCACCAACATCATCACCAACATCATCACCAACATCATCACCAACATCTATCACCATCCATATATCACATCATAATCTCACACATCATCAATATCCGATCATCATCACCAACATATTCACGCATCATCATCACCGTCATCATCAGGCATGTAATCATGTACCAATATCATCACCAACATCATCACCAACCTCACCATCATCATCACCGTTATCATCACCAACCTCACCATCATCATCATCATCACCAACATCATCACCAACATCATCACCATCGTCATCGCCAAGCTCACCGTCATCATCGATAGTATCGATGATCGATAATTTTGACAATCGATAATTTCGATAATCGAAAGATGAATTTTCGAGCGGCTCTCGCCATTATCTAAATTAAGGCATTTGTAGAAATGATGGAAACTGTCCATTTCAAAAATAAGAAAGGCCTCTGTCACCGCTAGCACAGCAGAATTTCTGAAGATTTTTCACGACGTGATGTGGCAAGAACGTGTGTAAGCTTGTCTTATTTATCGGTTAGAGCTTTACATCTATCGATAATTCGAATAATCGATCATTTTATTAATCGATAGGTAATATGAATAATCGGTAGTTCAAAGAATATATAATTCAAATAATCGGCTATTTAAATATATAATTTTCATAATCTATAATTCAAATAATCGATAATTTCAATAATCGATCACTTCAATAATCGAAATTAGACATTTTTATGAATCTGTCCATTTCGAAAAAATCTCCAGCAGCACCACCTTTCCAAAGCTAAAGTAAATATCAATGATTTTAAACTATTGATCGACGCGAAAAATCATCGATGTTTTCGATAGTTTGAAACCATCGATAGTATCGATAGGGCTATCGATTGTTTCTCCAGATTTATATCTAGGTAAATATGCCCACAGGCCGAAATCGGAAGAGTTTCGTTTTGAAAATCAATTGGCCATTTTCCAAGTGCCTCTAGGTATGATTCTATTTTTCAATCCTCGAATCTCAATAAAACACCCAATCAGTTCGAGAGTCCTCGGATAATTTCCGAGTCCTTTCATTATTTCGGGTCGTATTCCTCTTCGATTTAATAAATTTTAAATCTTGACTGGTTAGTATGGCTACCCCAAAGGGTAACAAACTTACGCCTCACATGGGTTCGTTGTGAAAACACGGACAAAAAATTTGAAAACAAAGAAGAAGAACGGAAACATAAAATACGACACAACTCAGCTGAGAGTTTAAGCCAGATCCTCTCGCTTCGTAAGTTGGATTCTCAGCCAACTGCGCCACAGAGGCCGACTAGAAAAATAGAAATCTTATTCCTTAGAATCATTTCCCCATAACTATGATCCAATCGAGAGATCAAATCTCTCCCAATCACACACTAAAAAAAATTGACCAAATAATTAAGAATCAATTGAAACCATGATGAGTCCGAACTGAATTTTCAGTAAATTTCGAAAAACTTTGCTCTTCGCCCGTTGCCCTCTTATTAATTAATATTTTAGTGCTCGTTAGATATATTCATACAGTGTTTTGGCTTTCGAAAATCCATTGGCATGGCAAAAAGTATGAATGTGGGTAAATATTCCGTATAAAAATGAATGTTCTCGACCCACGTCGGGTAAGTTTTGAAATAAAATTTTGTTGTTTTTTTTTTTTTTTTTTGTTGTAACTTTAGATTCTGAATTGGACCGAATTGATATAGATGAACTCTGCCTGCTTCCTTGCTTGGCTGTTGGCCTTGCTTGCAATCGGATAAGAGGTAGAATCTTGTGTCCTACCGTCCGGTCAGACTGTGAATGAACATGACTTTGTTAGGAGCGTGAGCGTGTGTGTGTGAACGCTTGATTGTTACAACATTGGTAGAACACTCGGTCATCCCAAGGACTTCAATATGTCCATGAACCATGTTCGTATTGCATGTGTCACATCAATCCATGAATTCTGACTTTTAAGCTTGCACGAACTTGACTGTCTATCAGAATATTCATATTCATGCGAGCGTAAACAGGTCCAGCCTGCCACAAAACTCAAACTCAAACTCGATCTGAGAAGCTAAATCCTTACTTTTCAATCCCTCTTGAACCATTATCCACATGGTAGGCAATTCACATACATGCACATACATGCACATACATAAATATTTCGTTCACAGTGCATATCTCTCTCTCTCTCCCTCTCGCCGTACGTCCGCTGCCTTTCGTTATTTGTTTATAGTTTGATGTGTATACAGTTCACTTCAGTTCAGTTAAGTTTGCCGGCCGTCATACAATAAATGCTAAGGATATACCCATATAATAGATATTACATACATACATACATATGCATGTGCATGTATGTATGTGTGTGTATGCATTTTTTATCATGGAATTTAAGCGCGGCAATAAAGCTCGCATCTGAGAAAGATGAAAAGTGGCAGCCTAAATTATTTCAAATAGTTTTGCAAAGAATTTTTGCATCTTTACGGTTATTAAATTTTCAAAATGCAAATTTTTTGTCAACCCTCTGCCCTATTTTTGCACAGTCCTGCTGATGATGCTGCTGTTGCTTCTGTTGCTTCTTTTGCTGCTGTTGCTCTAGGTGCTCTAGTTGCTCTAGTTGCTGTTGCTGTCAGTCCTAGTCCTAGTCCTAGTCCTGCATGTGCACTACAATTTCCTTAAGTGGGATAATACGTATTCTATGTATGCATGTATGTATGCGGGTGTTTGTGTGTTTGTTTATATCCTGCGTGTGCTTGTGCGTGTGTCTGCCCCGTGGAGGGATGCCGCATTCGGTGGCTTTGCTCGTCGAGCCGGTCTCGTCGGAGAGCGAACGTATCCTGTACAGACGTGCATTTGTAATAATTTTGCTAAATTACGCATGCCGACTTTTTTTTTTTTTTTAAATTTGCATTTTTGTCTGACTATTGCCCCCTGCCTACCGATGAGAGCTTAAGACTTTTCGAGAGGCTATGAGTGTCGGGAAGCATAACATAATAACCTGACAGAAATAGAAGTAGAAAATTTTTTTGTTAAAATACAGGAAGAAGTGCAAGTGGATATATGTATGTATGTAGACGTCGGAATGGAAGTGGAACTAGAAGTGCAAGTGCAGAGTGGAAAGAGGGGAGCAGTATACCAGTAGAGCACAGTGTAGTCGAGTCGACTAGAGCAGTGAGAGTAGAATGGTGGCTTTATGTGGAGGAGCAAGAAGGGGGGGTACGAGAACAAAAGCGAGCTAAAGCTCAACTTAAATATTCTTTTGCATAATTGAATGAATTCATAAGTACCAACGCTTTGCAATGGATTTTCACTAAAAGAGCAGTTAGAATGGCAATAGAGCAGCACGCACAAAACGTTAGAGCAGTGTAGAAATTTTGCAAAAAAGAAGAAGAAAAAAGCAAAAAAAAAAACACGAGCAATGGACTTAATTCTAGGAAACTGACAAGTAAAAGTTTTAGGCAATTTGCCACGAAAATGAAATTTTACTATAACTGAATACAGCATGTGGGCGACGACTACACACATACATACATACATTCATGTATACAGACAATACAGACAGACAGGCCGACAGGCCGACATACAAACGGACCTACATCCCTATACACTTTTATGGGAATTCTACAATATTTGTGGTAATAAATTCAAAAGGGTTCCATTCGTTTCGAATAATTTCCTTCCTTTTTCGAGACGCTTTCATAGTTGAAGCTATGACTGAAAACAAAGAGAATATGATATGGGACAATTCAAAAGTACCATATACAGGGTGTTCCGTTTGTGATGGTCAAACGGTCGGGTCAGAACTAACAAAAAATCGTATGGAAGGAGGGGGTCCAAAATGCACCCCTGAGGAGTTATAAGCAAAAGAAAGAAATTTTGCAGTTGTTTCAGAAAAAAAAATTGTCACGCCTCAACGTTTGTAGCCAAGATAAAAATTTTAATGCAGTTCGACAGAGATTGTCAGACCTTTCTAGGTGTATAAAAAAAGTCTTACACTTCATTGCAGCTTCAAAGGTATTTGAGCCTTCAAAGTCAAAATTTTAAAATTTTTTAAACATTTTTTGACTTTGAGAGCCATTTTGGTATGAAAAAGGTCCTATTAACATCCAAATTTTTTATTTTATTCAAAATTCTGGATCGATTTTCTTTAATTTGGTACCCCATATGTCTAATAAAAATTTTTGAAAATAAGATGAGAAAATTAAATATCTAAATGAACTTATTAGTTTTGCTGTATCAAATCTAATAAGTTCGACTTCATTGATAGCAAACGGATAGATGCCCTGCCATACGAATTTTTGTTAGTTCTGACCCCCTCTATCAGCTCCCGACCGTTTGACCATCACAAACGGAACACCCTGTATATATACATATATGTATATATATTTATGGTATATATAGGCGTAGCCTATTTCAAAGGCACAAAGTTAATAAAATTGTTATTTTACATCGTTTTGCGTAGAGGGGAAACTCACGAGCTTCTTTCGATTCACTTCTTTTATAAAGGAAGCTTCACGCTTGCAATTGGAAATGCAACTCTGCATTTCCGTTCGCTTTTTTACTAATACAATTGCGATCAATTGCATCTCAAATGGAAATACAACCCTGCGTTCTTCGTTGCTCTCTTTACCAAAGTTTCCCTTTATTTCGCTAGAAAAAAAATGCCCTAAAAATCGGATTCTTTTAATGCTTTTGTGAAACTTCAACTTCTGACTTAAGCCGGAGAAAATTAATTATGAGAAAATGAAGTAAGGGTGTTATAACATAGTCAGGCGAGCGTGACAATAAAATACCCGACACAGATGTTAATATAATTTTTAAAACGCACTCTCAAAAACCAGGACCATTAAAAAATAATATTCTTGAGGTCCTCATATACCGATTTTTGTTCAATTTCTTTATGAAAACTGGCCCTATGCCACGCCCACTTTTCCAATTTTTTTGAATTCTAATCGGCGGCTTTAATTTACGCTCAAATTCTAAACTTCATTCAAATATTTCGAAAAAACTCAGATTTTGGAGCAGTTTTTGGGATTTTCGTAACAGACCCTAGTACTGGAGGTACCCCAAAAAATGGTCCGATCCGGTCCATTCTCAAACTTGTTCTTACTCATGTCCCTGTGGGCACGCATACCGAATTTCATCAAGATAGCTCAACTTCTTCGATTAGAAAACTGTATACGGACAGAGACAAACAGACTGGTGACTGGCGGATCATGTCTATACATAAGTACATTTTGTATGGGCCTGTCTGGACTCGTTCTGGGTGCTGGACACAGCCGCACAAACGCAATATACCTTTGACACAGAGTGTGTCGGGTATTAAAAAAAAAATTTTATCAAAACCCTTTAGGAAATGTGAAACTTATGCAAGCTAAAGAAAGCACAATGGTGCATTGCTTCATGTAAACCAAACAGTGATGGCTGTTCGGGGAAGCACTGGACACAACAAACATTGAAGGAAAAACAACAAACCGCAAACAAGCTCACGCTAATGGGTGCACATGGAGTTGAGCTGAGTTGAGCTGAGTGCCGTGCCGTGCCGGCCGGGCCGTCCACAGCCAGTTGGCAAAATTTCGCCTAAGCAACTTGCTCTAATCCTGAATACATAGAAACTTTATAAAGTTACCGCATGGCAAGGCAAGTTGGTGCTTTCGATTCAAAGTGCAGAGGAGGAGGGAGTCGGAGCGGGAGCGGGAGCGTCTTGTGCGGCCGACTCCTTTCGTATTTCGTATTATTCATCGCAAACATTGTGAGTGTTTGGCGACACCAGGACATTTTCTAATTTTGTGTGCATTTTGCCATCATTATGCTTCTTTGTTCGAGTTCTCAAGTTGCTTCATGTTTGCCCGACGGCTGTCTGCATGGAGCTTAATGACACGCTTGCCTCTCCGATTCCCATTTTATGTTTACACTTCTTATACGCATAAGGCATATGACAGACAGACTCCGTTTTTGAAGCCATCGCTATGGCCGTGACTATGGCTCTAGCTGGATATACATACATATAAATTTATCTATGTAGCTGTAGGTGGGAACTGCAGTAGCGGTCTGTCTTAATAACTGATTTTTAAGTCTCATTCTTTTATGGAAATACTCAAGCGATGCGTCGAAGCGACTTCCGTTTTCTTTTATTTTTTTTTATATTTTTTTATTTTTATTTTTACTATTTTTTTTTATTTATCGTAAGCCGCAAAAAGACTCCTCACTTGATGGAAACTTCCAATGGAAGGCGTGTATTCAAGTTTGACGCAAGTGTCGTTAATTTTGAAATAACAATTCAGCTTCTTTCGGAGGAAAAAAGTTTCGGCCTTTTTTTAAATTAAGTTTAAAAACGTTTTTAAATAGAAAAAGAAGTATTCGCTTCCCGTAGATCAGTGGTGTCGATCCTATGTGTCACTAAAATAGGTATTCCAGTTGAAATCGGTATTTCAAAGATCTCATAGATCACATAAATAGAATATTTCAGGAATCGATTTAAAACTGCTTCGTGCTTAAATGAGCTTGAAAGGACTTGTTTTGATCCTTAATTCAGTATTGAAGAGGATGGAATGTTTTAACTGCCTTGGGGCTTTAGAAGTTTTTGAAATCACCGATTCAATTATCCGGGCACCCTCCGCCCGCAAGAAAAGATTCCTTCATTCTCTCAGGCAATACTGACTGCTCTTGCAAAGTGAAATATACCAGCACACAGGGTTGCTTGTGTCAATTCTTCTGAGTTCGAAAACAATCATAGAAATGCTTCTTTTTCTTTTAAATTAAAAAAAAAAAAAATCTCTTTGTGTTCACATTCTTCGGGCTTAAGCCCAAAATCCAATATTGCGAGAGCCCGATGCGAGAGTGCGCGACGTCACGAAAATGTTTTGCGTGACGCATTTCAATCTCCAATGAGAGTTTTGCGTCACGCAGATCATAGCATAATTTCGCTTCTAGTAATGCAATATTTGAACCGAGTACCAATCTAATGAGTACCGAGTACTCATAAAAATTATACGTTATCACTTGAATTTAAATTTTAATTCAAAATTTTAAAAAAATTTTAAAAATGAACCGAAGCTCGCGAAATATTCTAAAAGCTCTTTTTCACGGAACAGTGAACAGTTTTTGTTTTATTAGTTTAAACGAGTACCCAATAGCGAGTACTCAAAAACTAGCTACATCATTAACCTGTCAAATTGCCTCGCAACAAGAAATATTCAATTTTTCAAAATTTTCTCGCTACGATGTCTCGCAGTGCGATACATTGGAGCTTAAACCATATGATTGAATGTATTGAAATTTGTGTGCGTCTTGTCTCGCACTCTCGCAATATTGGATTTCGGGCTTTAGGGTCCGAACATTTCAGTTATGAAAAGATAATTTTTTGGCAGTCGAATAAAATCGTTTTTTAATTTCCCAAAGTGCAAAGCTGATGCGATCGATACTGTAAGCGAACTACCTATTTTAATAGCTTACAAAGTATACGAGACTGTAAGTGACCTGCCTACTAGTTAGCTTACTTTATGTGGTGCTAGTAAGCGTTCACTCTTAAAAAGAGTCGGCCACGCTCGAACAAAAGTATACTATGATGGTATATGAGGTCGTATGCATTACCACCTACGGCCTACGAAATGTGTTCCGGTTCATTGCTTCTGTAGGCACCATTTTGGCCGCTGGGAAGCAACTCAAAAGAAAAATTTAGAAAAATTTTACTGCAAAACGGTAGGTATACATCATAATGATCGTTGAACGTTCCGTAATATATTTGGATTCCTTTTCAACATGGAAGCTTTTACGTATTAAAACGTCCATCTCGATATCCAATCTTATCGGCAGTCAGCTTTGAACTTCAATGGCCGCTACAGAATTCCATCGGGCTTAGCATTAAAATTAAAATTAATTAATAGATTTAGATTTTGCCATCGACGCACACACATCATGCATTGATTGAGCCAAAATCAGAAGCAAACGATAGGAGCGCATGCATCGAAAATATGTATGTACGTAGATATTCATGCTATAAATTCATTGCAATAAAATTTGCTTCCACTGGTGCACGATGCGAGTGGGTCGAGTCGAGTCGGGTAGGGTCGAGTAGGGTCGTGTGCACAGGCTAGCCTGAGCAATTAAAAATTCAAGTCATACATGGAATAGTTTAGCACGCAACGTGAGGGCGGTAAAGTGAAGCCCCCATCCTTACCACGAAGGCCGATACTGAAGTTGAAGCTGACGCTGAAGCTGCCAGGGTTCGGAAGCGTTCGAGTAATTAATTCAAATTCAAATGCGACTCCGGGCAAAAAGGTCGAAACATGTACTTAATTTTCTGAAACATTAAGCTCCGGCCTTTCGAAAATAAATGCTTAGTGCTTTCTAATTTCCGAAACACTCTGCAGATCTGTATTTGATTGTATTTTCATGACTATTCTTGGTGTTTTCTTTTTCCTGTTTTTTTTTTCTCTTTTGCTGGTTTTTTTTCTCTTTTGCTTTTTTGTTTTTAGAGCGAATGGCTTGATAATCGAGTGTGGTAGTCTTGTAATCACATCATTATGTCAATGTCAAGTGTGTGTGTTCAACTTATCGACTTTAGTGTTGTGGACAACCGAAATGTCAGCGTCAACCAATCGAAGACAGTAAAATAATTAAAAATAAATAATTGTGAAAAAGCATAGGGGCGCCCGCATGAATCTCGAAAGATTAGAAATTGGTTAAGCATGCCATTTGTTGTTGTATTGTTTTTTTTTTTTTTTTGTTGCGTTTGCTTTTCAATTGTGCATTGACATAGAAATTGTTTTTGTTCCGAATAATTTTCTGACATCGATTGTGAATGTTCCGAATGTGTTTGGTTTTATCAATAGACGCAATTTCCTTTTGACATGTATGAGAAACGATTACAGTTTGCTGGTGATGGTGGTTGGAGTTTTAAGGGATTTTCCCTCTTCTGGAGGATTTCTTTTTTTTTAATCCTTTTCTTAAACAAGAATATTTCGCTGGCTATTTCCTATTGAAAACAGAGAAAATTTGCTTCAAAAATGCCACTGCTTTGTTTCGCAACAATAGGTCAAGTCGAGATGAATTACGAGATAATTTATAAAAGAATGAAATGTTATCGATTTAAATATAAATTAACCCTCTAATTCCTGGATCCATCTCTAGACGGACGTTTTTCCAACAAATTATCAAAAAACAAAAAAATAATCCCTAATAATAATTTCAGATTTGTGTTTTTGTACCAATAGCTTACAAAGTATACTAGATTGTAAGCGACCTATCTATTAATAGCTACAAAGTATACGAGGCTGTAAGCGACCTGCCTACCAATAACTTACAAAGTATACAAGGTTGTAGGCGAACTGCCTACCAATAGCTTACAAAGTATACTAGATTGTAGGCGAACTGCCTACCAATAGCTTACAAAGTATACTAGATTGTAAGCGACCTGCCTACCAATAGCTTACAAAGTATACAAGATTGTAAGCGACCTGCCTACCAATAGCTTACAAAGTATACAAGTTTGTAAGCGACCTGCCTACCAATAGCTTACTTTATGTGGTGCTAGTAGGCGTTCACTCTTAAAAATCGGCCACGCACGAACAAAAGTATACTAGGATGGTATATGGGGTCGTATGCATTACCGCCTACGGCCTATGAAATGTGTAACGGTTCATTGCTTGTGTAGGCACAATTTTGGCCGCTGGGTATCTGAACTTTTCATTGAAAAAAAAAATATATATATAAAATGTGGCACTAGAGGGTTAAATTGTAGTTCTGATAGTATTGTAAATGATCTTGTCAGTGCTGGAGCCAATGTGCCTTGTCTTATTTAACAGTAAATTTAAAAAAAAAAAAAATTTTTTTTAAGTCCCATTAGCAAATTTTGAGTCCAAAAAAAATTAAAATGGGGAAATTCTTTTAAAGCATAACTTCACCAAGTTTCTTTTATCCCTGACATAGACCGTAAGAAGTCACTTTAGTCTTGTTACTTCACACCAAAAACGTCCCATTGAGTGCCCAGGGTCAGGGTTACCAAACGGGTAGATATTTTTTTGACCTTAAAAGAGAAATTATTCCTAAAAGAAAATGTCAAACGTCAGATTGCACCTGGCAACACTTAGTGTTGCCTAGGCCAGAAATTTAAATAGCAACCTACGTACAACCCAGCAAACTTTTTCGGAGTGCTCAGTAATATGAGTCTGAAATGACTCTGAAATATAGTGGAAATAAGAAAAATGAACGAAAACAAATTGGACTTTTAACCGGAAAAAAATTGAACCATTTCGATGTGGCAAAAACGTTGCCGATGGGTGAGGACATGACTAGAAAACGAGAGTTCCGTGGTTCGAATCCCACAACAGGGGAATCCAAAAGCGAGAAATAAACACTTACCTAGAAAATATTTGAAATTATAAATTATTTTTAACATATTTCTGACTCATTTCGGGCTCATAAATGTGAGCCTCTCATTTTCAACATATTTCAGACTCATTTCGGAGTGATATTTCTGAGCACACCGAAAATGATTGCTGGGTACGTAAAAACCGAGAATTTAGTATGTATCTATCAACAAACTCATACATATGAGTGCGGAAGAAGACATACATAATATATCACTCTAATATGAGCTCTTTCGGTGTATGATTTCGGACTCATATCCCAGCAAACCATTGGAGTCCGCACGGTGCACCTTTAGGACTCCCAATGCGGTGCGTTTACACTCCTAAGGAGCCTCCTAAAAAGGATCCTAAATGGACGTGTTTGCGGGAGAAAAGGGCCTTTTCAAAACATATGAAAAAAGTGTGCCCTGCGGACTCCTAAAATGAGCGTTTTCGGCGTCCTAAAATGCTCCCTCAGATAAACGCAAGGATTCCGAGCGGACTCTCTATTAGCCTACAATTTTTAAAAAAAGGACTCCTAAAATAATCCAAAGATAACCCAGGAGGAGTGTTTAAGGATTTCTTGATTTCCTGTACATTGAGAAATAATAAAAAAAAAACAACCATTTTCCTTTTTAAAAATTTCTAAGGCATTCCAAAAAAAATAATTCCTATTATTTTTATCAACTACTTTTTCTTAGGACATTGTAAAATGTTAGTTTCTAAAAGTTACCCAAAAAGGTTTTCTCCCTAAATCTCTATTCCATTTAATTAAGGGAAATTCCCGTAAAGTTACATCACCATAAGTTGCATAAAGTTGCAAACCATAAAGAATGAAAAAAAACCATGCCAACTAGATAATGCAATTTTAAAGCATGACTCTCTGAAACGCTCCTTGACGGTGCTCTTGAGACCCATTGCCGGAGCACTCCGAAAAACTCTCAAGAGTTCAATTGAGTCCTTTGCACTCCATTCGACGCTCCGAAAACGATCTTAAGGTGTCTAGGTGGGAGTCCTTTAAAACTCCTGTTTCGGAGCGCTCCGATATGGTTGGCTGGGATAGGACGACATTCGCACGCTCTTTACGACTCTACAATGAGCTCATTATGAGCGCTCACCCTCCAAATAAGAATTCATAATTGATTCATTTAGGACTCTAAATGTTTGCTGGGAAATCTCCGAATTCGATTAATAAAGCCTTAAGAAGAAAAAGTTGTCATCATTCAGTATTTTGTTGCTCACAAAAATGTACCTATAAACATTTTTTAGGAATAGTTTGAAAAAATTCCGCTTTGAGAGAAAAGTCATCTGGCAACGCTATTGATACCTAACATAACTAAATTATTTCCGCATAAATTTTTTCGACAAAAAAAAAAACTCTTACCATCTTTAATTATCCTGACAGAAACTAAAAAAAAAAAAACAGGAACAAAAAACACCCAAAAATAATGCTTCCAATAGCTG
Organism: Chlorops oryzae; assembly: GCA_020466095.1. Classification (NCBI taxonomy): domain Eukaryota; kingdom Metazoa; phylum Arthropoda; class Insecta; order Diptera; family Chloropidae; genus Chlorops; species Chlorops oryzae. Next base: position 147,248,999 of record CM035806.1, read on the forward strand.
GAGCAAACAATGACTTTGAGTGCTTACCAATCAATCGATTGCAACAAAAGGAACAAAAGGAATTTATGTACGAGACCGCAGCATCGAATGTGCAACACACGAAAGCAACTTCGACACGGTTTATGATACTCCTTTCGGGCGGAACACAAAAGGATTTTTTTTTGCCCTTTGTCCGCCACCCCACTATTTCTCCTTAAGTCGCACAGTGAATATTCAGCGGCAAAAATTCCATTTTTCGACCATATGATTTCGAAAAAGTAATGATGCAGTTTTGTAGAGAATTGTCTAAATAAGAGAAATCCGAAAGCTTTTGTTTCAAAAGGTAATATTAATACTTGGTATACCCTGGTTGGAGGTCACATAAACATGCAAGGGTAATAATTGACTAAGATTTTCATTAAATTGAGTACGATATTAATGTAAAATCAAATCGCTTCTGTACAAAAAATTCTTTAGTTCTTTAGTAAAATATAACATTTACTCATGAAACCAAAGGAATTACATTCGAATATGTAGTTTAAAAGTTATGATGCGTTTGAAATGAAGAATGTACTCCAAAAACGTACAGGATTTGAATTTTTTGTTGGAATAGTAACTATGTGAGTATACCAGCAGTTATTTTCAAACATGAAGGGTAAAAATATGAAAGATTTTACATTAGTATCTAGTACGATATTAATGTAAAATCAAAATCGGCTTCTGTAGCATAAAATGCCTTTAGTCTTTAGTAAGATATCATACAATTATTGAAGAAAATATAGTCATGACAAATTGCAAATAAAAATCTTTTCAAAAAACATGTATAGTTATATCTTTTAAGGACATATACCTAATTCGATTACGAGCCGATATTTTCAATAGAACAATTGAACTTTTAATCAGAAGATAGCTGAGGAAGAAGAAGTAAGAATTTAGTGAAGATACATTGATGTTTGTCCAGAAAATTCAGCAAACGGCCATCAAATTCTGATGTTTTTAACCGTCTCACTTGTGTCATCTGACCCATTATTAGCAATATAATACGTCAACCAATATAACACATTTCGAAGCTGAGGATGACATTGTTAAGAGACATGTTATCTAATCGAATGAAATATTCCGTTCAGCTCTGAATTTACTCGAATCCAGTTCTATCTTATTTTCTAAAAGTAAAATAGTAACATTTTGCGCAATTAGTTAAAACATTTATCAATGAAAAATATGGTCCGTGTGAGCGTCTGATTTAGATGAATTTTGCAGATTCTATTTTTTTATAAAAACCAACATGAAAATTTGGCAATTTTATTAAAGGAACACTCTTTATATAAAAATAAGAATTTGGTTGTATGGGAGTGGGTGGGCGTGGCCGATTTAGATGAATTTTGCAGGATGTCTTTCTTTTATCAAATATTACCAACATGGAAAATTTCGTGTAATTTTGACTAAAGGAACACGTTTTATATGAAAAATAATATGTGGGTTGTATGGCAGGTGGGCGGTGGGCGTGGCCGATTTAAATGAATTTTGCAGGATGTCTTTCTTTTATCAAATATTACCAAAATGGAAAATTTCGTCTAATTTTGACTAAAGGAACACGTTTTATATGAAAAATAATATGTGAGTTGTATGGCAGGTGGGCGGTGGGCGTGGCCGATTTAGATGAATTTTGTAGGACGTCTTTCTTTTATCAAATATTACCAACATGGAAAATTTCGTCTAATTTTGACTAAAGGAACACGTTTTATATGAAAAAAAAAATTTGGGTTGTATGGGAGGTGGGCGGTGGGCGTGGCCGATTTAAATGAATTTTGCAGGATGTCTTTCTTTTATCAAATATTACCAACATGGAAAATTTCGTCTAATTTTGACTAAAGGAACACGTTTTATATGAAAAATAATATGTGAGTTGTATTACAGGTGGGCGGTGGGCGTGGCCGATTTTGATGAATCTTCATATTTTTCTTAAATATGTCAAATAAAGACTTGGGTGCCACGTTTCATTGCTCTACGGCATCTCCTTATATTTTTTGCCGCGATATGTATGAAGCCTGACCACTGTGCGTCGTTTGAAACAAGCTCGAACATATCGCAGTGAAAAATTGAGAAGCAAAAAGCATTGAGACAATGTCCAGCAAGGAAAAAAACAAAAAGTGAAATTTCCATTTGTCAAAACTGAAACTGTAAAACTAGAACGGCAACTCAAACTTCAACGCAGCGCTATACCGCAACGCTGAAATCCTCTTGAGGGCATTTTAGAATATCCAGCATAAATCACAAAAACTGCGCCTCATTCGCATTTCCGTTCGGCAACTTGTTTTTTTTTTAATTTTTTTTTTTCATTTTTTTTTTAGCAAATGCAATGATGATTCATTCAATGTCTAGTTTGCTTTGAGGCAGCTTGGGCGATTTGCTTGATTGGCGGTCACTACAGTTGGAAACGATAGTGTTCTATGCGTTTTTCACTGCGGAGCATGATCTCTTAATAGGCGTAGGTACTTAAAGGGTCAATGTTTCATATAAAGAAGAAGATGAAAATGGCCCAGTAAAAAAAATCTATTTTTACAGCCGATTAAATTCAATTGTGAGACGTGCTGCCATTGTGGCATTTCTCCCTTCGGAGACATTTGATCTTCTTCTCCTCGTTTGCCCTCCATTAAAGAATGCTTGAGATTAATGAGAAAAATGAATTTTCGACATTTAAAGTGATATTATCTTAAGAGAGAGTCGCCGAAATCGAAAAGATTCGTGTGAATATTTGAATCCCCGTAGATAGAGACAAATATATTCTTATACAGGGTGTTCCGTTTGTGAAGGTCAACCGGTCGGGAGCTGATAGAGGAGATTAAAACTTACAAAAAATCGTATGGGAGGAGGGGGTCGCAATTGCATCCCTGAGGAGTTATAGGGCCTTAAAGACTTTAGGCAGTAAGTTGAGAAAAATAACTCTCTCACGATAATGGTTCATCGTAGAAAAAAAAAAAAAACTTAAATGCAGTTTGAAAGCCAATTGTCTGTGCTTTAAGGCAAAATTAAATTGATGGAAAAAATTTGACCCATTGAGGGAAAAATAAACGGTCAAAGCGAAAAATTCTGAAAAAAATTTCAATTTTTTTTACTTTCGAAGCCATTTTGGTATGAAAAGTGTCCAATTAAAACCCAAATTTTTTATTTTATTCAAAATGCTGGATCGATTTCCTTGAATTTGATACCCTATATGTCTAATAAATTTTTTGAAAATAAGATTAGAAAATTAAATATCTAAATGAACATCTATCAGACTGCGTCACATTTCAGTCTGTGGTCGCATCACCTTCGAAACGGCTGGACCAATCACGTTCAAATTCGGCACACAGGTATATCGGGCCCCGAGGGTGATCCTCAGGCATGGTCTGGAAGACGAATCCGAATAAAAAAAAAATTCGAAATCGATAAGATTTCAATTGAAATATTAAGCTATTTCGAATTTTTTTATGGGGATCCGATTTCTAGAGCATTTCCTGCCTGAACTGAAAATGGGCGATGTCCGTCTACTGTTAGTTACTACTGTAACTTCCGTACGGAAAGGCAAGACATAATTGCGTCAATATTGTCGGCACGCTGGGTATATGAAAGTCGGGCTTGAATTGCTTATGAGTTATCTTCAAATAATCGATTCTGAGTTTAAAAACAAAAAATTTACTCTCCAGATGAAAAGTTCTCAGACCCCTTTAAAGGTTCTCAATCAATACTCTAAATGGAATCGGTCTTAAGGCAGATTTTATCTCGTCGGTGCTCGAAGACAACTATATACATATGTATATACATAGGTATGTCCGGTCTTAGATTAGAGAATTTTTCGGCACTGAACAGAATATGCGGGAAAAAACGAAACGATTATTTGATGATCTCTCCGATATGCCTTCCTCGAACCGATATTACGGAAATCGAAGTGCATAAAAATGTTTTCGATTCTTGGAATTGTGGATTGTTAATCAATCGATTTAACAATTTTCACATCACTAATCATTTTTGAAAAAATTTAATACAAAGCCATCATATCGGACATGTCTTTCAATAGCGTCACAACTCAAAATTGGTCAAATCTGGGTAAATGCAAAATATGTGTTCACAGGTCACCTGTCTGCCTACAGGGACGTAGCGAGTGGAAGAGATAAAGAGAAAAAAATATTATAAACTACTCCCTTTTGGACCAGTTTAGAACTACACCCTAACTCGACTAGTTGTAATTAGTCTTTTTTTTTTTTTAATTTAGCGCCAAAAATCCTAGGAATTTTTCACTTTTTCTATATATAAATTTTCATCTAAATCGGACGTCATGAATTTTTCGGATTTTTTCGGTTTTTGGTCCGCCCACTGGCACGCCCACACATGGAGATTTTTTCGTAACTTCCGAAGTAAATAGGCGTAGAAGCTTCAAAATCGCAACATAGGTTGACCAAGGCAAATGAAATTTGTAGGGAAAAAAATTTATGTGACCCGCCCACTGCCACGCCCACACATGGAGATTTTTTCGTAACATAGTGCGCCAATAATGTCGGGACGCTTGGTATTTCAAAGTCGGGCGCAAAAAGCAGTTGTGTCTCTCTTCGGTTATTCAAATGATCCTGGACAGCATTCGGCATAAACTGAATTAACTGAAAAGTAGCAAATTTTGAGATGTGACACTATTGAAGCGCATGTATGACATGTGCAATATCGAAACAATGTCAGATTATTTAATTAAAGCATCTTTAAAGGACTTGTTTAAACACCGGGTCATTTTGAGCATAAATTGACTTAGAAATTATTTAATAGGAAAACCTGATATTAATTAAATAAATCAGCTTAAACGTTCAAAATCTCCTTGCATGTACAAACGGACATATGTATGGATGTATGCATGTACTTATGTATACATATATGAATGTTATGTAAGTGTGCACGAGGGTGTGTATTGTACATGGCACGCATGAATGTGTCCTTTTATCAAGCTACAATCATAAATGTCATGTTACATTTCGCATGCTTCAGTTCGCTTCAAAGAGAGGAGCCTTTGCTAGACGCACAACCGCATACGGTCACACATTGTGCTTCACATTTCACAATTCACAATTCATTTCACTTCATTTCATTTCTATTCGTTTCATTTCATATGTGGATGTGTGTCCGAATGCCTTAAGTGCAATCGTCTCAAATTACTAAATTCAAATCTATCCCAGGAGACCATTTGACAACAATTTAAGTTGCTTCCGTATAGTTTACTTAATTCTTTTTCCTTTCTACTTTTGCTCCTAATTCGGGTTCTGCTCCTAGTGCCAGTGACAGTACCAATGCCAGTGACAGTGCTTTTGCTTTTGATTTTACTTTGGAAATCGGTATTGCTCTCTCGCTCTCGCTCTCTCTCTCGCTCTCTCTCTCGAAGTTCCTGCAAATCGAATTGAATTTTGTTGTATTGGACGCTTGAATTGTTGGTTAAATAAGATTTATTATTCACAATATTTGGCTTGCCAGTTATTGTGGCTCTTGTTCTTATGGTTGACTTGTTTGCCTGCGTCCGGACTTGAAGTTCCACTACGTCCACTACGTCATTTCAAAAGTGATGTGTTTGTGCATTGACCTGACCTCTTCTGTTAACGCTTCTTGTGCTATGCCATTATACTACAATACGTATGTAGAGGTACATACATACATACATACACACACGCGTATGCTTCACCGTACTGCCATCCGTACGAGTATGGAGCGTGTTGAAGCACTTTTGCTGTGCTCTCAACTACTTTATTATGCCATATTGCATTGTTGCTTCTATGTTTGCCACAAATATACTGGAAATGGCATCGTTTATATTTTATATCAAAATTATTTTCAAATGGACTGCAAACGTCACGACAGCCGTAAACACACAATTCGTTTGCCACGTTCAAATTCAATATCATTTTGATGTATTGCAGAATATCCAAATCAAATCATATTATAGCCATCGGATAAGGCACAGCATGTGTATAGGCGAGTGTATCTTGAATGAGTCTTGAAAGTTTCATTAAAATTTTATTAAAAAATTATTCTTTTAAATATTTTTCATAAAGGAAAACACAATAGGTCTGCTCTGCACGTACTGCACGAAACTGCCCAATTTTCATACAGTTTAAAGAAAAAAAATTGGGCCATTTGTGTGTAGTACGGGAACATATAATAAGAATTTTTTTTGTCATTTACTATCAATACTTGTTTTTTTTTTTAGGCCGCAAAAGCTTGTCTGGCACGGATCACTTCCCAATGGAGAACGCTCAATTGATACGTATTGTGATGCCTGGCATTCTGGGGCTAGGGATAAATATGGCTTCGCTAGCAATTTGCTAGGGAACAAACTACTTGACCAAGAACGACATTCATGCGATAGCAAGCTAATTGTCTTATGCGTCGAAGCACTTTCACAAGATCGACGAAGGAAACGCGAAATCAATGAAGATAGGTAAGTGAATATTTGATTTTCGAATTCATTTAAATTTTTCACGCTCCCTCTCGCTTTCGCTCTCCATAAACAATATTGCTAACCAATTTTAAATTCCAATTACATGTAGAAATTGGATTAATCGAATTTTCAATTGATCTTCATGTGTTTTATATAATTTTAAGCAACGGCCTACGCTGCGTATGAGCAACGTGCTTATGAAATGCGCACATACGACGTGGGGTCCAAGCCTACTCGGCGTATGAGTAACGAAAAAATCTCATTGAGCATTTAAGCATGGTGATTTGCCCCCGAAGCCTATTTTGACGAAGGTTTTTTTTTTATGTTTAGGTCTCTGAAAAACATTTAATTTGCGCGAATTTTTGTCTCCTATAGTCCGTGAATATCCTTGAAAAAGGGGGTTTTTTAGAGAAAATTTATAAAAAATCATATCTAATACAATTATCAAAGATAGAATGTTCATTCAAAAGCCCATATATAGAAAATTGCTCAGAAAATATTACAAAAATATTTTTCAAGCAATTTTGCTAAAACCAATACATGCTCTCGTGGATAGATATTTTTTCATATCAATTTTTTTGTTGTTCCAGATATGCGACAAGCTTAAATAAAATTCACGAAAATAGATCTTTATGCCAAGATTATGTATGTTAAGTTTCAATACAACCAGCCGGGTGCAACGTTCTTAAAAATAGCAAATTAAAAAAAATGTTGCATACTTCTCGGGTATTCCTGTGTTCGATATGCATCAATATGATTTTTCCGTATTGTCAAATCAGGTGAATTTGTGTAAAAAACAACAAACAAGAATAATAAATTGCCTAATTCTACAGAAAAACCTAACCACAGTCGAAATTTTCCCTAATTTTCCCACTGGAAAAATCTATTCCAAATGAAAAGGATTAATTCGACTGCGGCCCCAGAAAAGGATTTTAAAGCTTTGTTTTCTTTTCGATAGGTATTTTCTAAAATCACCCTAGAAAGTATTTTTAAGGTTCCTGTTACAAAGTATCCTTGAGATATCCTTGAAAGACATGTTTTGGTAATCCTTCCCCAAACGCATGTTAAAGTGCTTTGGCTTCCTTTCGCCACTTGAAGGCATACGTACGAGTAGTTAGACTAAGCTTATTACAAGTAGTTGGACTAACATGATTGCATTAAGATTAGAAGCCCGAAGTCGTTGAGTCTTCACAATATTAATGGGCATGGCCATTATTTGACCGAAGTAAATCGTAAATATCTGTGCCCGAAGGACTGAGATTCATGGAAAACTTCTAGCAATTTTATTAAATTTTATGAAATTTAAGTCAGCCTCTCATCGAAAACTCAACTCTGACTTCCTCACTTTCCTTTATTTCCTTCGCATTTAATTAAACAGCGTCGAATCCTTTATCAATGAAATTGAGTTTCCTTTTTACAAAATATTTACTAATTATAAGTTTATTAAATATCCTTACTCCGATTCTTTTTTTTTTTAAACTTATTAAATATTAATAATTTACTTGAAGCAATCGCAAAATCAGTTTTCGAACATTTTTCGGTTTCCCTTCAGAGGCCGAAAGCAAGAAAATAAATATTAAAAAAAAGCCACAATAAATAATTAATTTAAAAAATTGATCTTTTAAATATTCCAAAGAATCGCTCGAGGATATTTTAAATGAAAATAATAAGAATAAAATATTCCTCGCCAAAAAATACATACATATGTATATGTACAAACAATACATAAATATTTGAAGCAAACAATTTCGTTTGATTTCCCTGATAAATTTTCCTGAAAAGCAATTGAATCTGCGGTCGTATGGAAGAGTAGCTTAAGTCGGCATAAGCGAGAAATGAGTGGATGGTTTCGGATGCCAAGCGGGCTCAATCCGTTTTTATACATCATAATTTTTAACGTTGTTTTTTGCACTTACTTTTTAGCTTATTTATATATATTTCGAAAAGCTTTCGCTTTAGACAAAACACATATCACACCCTTGCTTATAAATCGGCACAATTCAAAATTTTTTAAATAAATTTTTATATGTTCGATTGAATTTTTCTGTATGAAACCCAAGACCTTGAGAATCGAGGCGTATATTGACTGATGCAGCAGTCGATTGAGAGTAATATAAATTTAGCAAAAATATTATTTCTCCTTAGTTTCAAGAGAGATTGCTTGATTTTCGAGAAATGCGAAATTTTGAATTGTGCCGATTTAGTAGCAAGGGTGTGATATATGTATGCACTTCATTTTGATCACATATTCCGAATTTTCAGTGTAAGAAGCCTTCTCCAGCTCTTTCAGAAATGGAAAACTTCATACATACATTGAAAAAAAAAATGCTTCAGAAATGTCTCAGAAATTTTCTGAAGGGTTTTATATAAAGTTTTTCAATATCAATTTTTTTCAATATTCTGCAAAATAATGTACAATAAGACATGCATGTCTTTTATAGTGCAAACGAAATAAGGATAAATTCAAACTTTAAAAATAATTAATTTATTAAAGAGATTATAAAAAAAAGTTATACAAAAAAAAAGAGAACTTATTGCTATTGAGAAAGAAGAGTTGTCTGTTTTCACTAATGCCATTTACAAGTTTGAAAAATATTCAAATATAGCGCGCTTAAAATTCATCATCACTCCCTCAAGACACTTAGGAGTTCCACTGCCTAATGGTATTGACAAAAAAACCGTCGAGACGAGTTGAGGTATTCAAACTTTGGTGAAATGAGGTTTTTATAACGTACTGACCGAGATAGACGAAGCTTGGAATAGAGATAACCAGGGGTGCATGTCTTGAGCAATTTGAACAAGAAAATGCAATTTTGTTGGCTAAAGTATAATATTTTAGACTGCAATGTAGGATTCGTGTTGCGCCAATCGGATATATGTATGAGCAGTTCTACGGAGCCCAAAAGTATACCTTGTAGCACTATTAAATACAATTTGTAAAGATTGCTGCGACACTGAATCCAACGCGCAATAGACATTCTGAGAGTAGCAGATGAGAGGCAATACCAACTGTTTCACCAAATTTAACTCGTGTATCAATTGGAGTAGCAGCTGAAAATCTTCTTCGATTGCGAAGAGTTAAATATATGCGACCTACTATCCCAGCGGGAAATGTCCCGCGGACATTCCCGATGATGTCCTAGTGACTTCGGAGCCGGAATGCATGCTATTTCCGGTGACACTTTGTATGACATATACACAGGAGCTGACAGGGACTTCAGCGGTGACAATGTCATGCTAGGGGGTGCGATGGCGAAAAAAGCATTTGAGAGCAGCACATTGCTCTTTTCTCTCTAAATGTCAATTTATAGAAGAAACCAGTTTGATAACTTCTCTTCTGTGTCCTCCTTTCTTTGGATATATCGCAATTTTTAAAAATCTATTTTTAAAAATTTTTGTTCGCCTCAGCCAGGGATCGAATCCGCCGAATCTTCGGATTGTGAGTCGAGAACGCATCCACTACGCCACTTTATGCTAACGTTCAACTGACGCTAAAACCTTATTTAAATTTCAATAGCCAATGAGATGCAAGCACGTGAACAGCATCCCTCCACGATGACATGTCCTCCAAAATGTCATGCATGACAATGTCACCTATATGTCATCGATGATATCACTGATGACATTGTCATGCAGGAGATAATTTTCCGCTGCGATATGATTAGTGTCATTTCTGAAAAAAACTGGAGAAAGCCCCTAAATGAGAGTAAATTGAAAATTTACATATCGCTAAAGCGCTTAATTAAGAAATTAAAAATTCAAATATCTCAAAACAAGAAATTTCGACTTGAGCTACTCTTCCATATTTCCAAAGAAACGAAATGGAAAATCTATAATGTTATCCTTTAAATTTTACTTGAAGCTACTCGACATGAAAGTTCAAGATGAGAAAATATGTTTCGAAAATAATTTAATCAAAATTTTCCCAGCAATGTTGAACCAACTCTCCCAACTCAGTCAGAATTTCTGCTCACATCAATTCAAGCGAAATTACCAGGATTACAAAAAGTGAACTAGTCTGTAACAAAGCCCAAGGACATGATCTTGTCACTCCGAAAATGCAACAAAAAAAAAAATGATTCCGTAGCAGTACCGTTTTTTTTTTAGCATTTCCTTGAAAAATACTCTTAGAAATCTCCTCTTTCATTTGAGATAGTCAGAAATTTTTATTAATTTTTTTTTTTCAGAAATAATATGCGTTTGAAACGTATTTTTTATACAAAATTGCTTAAAATTTCAAATCATTTTTGCGTTTATTGACCTATAGCGCCCAAACTCCATTGAACCGATTTCATTTCATAATTTTGCACTCCTGTCTACAGACAATTGTGATTCAACAAAGAATTCATATCTTTAGACAATGAAAATTCGGAGAATTTATCTCGACAAAATTTTTGAAGCTACCTTAAAATCGAAAAAAAGGCTTCATTAGTCTTCATAGAACGTAACTTAGCTTTGGTAATGTTTAATGGAGAATTCGTTCTCTAGAGTAAGAAAAGAAAAAAATATTCACTGAATACAACGAGTATTCCGAATCCAGTGATTCATTAAATGAAATTGGATGAGAGCTTAGTTACATTGTCAAAGACCTAAGCTTTTAATTTGAATCTCTTTTGTTTGAACTTCCATTGACTTCTTCATTTCATTTTGTTTCGTTGCATTCCATTTGATTCCATTCTATTCTGTTCCTTTCACTTGCCGATGTTCGATTTCTAAGCCGCTGCAAAGAAACTTTTTCATTTATACACGCTCTTGAGAAGACTCTGAAGTGCAATTTTGCGCAGACTCCCAGACACTCAAACTCCGATAAGTCCGCCAAAGTAATAAATATGATTTTATGAATATTTGAATTGCCCGCAGCAACCAATAAGGGCTTGTTAAAGAGCAAAGAAAAGACATTTGAGAGTGCTAAATGGCAAACTTTTTTTTTCTCAACTCTATTGAAGCCAGCCGCACTGAACTTTGAATGGAACTAAGCAAATAAAAAATAAGTAAGGGTGTTATAGTCAGGCAAGCCTGACAATAGAATACCCGACACAGACACATATGTTCAAATAATTTTTAATATCAAGAGGTTTTTAAGGCCATTAGGGGCCCCATATACCGACTTTTTTTATTTTTTTATGAAAGCCGCCCCTTTGCCACGCCCACTTTTCCAATTTTTTTGAATTCTAATCGGAGGCTTAAATATATACTCGAATTCTAAGCTTCATTGAAATATTTCGAAAAAGTCCGATTTTGAGGTAGTTTTGAAATTTTTGTGACAGACCCTAGTACTGGAGGTACCCTTAATAATGGACCTACCTAGGAAATTTTTTGGAAGGATGTTAATGACTACAAAGGAAGTATAAGTGCCAAATTTCGTTCAAGTCCCATTTGAATTTCGGGTGTAGGAGACAATTTTCCTTTCTGCCACGCCCATTTTTCTAATTTTTGTAAATCACATTAATTGGCCTAAAATATGTTCAAATGCCAAATTTCATCAAAAGATCTTGAAAAACTTCGATTTTTGAGCAGTTTTTGTGATTTTCGTAACAGACCCTAGTACTGGAGGTACCCCTAAAAATGGTCCGATCGGGTCCATTCTCGAACTTGTTCTTACTCATGTCCCCGTGAGCACGCATACCAAATTTTGTGGAGATAGCTCAGCTCCTTCGATAAGATAACTGTATACAGACAGACAGACGGACAGACAGAGGGACAGACAGACGGACAGACAGACGGACAGACAGACGGACATGTCTAAATCGAATCTCCTGGTGACGCTGATCATTTCTATATATATTTTGTGGTCCATGGTCTATTTAGACCGATTCTGGGTGTTACACACAACCACACAAACGCAATATACCCTCGACACAGAGTGTGTCGGGTATAAAAAATCCTTTTGTCGAGCAACTTACCATATTAAGCGCCGGCTTCATCAAGCCATTCAAAGAACGTTTAAATGAAACGAATTGTTCATTTGCATTTCAAAAATCGTTTAACATTTTTTATTTTTTCAAGTTCAATTCAATTGAAAATGGAAATGATCATAATCAAGGGAAATTGATAGGATTCATTCAATTTTGTAAATTTGAAAAAATGAAAAATTTTTCCAAATTTTTCCTTTATGCTTCAAATAGGATTGAAAGTTCGATATTTTTCTCTTATACAGGGTGTTCCGTTTGTGATGGTCAACCGGTCGGGAGCTGATAGAGGGGGTCAGAACTAACAAAAAATCGTATGGCAGGGGGGGCGGGGATCCAAAATGCACCCCTGAGGAATTATAAGGGAAAGAAAGAAATTTGCAGTTGTTTCAGAAAAAAAATTGTCACGCCTCAACGTTTGTATCCAAGATAAAAATTTTAATGCAGTTCGACAGAGAATTGTCCGACCTTTCTAGGCGTATAAAATAGTCTTATGCTTTATTGCAGCTTCAAGGGTATTTGAGCCTTCAAAGTCAAAATTTTAAAATTTTTTAAACATTTTTTGACTTTGAGAGCCATTTTGGTATGAAAAGTGTCCCATTAACACCCAAATTTTTTATTTTATTCAAAATGCTGGATCGATTTTCTTTAATTTGGTATCCCATATGTCTAATAAATTTTTTGAAAATAAGATGATAAAATTAAATATTGACCATCACAAACGGAACACCCTGTATATTTCTAATCTTTTTACTATGCCATTTCACAAAGGCGTGTTAAAAACGTCGGAAAATCGAAAAAATGCGACTTTTTAAAAAAAAATTAACCTTTTTTGTTTTGGATCTTGCACAACTTTTTAAGCAGTTATAAATTTCCGATTTTCCGCCTTTCCAGCATTTTTAACACCCCCGCATTATTTTATTTTTTTTTTTTTAATCGATGTTTGGTGTTTTCCCGCTTTCTGTTGATAGCTATTTGGATTTTTTTCCATACGTATTATTTTCTGCACTTTCTACTTTTCCTACAGCCATTTTTATTTTTTTTTTTCGTTTGGTCCTTTTTTTATGATACGGAACCAAACCCTTTCATATCATGCATACTTTTAGGGCAGCATATCGAGTCTCAACATCAAAATCCAAGACATTGTGCTGAAATCTTAAGCCAATTTTCCTTAACTCTACCCACTCAATCCATTTTTCAGTCCGCCAGATGCAAAAAATCAAAATTAAACATGACCCAAAGCACTCAATCAATTAGTAAAGCTTAACAACATAAGCGATCCAAAGAAAAACATACATACAGACAACAATTTGTTCTTAAATTATATTCAATATGCATGAAGCAATCAATCACTAACATAACACATCTTAGCTAAAGCCTTTTTCGGCCAACGTGTGCCAACAAATTTTGATTTTCAAGCTCCCGAAAAAACAAGATCCAATCTTCCGCCATATTTTCATCCATAATTAGCTTAGCTTCCCCATTTCCATCTCGCACGCTCGTTTTCAGCTTCTTGCTGTTCTTGTAAGCCGCGTTTATTTGAAATAAGATGGACCTCCTATCAATATTGAGAAGTTCATACCGCTGTCTCGTATATACAAAATAACATAACCCTGAGAAATTGAACAAAAAAAAATTGTTTAAAAGAAAACTTGAAGCTAAAATTTTCTGCTCATGGAATGGAAATTATTCATCTTGGAAGCAAATAGTTATTGCCCTTTACTCAATCATGTGTGCGCAAGGTTCACTCAGAGAGCCAAACAAAAAGAAGATATCAAAAAGAGATTTGCTAATGGATATCACCAGGGCCCGGATTTTGTTGACTTTTAGAAATTTAAAGCATACTTTGTGGAGTAATAATTTTCTTGAACTCATATAAAGTTAAGATTCAAATCGATTTTTAACTTCAATATGAATTTTTTTGAAGTTAGAAAAGCGGTTTGAAGTTCAACTTCGCTTAACTTATTCGCAAAATGTTGATCAGAAATTTTTTTTGCCCCATAAAATATGCTTTAAATTTATAAAAGTTAACAAATTCCGAGTCCTGAAAATCGACGAAATTAAAATGAAAAATACTTCAAATACTTTAGAAAAAAAAATTCGTTTTTTTTTGTTTTTGAACTCGCTCAAAATTAAAGATCAACTCCATTTCAGTCGATTCTCAGGGTCTCACAAATGCCCCACAATTTACACAATCCGAAGTTTGAAGCGACATTTGGACTCCTACTCTCACCCTCTCTCTCACCCTCTCTCTCTCCCTCTCTCTCTCCCTCTCTCTCACTCTCTCTCTCACCCTCTCTCTCCCTCTCTTTCACCCTCTCTCACCCTCTCTTCTCACCCTCTCTCTTCACCCTCTCTCACCCTCTCTCACCCTCTCTCACCCTCTCTCACCCTCTCTCACCCTCTCTCACCCTCTCTCACCCTCTCTCACCCTCTCTCACCTCTCTCACCCTCTCTCACCCTCTCATCACCCTCTCTCACCCTCTCTCACCCTCTCTCACCCTCTCTCACCCTACGATCAAATCACACTCTCTAAATCCCTATTCCTTCGCTCATCACTAAGGAAAAAATCAACTTATTTAATTCCATCGTAAAAATTCTGCATAATAAATAACATGCATCCGAGACTCGAACCTTTACTCTACATACCTACATAACTATTGCCGAAGTCGCGAATAAATAATCAATTTTGAAATCATATTTCGCTTCGCTTCATTTCATTTCTATCAACTCAAATTGCATGATTAAAATGAAGAAAATGCATAAAATATATCAACAACAACAACAAAAATATACATATATATGCTTTCAGTCTCTTGGAATTTCACACCGCTGAGGAGTACGAGAAGCATTTGCGACAAGTGTTGACCTGAAATTTCGAATTGAGTGACATTCGCGATGCTGCAGCCGATACCACAATGGGCGCTATTACTTCAACAGCTGCAGCACCTGCAACTGCAACAACAACATCGCATTCAAAAATCGAAAACGGGCGAAAGCAAGCGCAAAGACACAAGCAAAAACGAACGAAACATCAATTCGATGATAGAAAATTGAAATGCTATCATTGCCATCATTATCGCCATCGATATCGTAATAAAGGAACAAAATATCATCTCAATCGGAAATCCATTTCAATACCATAAAAAACGCAAGGGTTGCCAAACCCACTCGTCAAATTGCACGATAACTACTTAATTTTTTATGTACTTTTACCGTTGCGCATACCCCCAAACCAAGCATTGGTTGTCTGCGTAATCGTGTAGATCGAGTCAAATCAATTCAAAAGTCAAAGTCAAAGTCAAGTCAAGTCAAGACAAGTCATTTTCGATGAAACATTTTTCAAACAAAAACAGAAGAAAAAGCAAATTAAGAAAAGAAAATTCATTGAAAATTTTATTAAATTTAATATGCATTGAAATGATTGCAATTATTTAGCAATCGGTTAAGCTTAAATATATACATACATATATACATATATATATATATAGAGATAAATATACATCCATATATATAAACATAAATATATATGGTGCGTCTGAAAGCATGCTGTATAAAAAACAAAAAAACAAAAAATTCAAAATATCAAAAAACTAAATATGAATTCTGTATAGGCTCCTAACGTAAACGTAAAAAACACGAAAATTCTTCGAAAAAGTCTTCGTTCGAAAGGCGCAATCGATAGTCACTACCTAGAAAAATTATACACACACACACACACATACATACATATCTACACATTTATACATACATACACATATACAAGCATGCATACGAAGTTATATGCAATCGAAATTGAAAATTGTATTTTCAAATCGGTCAGTCAGGTCAGTCAGTCAGTCAGTCAGTGAGTCATTAAGTCAATGTGCATGCTTAGGCTAAGGAAATTATCCACTTGAATGTGCATATCTTTAACTATTTTCTTGTCTAATATATACTTAATATGCATACTTAATTATGTAGGTATATAAATTTATACATACATACGTTTAAGGACACTTTCATGCATACATACATATATGTGTATCCATAAGAGCTTATTTATTGTAGTTAAATGTGCAATTATTGCAAAATTCATTTAAAACCAAAAATCGACAACAACAACAACAACAACAACAAATCGAAATTTCATGAAATTTTCGCTCAGCCAGAGAAAAGCTTTCCCCCCACCATTCTGATGGTAATCATCAGGTCCCGGATTTTGTTGACTTTTAGAAATTTAAAGCATACTTTGTGGAGTAATAATTTTCTTGAACTCATATAAAGTTAAGATTCAAATCGATTTTAAGCTTCGAAATGAATTTTTTTGAAGTTAGAAAAGCGGTTTGAAGTTCAACTTCGCAAAATGTTGGTAAGAAATTGTTTTTTTGCCCCCATAAAATATGCTTTAAATTTATAAAAGTCAACAAAATCCGAGCCCTGGTAATCATCTTTTTAGGCTTGAAATTGTTTTCAACAACCAAAAAATAAAGAGCATTTAAAATATTCCTACCGAAATTTTTCACAACAACTGTCTAATTGAATAAAATCATTTTTGTTGATTTTTATTAATCGGGCTACCAGATACTTACATATGTATGTATTTTGTCGGGAGATCAAACATAACAAGACAAGATCCAAAAACAATATAAATATATAAGTTTATATGCATATATAAAAATGCCAGTCGCATGGACTGATAAGCAGGACTCGGATTTTGTTGACTTTTATGAATTTTATATATTTAAAGCATACTTTAGGGGGCGAAAAAAAACAATTTCTTACCAACATTTTGCGAATAAGTTTTGCGAAGTTGAACCTCAAACCGCTTTTCTAACTTCAAAAAGATTCATATTGAAGTTCAAAATCGATTTCATGTGAGTTGAACAAAATTTGTACTCCACAAAGTATGCTTTAAATTTATAAAATTCAACAAAATCCGACCTCTGCTGATGAGTAAACGATCCCCCCATTACGGCAAAAATAATTAGAAGAAAGGATCAATATAATTTTCCGACTTGTTAACAGCACACACCACAATAGAGATCTGGCAAGACAGCAAGAATATTAATCTTACAAAAGCTAAACATCTGGTAACCTTTCAAATCTATGAAAATCGAAAGAATTAATATATATATGAAAAGAAATTTAAAAAAAAAAAATACATTAAAAACGAAACTAAAATTAATTTCAATGAATCCGAAAAATATGTGACAAAATGTCAAACGTGAACACACAAATACATACATATATACATACACATACGAGGTATATACATATATGTTTGCATGCCTGCAAAAATTAATTATTAGTGTATTATCTGTAAGGACGAAATGAATAGAACAAAAAGAAAAACAAAAACAAACAAAAAAACAAAAGCAAAAGTAAGAAATAAAATAATTTTTTTTGTACGTGGAATGTTACAAGTTTACGAAACCAAAATGAAAATGAAAATGAAAATGGAACACAAACTACACACACAATAATATTAATTGACTAAATAGACGCTAGCTAGTAATTGACTAACCATTGCATTTATTGTAATTGTAATTTTTAGATTTATTTTCATTTTATTTAATTTTTTTTTTTTTTTTATGTTCTCTGTAAATGTCGATTTTAAGTGTTAGAAATATAGGCCAGAGCTTGAAATTCAATTTCAGCTAAAGAAAACTTCAAATAAAAACAAAAACAACAACAAAACGAATACAAAAAAAGAAGAAAGGAAATTCAAGTTCTTTACGAAAAAACCAAAAAAAAATAAAAAATAAAAAATAAAAAAAAGAAACATACATAGATAAGATAAATATTCGAACAATACAGCTAGAAACTTTCTCGATCGTATTTTACTTCGATTTTGAAATTTAGTCGTATAAGAAGAACAAATTTCCGAACATATCCACAGCGGACACAATAAGGACACAAATGAAAAACAAATTGATGGAGGAAAAAATATAAAGATTCCGTTCCGTTCGCCAACATTTCCCAGTCCATTTCCCAGTTCATAGAAATGAATATCTATTGAAATTATATCTTAATTTTAATTTTATTCCATCACGAGATAATTATTGAACTGAACTTCCCTGCAGGAAGCCTGTCGCCATATGGCCCCATGTCTATACTGACGTCAATATAGACAAGAGAACTAGTTCCAATGTTAACAGTATTTATAGGCGGTGTCATTAGAGAAACTGTACTGTCAAGAGGTATAGTTCATCTTTATTGACGATGTCAACAACATGTCTCCTTATAAAGCGAATGAGTACTCCTTTTGTCTATATAATAGTACCGACGTCAATAGTTCGTCAATAGTTTTTCGGTCTACTGTTGACATTCAATGACAACTCAATGTTAAATGTCAATAACGCAAAGCATTGCGACGGGTATAACTTGTCAGTAGTACTGTTGACGCAGTCAGTATAGAAAGAATATAGATTCACTATTGAAATTTCCTGCATTGGTTACTTCACCCACACACACACACACACACACACAGATCTACTTTCAATGACGAAAGCCTTTTAAAACAGCTTATGACAATTAAAATTCTCTAAGCATCATTTAGAAAGCTTTTAAGCTTCAATGAATGAATTAACAAACTGCATAAGAATGTTTGATCTTTTTTATTTTTCAAAATTTAATTTACAGTATTACCCCGGTATACGCCCGAGCAGGGATATACCTTCATAAGCATCAGCATTACCTGTTTTGAGGCAAAGAAATCTGTTCGCTTATCACACAATTAGGCAATTTCCAAAGTTCTCAAAAATCCCTTTTAAATTGATTTATTTTTAAAGCTAAAAATACTAATTTTTGCAGAGGATAAATTTTAAAAGGAATTTAGAAGACTTTGTGGATTGCCCAAGTGTACTGAATAAAATTTGATTGGACCTCAACTCGCAAAATAATTGGGGCTCGGAAAGAATTTTCCTAAAAATTCCAAAAAAAATACCATTAAGGCATTCAAGCTCATTCCGCTAACAAATCTCCTTAAGAAAATTAACACCCATTTGGGGTTTATTCACAAGAATGACGGAATTCGCTGTAGAAAGTCGACGACAGAAATTCTCGAATCTTAACACGTCGTACACTGGGCTTGAACATCAGCACTCATTTTTCTTGTTAATATCCCGAGTTTTCTAATGCATTAATTTGACATTTATTTTAACGGCATTTTTTGTCAAATTGATAAGTATTTGTGGTGGTCCGTATACCAGGGACATACTGTACATGAAGACGCTATGAAATATCAATCACTTTTCGAAGTGATCTTAAGAATCGTAGTGCTAAAGAATCTACCGACTACTCTGCACCACTCACATAATATTACTTCCAACCAGGGCCCCCGGATTTTGTTGACTCTTTTTAAATTTAAAGCATACATTGTGGAGTAATAATTTTCTTGAACTCATATAAAGTTAAGATTCAAATCGATTTTAAGCTTCGAAGTGAATTTTTTTTTTTTTTTGAAGTTAGAAAAGCGGTTTGAAGTTCAACTTCGCTTAACTTATTCGCAAAATGTTGATCCGAAAATATTTTTGCCCCATAAAATATGCTTTAAATTTATAAAAGTCAACAAATCGATTCTATTTCGATTGACGTCTTATACAACTGGTCAATTGTTGACCGTCAATTCATATTTTTATTCGCTTTTACAGTCACATCCGTGTTTCCACGCACGAAAGAGAGCACAAAATGATCTTTCGAGTATGTGCAACCAAAAATCGCTCAAATTTTTCTCTAAATTTCCGCACTTTGCTCGCCCAAAAAGTGAGAATTTACGTCAATAATTGACTTGTATAAAAGGCCTCATTGCGAGAAATCTAGTCCGATTCGGATACTTTCAGTCCTCAGAAAAATCATTGCTTTTACAACGGAGCTGAACTTTTGTGAACGGAATACATACCTGCAACTTAAAGAACCGTTAATACCCATGGCTATATTTTATTTCCTTGATCTTTTGCCCAGTTTTCAAATCTTTGAAGCATTTTTTTTTTTCGTTTTCTTACTAATCGTAAGATTGAAGCTGAGGCGAAAACCGAAGCCACTTTGAACAGTGGGGGTTGGGGGTCCACTTGGAAATTTACATATTTATTGAAGAATTTCATTAAAAAGATTAACTCATTATCAGGGCTCGGATTTTGTTGCATTTATAAATATAAAGCATACTTTATGGGGCAAAAATTTTTGTTACCAACATTTTGCGAATCAATTTAGCGAAGTTAAACTTCAAAACGCTTTTCTTACTTCGAAAAGATTCCTATTGAAGTTAAAAATCGATTTGAATCTTAACCCTTTCATCGCCATTGGGATAATACATCCCAAACGATTTTTTTTACATTCGAATGGATTTTCGAGGATAGTTTTCTAGTGAAAGGGTTAACTTTATGTGAGTTGAACAAAATTTTTTACTCCCTAAAGTATGCTTTAAATTTATAAATGCAACAAAATTCGAGCCCTGCTCATTATAAAAACTATTTTCTTATATTTGAAAAAAGGAAAAAATGCATAAAAGAAATAATAAATAGAGAAAAAATAAAAAAATCGAGTATTCAGTAACCGGTTGTTCCAAACAACAATATTATTTCGTTTTGATTTGACCAAACTTACACTTTAACATTCGATTTTCCTATCACTGCCCTTTACTTTTCCCGCCTAAAAAAAAAAAAACTGAATCCGAGTCTATATTTAGAATATTCTATAAACTAAGGCTTAACAACATAATTTTTGTAATGAAAATGCTATATTTTTTAACTTTTAAATTTCTAGGCAATCATTTTATGATAAAAAAAAAACAAAAAACAGTAAAACACAATTCAATGTATCCATAATTTTTTGTTCAACACTACGAAAGCTTCTCGAAAGATAACATAAATACTCAAGATCTAGTTGTTTCTTGTTTTTATTAATATTGTTAAAAAAAAAGAACAATGGAGCCGACTACACCCAAACACATCCATACTTTATCTGTATGTTAGAAATAAGTGGAGCTGTACAATATCTTAAAAATACTAAATAATACTCAAATGATACGAATAAAGTTTAATTAGAGCATAAATGTATATAATGTGGAACGTGTTTTCTCCGAAGGACTACCGAATACCCACTAGGGGTGTATAAATATCGTCGAATATCGACTAAAGATCGATTGGCGAATTTTGCGAATCGAACTCTCCGAATGCTAAGGCGCCATATAGACATTCGGTCAGTTAAATTGTGTTGGTAAAAAAAAAAACAAAAACGCTTGTTTGCAGTAAGTACACCAAGACGATTTTCGATTCAAGATGCATCTAGTCAACGAAAATATCCCTGCAGGAAGCCTGTCGCCATATGGCCCCATGTCTATATTGACGTCAATATAGACAAGAGAACTAGTTCCAACGTCAACAGTATTTATTGGCGGTGTCATTAGAGAAACTGTACTGTCAAGAGGTATAGTTCATCTTTATTGACAATGTCAACAATGTGTCTCCTTATAAAGCGAAAGAGTACTCCTTTTGTCTATATAATAGTACCGACGTCAATAGTTCGTCAATAGTTTTTCGGTCTACTGTTGACATTCAATGACAACTCAATGTTAAATGTCAATAACGCAAAGCATTGCGACGGGTATAACTGGTCAGTAGTACTGTTGACGCAGTCAGTAGAGAGAGAGAGAGAGAGAGAGAGAGAGAGAGTATAGATTCACTATTGACATTTCCTGCAGGGATCAAAATCAGTTCGATATTTTGCCATGACATATTTTAATTATGTTCAAATTTGACGTTTAGTACTTCAATTTTAAAGGCTATCGAACAAAAAAAATAATCGTGAAATAATTGTACATTTATAGGCGCTTTCATAATTTTGCTCTCATTAATACAAAATAATCACAATTACCTACGATTATTTGACGAATCTTAGGGGAGAGTCACCGGTTGTGGACACCTCACCTTATTTTTTATAGTTGACAGATATGGCTAAACTGATCAATACCAAAATTGTATTTAGACTGCAAACATAATCTTACCAAATATGAAAGCATAAACACGCATACGGAAAAAAAACCTAAAAATGTTGAAGCGTTTCTAATATTTTTTTTTCCGAACTTCGATTAATCGAAGCAAAGGTAAAAGGTAAGTGTTACACATTTTTTATGCAGTATGCTTAGTGTACTTTGTGATGTGATATCGAGCTATAGTTAAATGTTTGTTTTGTGTTAAATTGCTGAATAAAAGAAAAATGGCTACCATTTCCAGTTGTGGATACTCGAATGTACCCGGCTGTGGACACTCTCTTTTTTTTTGCATTTGAAGTGTGTGTGTGTGTGTGTGTGTGTGTGTGGCGAGAAAACTGCCAAATATCGTTGTTTATGTTAACCCTTTCACTACCAGAGCGACACTGCTTTCCGAAGAAGGTGCAATTGGCATTTTTATAATTCTCATATCTCAGTGGCGAGCACAAGTGAGTCCATGTTGGGATCTTCAATTGTTTGCTCCTTGTTACTCCAGTGTTAATAAAAATATAAATTTTTTTACATTTTGGGTATATGTTCTTCAATTATTTGAGAATATAAATAGTGAGACGATAACGATGCAAAGATTATAGGAAAAGAGAGAAGAGAAAACATGCTACAAGACCCACATGTACTGTACAGTATTGTTCGTTTGGCAATATTTACTAACGACTAAGATTTAGATACTAAATAGGTATCAAGTGGGAAAAATTATAATTGGTAGTAGATGGCGCATTGAGGTAATGGACTCAAGGACTTCAAAACATAGATATCACATCTTTCCGATAATTTCATGTCACGTTCGTGAGTTATGGAGAAATTCTTAGTTTAACACCCGACGTATGAGCAACGTTCTTTATAGTAGGATGTAACATTACGTATACGCCAGCATGACATTTCCGATTCAGATGAATGTTTCTTTTTCATTTTGCCACTGAAGTCATTTTGCTTCAAAAAAAAATCTCTTCGTTCTGTTTAAATTTATGCGTATTTTACTTCAAATTTTTAAGATTTAAAGCGATTTTTCAAGGGTGTCCACCAAACGGATACAAAAATATTGTTAGCCAAAAGCTACTGCTTCGCATAATTGCTTATAAATTTTTTCTGATCGATTTAATCTATGTAGTTACTTAAGGGGAAAATTAGCTTAGTTCCTTAGCTTTCCACTGGTGTGCATGCCACTGCATAATATTGACTTGGAAAAAAGTTATTCGCGAAAAAAACAACCGCTATGACTCTCCCATACTATTTATTAAGAGCCACATATATATAACACAAAAAAAAACATTAACCCGGTAGCGCCAGAATTAAAAAATAAATATAAAAAATTGGTGTCTGTAAAGTCAATTTACGGACGATAGTTTTACGTGATAACCAGGGCCCGGATTTTGTTGACTTTTATCAATTTAAAGCATACTTTGTGGAGTAATAATTTTCTTGAACTCATATAAAGTTAAGATTCAAATCGATTTTAAGCTTCGAAATGAATTTTTTTGAAGTTAGAAAAGCGGTTTGAAGTTCAACTTCGCTTAACTAATTCGCAAAATGTTGATCAGAAATTTTTTTTCCCCCATAAAATATGCTTTAAATGTATAAAAGTCAACAAAATCCGAGCCCTGGAGATAACGTCACAAGAAAACACTCATTATGTACATAATATGGACCATTCAAGTTCACGTTCGCTTTTTTGACGATTTTTGAAACTCTCTTAGACTTATTAATTGAAAAGTTAGAAAATAAGTCTCATTTTATAACTTTTTTTGGCGATTTTTAATATAAGTATAAAATAGAATATAATAATTATACTTGAATTTTTGAAATTAAAATTAAATATTAAAGTTTTCAAAATCAATTTCATACATACATATATTTAACGTGCAAAGTGAAAAATTGCAAGAAAATTGTTCGGACAATTTTGTTACGTCTTATATGTTAATCCGCATAATGCTTATGCGAATTGTAGGTTGAAGTAATGCAACCAAAGACTGTATAACTACCCTGCAGGAATTGACAGTAGTGAATCTATACTATTTTTCTACTGTCCGCGTCAACAGTACTACTGACCATGAAGAGAACGCACACGCTAGGAATACGTAGAAACGATCACGGAAAGAACAAAACAATCGGACATCATCTCCCCTCAACACATTGAGAAGTGTTTTTTATTTTGACTGTTTTTCGGCAGTCCCCCCGCTTGTCTGTCGATTGCGTGACATGTGTGAATTTGTGTGTGCGCCCATAGCCATACGTATTTGGACGTTTGCATATTTTCGCCTTGTCTGCTTGTGAAGAGACGATTGAGACGATTTGCTTTCTCATGAGAGCAAACTCTCTGCTCTAAACCGGTTTGAAATTTTGTGTATTTGAGTGTGTTTGTGCGTCGCTTAAATTTAACGATGAACATTAGGGCTGCTCTTAATTCCCGAAATGGAATTTCAATCGGTCTCAGGGTCCAGAAGTGTTCCATTGGACATGGAGGAGAAACGTGAGAAATTTGGAAGCAATCGGATAACGGGAACCCGTGGCAGTTTTCAATTGAAGTTTGGGAAATTGGCAAAAATAGAGAGGAAACGGCCCTTAACTCCCCCACAAGGCGCCCCTACGGATATATAATGTATGGCCAACCCCCATTATTTTTTTACTCCGAACATTTTTTCTGAACAAACCTACCCCCTATCTCCCCTCCTTAAGGGGGCTCCCATACAAAAATAATTTTTTAAAAACTTTTCCCCCCATCTTCCTAACTAGCCCCAGAGTGCCCATAGAGGAGTCAAATGTATGACCGATCCCCCTTAACTTTGTCCCCCTAACATTTTTGCGGCACAAAGTGACTCCTATATCTCCTCCTAAGTGGGGCCCCCATATAAAACTAACTTAATTTTATCAAAATTTAATGAAAACTGGCCGTCACTACAGTCGAACCTGTCCTAGAGAGATGATATGTATGACCGACCCCCACTATTTTTTTACCCCAAACATTTTGTTCAAACACACCTACCCTCTATCTCCCCTCCTAAGGGGGTCCCCCATACAAAATTACCTTAATTTTATCAAAATTTCATACAAAAGGCCGTCACTACAGTCAAACCCGTCCTAGTGGGATGAAATGTATGACCGACCCCCACTGTTTTTTTACCCCAAACATTTTCTTCCAACACACCTACCTTCTATCTCCCCTCCTAAGGGGGGCCCCCATACAAAATGACTCTTAAATTTAAAAAAAATGCCTCACGAACTTCAATCTATAATATAGATGCCGTAGGAACAAGAACGAGCATGTTCAGCATGCATATTCGAAAAATTTACAAAATTACCTTTTAAACGAGCCTAATATGAAGAATATTGGATTAGTTTTTGGTGTGTTTTAATAATATGATATATTTTATTACCTTTTTTTTTAAACTGAATTTTGGGTTCCATCCCCTAACTGGCCAAATAATGACCCTAGTAGAAAAAAAATAAATTTTCCAGTCAAATGCCGCAAACCTCAATCTATGACAAGTTTTTTGAGACTATAACCATTAAAATCGGTTAGTGGTTTCTATTCATAATATTAATTCAAAACAAATATTTTTTGAAACGCATTATTCACTGTTTTTACGTTCGTTTCTTAGGTCTTCGCATGTCTCTCTCGGTCTGTACGCATGGCTCTCTCGGTCTGTACGCATGCAAAGACTCAAGAAACAAACGTAAAAACAGTGAATAATGCGTTTCAAAAAATATTTGTTTTGAATTAATATTATGAATAGAAACCACTAACCGATTTTAATGGTTATAGTCTCAAAAAACTTGTCATAGATTGAGGTTTGCGGCATTTGACTGGAAAATTTATTTTTTTTCTACTAGGGTCATTATTTGGCCAGTTAGGGGATGGAACCCAAAATTCAGTTTAAAAAAAAGGTAATAAAATATATCATATTATTAAAACACACCAAAAACTAATCCAATATTCTTCATATTAGGCTCGTTTAAAAGGTAATTTTGTAAATTTTTCGAATATGCATGCTGAACATGCTCGTTCTTGTTCCTACGGCATCTATATTATAGATTGAAGTTCGTGAGGCATTTTTTTTTAAATTTAAGAGTCATGGGGCCCCCCTTAGGAGGGGAGATAGAAGGTAGGTGTGTTGGAAGAAAATGTTTGGGGTAAAAAAACAGTGGGGGTCGGTCATACATTTCATCCCACTAGGACGGGTTTGACTGTAGTGACGGCCTTTTGTATGAAATTTTGATAAAATTAAGGTAATTTTGTATGGGGGACCCCCTTAGGAGGGGAGATAGAGGGTAGGTGTGTTTGAACAAAATGTTTGGGGTAAAAAAATAGTGGGGGTCGGTCATACATATCATCTCTCTAGGACAGGTTCGACTGTAGTGACGGCCAGTTTTCATTAAATTTTGATAAAATTAAGTTAGTTTTTATATGGGGCCCCACTTAGGAGGAGAAAAAAAATCTCTTCGTTCTGTTTAAATTTATGCGTATTTTACTTCAAATTTTTAAGATTTAAAGCGATTTTTCAAGGGTGTCCACCAAACGGATACAAAAATATTGTTAGCCAAAAGCTACTGCTTCGCATAATTGCTTATAAATTTTTTCTGATCGATTTAATCTATGTAGTTACTTAAGGGGAAAATTAGCTTAGTTCCTTAGCTTTCCACTGGTGTGCATGCCACTGCATAATATTGACTTGGAAAAAAGTTATTCGCGAAAAAAACAACCGCTATGACTCTCCCATACTATTTATTAAGAGCCACAATATATAACACAAAAAAAAAACATTAACCCGGTAGCGCCAGAATTTAAAAATAAATATAAAAAATTGGTGTCTGTAAAGACAATTTACGGACGATAGTTTTACGTGATAACCAGGGCCCGGATTTTGTTGACTTTTATAAATTTAAAGCATACTTTGTGGAGTAATAATTTTCTTGAACTCATATAAAGTTAAGATTCAAATCGATTTTTAACTTCAATATGAATTTTTTTGAAGTTAGAAAAGCGGTTTGAAGTTCAACTTCGCTTAACTTATTCGCAAAATGTTGATCAGAAATTTTTTTTGCCCCATAAAATATGCTTTAAATGTATAAAAGTCCACAAAATCCGAGCCCTGGAGATAACGTCATAAGAAAACACTTATTATGTACATAAAATGGACCATTCAAGTTCACGTTCGCTTTTTTGACGATTTTTGAAACTCTCTTAGACTTATTAATTGAAAAGTTAGAAAATAAGTCTCATTTTATAACTTTTTTTGGCGATTTTTAATATAAGTATAAAATAGAAAATAATAATTATACTTGAATTTTTGAAATTAAAATTAAATATTAAAGTTTTCAAAATCAATTTCATACATACATATATTTAACGTGCAAAGTGAAAAATTGCAAGAAAATTGTTCGGACAATTTTGTTACGTCTTATATGTTAATCCGCATAATGCTTATGAGAATTGTAGGTTGAAGTAATGCAACCAAAGACTGTATAACTACCCTGCAGGAATTGACAGTAGTGAATCTATACTATTTTTCTACTGTCCGCGTCAACAGTACTACTGACCATGAAGAGAACGCACACGCTAGGAATACGTAGAAACGATCACGGAAAGAACAAAACAATCGGACATCATCTCCCCTCAACACATTGAGAAGTGTTTTTTATTTTGACTGTTTTTCGGCAGTCCCCGCTTGTCTGTCGATTGCGTGACATGTGTGAATTTGTGTGTGCGCCCATAGCCATACGTATTTGGACGTTTGCATATTTTCGCCCTTGTCTGCTTGTGAAGAGACGATTGAGACGATTTGCTTTCTCATGAGAGCGAACTCTCTGCTCTAAACCGTTTTGAAATTTTGTGTATTTGAGTGTGTTTGTGTGTCGCGTAAATTGAACGATGAACATGTTGAACGCACATTGAAATCACGGGCGTAATTTTTTCGATTTTCATGAATCTAAAAATATTTTTTTGTTTTTTAGTAATTTGTTCGAAACCAGTCCGTCTAGAGACGGAGCCAGGAGTTAGAGGGTTAATAGACGTTATCACGTCAAAAATCAAATAAAATATGAACTGGTTCAAGTATGGGGATGACAGGAAAACGAACATATTCAGGGATGCCATATGGCATCGCTTGGCGCTACCGGGTTAATAGTTTTCTTAATAACACTGTGATAGGTCAAAAATTTGACTGACCTGAATCGAACGGCTTCCTTCTATTTCGGCCACGGGGAATCGAACTGCATCATTCGCTTTTTCAGTTACAGTTACGGTTTCATACAAAAAAAAATTTTTTTTTAATTTGTTTACTCCCGTTTTTGGCGCATATCTGTGTATGAGTTGAAGTTTGGTATTCTTAACCAACATCAAAGTATTCTCTGAGAGGTTGCCATATAAATCTTCCGAAGAGACCGTTATGATAAAATTACCCATTAGGGAGCTATACCCATTTAAACTCAAAAATCATATATTTTTGTTCGTATTTGAAATATTTCGAAGCATACTTCAGGGATTTTTCAAAAAAAAAAAAAAATTATAATTAATTTCAGATAAAATTAAGACTGCTTTCTTCCGATGAAAGCTTTTAAGAATTTTCTATATCAATTGAGATTATATTTGGGGATATGATGGCTTTAAATGGAAAAATTCTCTAAATGAGTATGTAAAATAGTTCTTTCGTCTATCATTTTTTTTTTTTTTTTTTGTGAGTTCTTCAAAGCGTACTTTTGTTTGGGTGGATTTTATGGCGCACATATATAAAGTAAATCCCGGCCGAATCGAAGGCAATCAACGTGTTTCCAGCATAATTCAATGATTTCACTCTAGTCGAGATTGGGTTAATTAATTAAATGCCAGCTGAGTCAACTGTCAGTAGAACCCATCGAAATGGAGCAAATGATGCTAAAAATTAAATGAGTATGTTTTTCGTAGCCAAGGCGAGCAAAGGTCAGAGGTAACCGTAGCTCGGCCCGTAAATCATTACATAAGCTGATCAATTATCCTTTATCCTTGAGCTCTTCAATTAAATTCGACAATAATTGATCTCTTTGGAATACGAATTTTCCGTACAATTGTATTAAAGAACGTTACGTTAAGACATTGGACAACGGCGGAACCTTGGGCCCCTGCCCCTGCCGCATTCATTTTCGTGGAATTCCATCATGGTTTAGAGCATGATTTATTTGTGTAAAATTATAAATGAACGCTCCTTTGTTGACAAAGAATTCCTTTCGATGTTTTGCGCGAAATTCCTCCGAATCTATTGGGGATGAAAAAATGATTCTAAAATTACATCTCCCCAAGTGTGCAGTCGAGAACGGTCGGCGTGAGTTCATACAAAGTACAAAAACCGAGAAAAACGTTCGCTGCTTAATGGCGACTTTGGTATCCAAAATTTTCAATTTCCCGAAACCGCGCTTTTGCCACGCCCATCTTTCAAATTTTCGGAAATTTTATCGGAGGCTTGAATATAAGCTGAAATTCCATTGAAAATATCTCAAAAATTTTTGGCTTTAAAGCTCCTTTTGTGATTTTCATAACAGACCCTAGTACCTTCTGAAGGTGCCCCTACAAATTAGAGTTGTAAAATATCGTTACTATTCGGTAAAAAGTAACGACTACTATAGTCAGTTATCAAAAACGTCTCGTTACTGATGGAAGTATCACGTTACTAGTACTTTTTTTGCACACATGCCAGCTGATGGTTTCCGGAGTAATTAAGTATTAAAATAATGGGTCCGGAAAACAGTATGGTAGGTAGTAGAGTGAGTTGAGTTGATATTTGATTACTAACTACTGAATGAAGAGTTTTAATTACTTTACAACCTTGAGTTCATATAGAACTATAGCTGGAATTTTGGCCAAATTTTTGGCGCGAGCCACCATGTTTTGGTGAAAAAGTTCAACTGTGGTGAATCACGCCATAGCTCACACCATGATACAAGAAAACAAGATAGCGCCACTTGAGAGAGGAAACGTCACAAACTCAAAATCACGATTCGTTGTTGTTGTTTCCCATGTTAAACCGGCTTTTTACTTTTTTGAATAGCATGGGAAACAACAACAGTTTCTCGCTCAGTGACGTCACAAACTCAATTTTCGGCTCTCAAAGAGAGCCTCAAAATAGCGGTACTGAAGTGGCGCTATCTTGTTTTCTTGTATCATGGCTCACACTATAGTTTGGTGTACCACGTAATAGCAGCTATAGCTCTATATGCTAGAGTTATTCAATGAATGAATGAACAATATTTAGAAAAATAGAACGAGTACTTAGTAACGAGTATTAGTAACGATTACTTCACCAAAAATACACGAATACACCCGAGTAGTGTAAATTTTTGCATTTTTATAGCTCTACTACGAATATACCGATAAAAAGTGTACCGATACGTATACAGAATTTCAGGATAGCTCAACTCCTTCGTAAGAAAATTTTTTTCAGACAGACGGACAAACGGGCGAATACAGCTTAATCGAATCTCCTGGAGACCTTGATCATTTCCATATATATTTTGTATTTTCTCACAAACGGCATATACCTTCTCTCACCACAGAATATGGTATTTCATATTAAAAAATTTACCTCGAAAGCTTGTAAATCGAGAAGGCTTAGAAATTATTGAACGAGGTTTTGTATGAAAAATTTTCAATTTTTCCACTTTTTCGATCTTTTCATGTTTAAGGGAAGGCGCCTAGAGATTTCGTTCGGGTTTTCAAATATTTTGAATTTATTTATTCATTCTTGGAGATTTTTCTGCAATATCATTCCTAGTACCCCAGCCGGACATTATCGCATGCATGAAAAAATCATGACTGCAGAAGAAGTGAAGCACTCATATGTAAAGACGGCAATTGGTTCTTTTTCGAATGATCTTCTAGTGAAAATATCACAGAAGCAAGAGCGCGTTGCAACAGACTCTCCTTCAAATGAAATTTTCATTTGAAAAATGGTTGTATACTTCTATTTTCAATGCAGATCCTATGAAATTGTCATGACAAGAGGTTTTTCAATCTGTGTGCTACAATTCTCAAAAGCTTTATAATTTTTTTGCACCTAAGATGTTTTGAGAATTTAAACTTTTAAGTCTTTCCAAAGGCGATAATGTGTCACAATCACGAAGTGACGAAATATGGCCATATCCGCCAATTTCTTTAAAATATTCTTTTTCTTCTCCTCTCAGATCTCCGCGGCGTATACTATTTTTTCAAATGTAATTCTCATTCCCGTTGGCACCATAATATTTGTTCAGAATGATATTTTCATTCATGTTAGCAGCATATACTCTATTTTCAAATGAAATAATCATGCACGTTTGATCCATTTCAGCCAGCCAGCATATATTTTTTGCCCAAATGAAGTTTTCATGCGATTTTGGGTCATAAACTCCTTTACCTAATGAATAACAGATGAATTTTGAAGTACTGAAAATAGCGGCCATCTCCTAACAAAATTCATTAGAAATAAGGGTTAGTAATGCGAGTAGTCGCAGTATGAATTTTCACCACTTCGGAAATACTGCAGAAGTAGTGAAATTTCCGGTTGGGACGTTTTTGCGATGCGCGATCGGTTGCGATTAGAAATTGCGCGGATTCTTCCAAATTGTGGTAGATTTTTGCCAAAACTTGCATTCATTCTTCACTCTTCAATGTTGGATTTATTATTATTTTTTTTTTTGATAGCTGGCAGCCATTTTTAAGAGTACCGTCACTGCTCTTATTTCGACCTACAAAAGAGTAAATACCTTTGGCACGCTTGTTCTTGCACTAACTGCGCCAAAGAGTTCACGTAGCACAAATTGGTACAGTCAAACCGCAGCACAAACCATTTCAGAGCTTTACGATCCACATTCCGTTTCACAACACAAAGCTGAACTTTTTACCAAACTTTGAAAAGCTCTGTTTTCGAAGCAAACCCCATTTTGATGGTATCTACGGCAAGCTAAGCTAAAAAAAAGCCAAACAGAGAGCTTTCAAACATTTTCGTATTGTACAAGGAATTAAACTAAAGCTTTAAGCTTGTAATCTATACCGAAAGGTTCTTTTCTACCTTGAAAAAAGCACTTGAAGGCACAATGAACAAAGGACTTAGTGGCATTTAACCTTTGATAGTCCAACTTTTTTTTTTAGCATCATTTATCAATTTTTGAAAAAAAAAAGTTCAGGATAATTGCCAGAGCCCGGATTTTGTTGACTTTTATAAATTTTGAGAATTTTATAAATTTTTGAAAAATCCGCATCCGCGGATGTAAAAAAAAAAAACACCCCCGTGACACCCCTGATTGAAAACAAGGAAATCAAAGAAAAAAGTAATCACATCTCTTAAGCATTAATTAAATAGTCATTACCAGGGCTCGGATTTTGTTGACTTTTATAAATTTAAAGCATATTTTATGGGGCAAAAAAATTTTCGGATCAACATTTTGCGAATAAGTTAAGCGAAGTTGAACTTCAAACCGCTTTTCTAACTTCAAAAAAAATTCATTTCGAAGCTTAAAATCGATTTGAATCTTAACTTTAATATGAGTTCAAGAAAATTATTACTCCACAAAGTATGCTTTAAATTTCTAAAAGTCAACAATATCCGGGCCCTGGTCATTACTTAACAGGTCTGCCAATGATTAAAATGATAAAAAAAAAATAAATAAATCGGGAAAACTTTCGAAATTTTCGGGGAATGGCACAAAACCCGGCATCACTGTTCGTACTTAAAATGCTATTTATAGCCAAAAAGCAAAAAAAAAAAAAAAAAAAAACTGCAATTTCTTATGAAAACATTTAATTGAAAAATAAAAGGAAAAAACTATATCGAAAATACATTTGAACAATGAAAAATGTAGAGTTCTATAAACAAATATACATAGTATATATTGTATACATACAAATAAAAAATATATAATTCTAAATCGGTAGGATGATGTTGATATCGTTTGTATATAAAAAAATGCAGCATACGAGTATTTTTCACTTAAGAAATATATATGAATGGATATATTTGTGTTGTTTCTAGCGAAAGTAGCGCATCGACTGCACGCTGTGGGCATCGTTGAGAGCTGGGGTCGAGGTGTACATGCGTGCTGACTTGAGTGCTGTCGGCGTGCTGAAGACGACGCTGTTGCAACTGTATGTTGGCGAATTGGATTTCGTATTACGCAGCTGCTCTTCGATGTGCGGCAAATGGTGTAGTTTTTCTCTTACCTCTAATGGTAGATCGTCATTGGGCGCGAAATGCGTTGCAACACCGTTGGATTGTACGTATGTTATGCAATTTCGATTCGTTCGGTCACTTGGAACGGATATAATTGATCCATCGTAGAATTCTACATGTACTGTGCCATTCGAAAACTCTGTAGCCTTTCCAAAACCAGTTATATTTAACGTTTTAATTGCACACGCATTATCATTCGCTCCATACGAGCGTTGTAATTTTTCCGTATTTAATTTCAAGTCACTGTAGGAGCCAAAATTTGCATCACTGATTTCGATTTTATCCAATGTCTTTGCATTAATGTTCATTCGATCTCGTGCCATTGTGCTGTCATTTACTCTTCCGATACGATGATCCCGAATGGGTCGTCGGCCAATTATAACTGGGAAACATGAGAAGCTATCATTACGCTGTATAAGCTCCAAGGCTTTACAAATCGATTCGCAATGCTTTAAACAGATTTCTTGATGTTCGAGCAATGCTAACGCTGTTGGTGTTGTATGTTCATGCGGCTGCATCAGTTGTCCAAGACGATTGTATACCTTAAGACCTTCGTTCGGCGATTGTGTAACCTTGGAGCCATCATAGAAGAACATCTCAAAATGCGTCATGCTCTCCATCAAATGGAATTTAGCTTGTTCACTGAAATATGTAACTTTTGGAGTTGAGGCTTTTACCAAACTAACGAAACGCGATGCGAAGAGATATTTCCGCCAATGCTTGCTGGGTAAATTATCATATGTGAATATACCCAGACGCGTATCCTGCTGCGGCAATTCCGGTGGCTCATTACCAATGGGCAGTCCGCTGAAATGAAAATTGCACTCTTTAGGTTTACATATTTCTTGCTGCATAATTGCTGTGTCAAATTTTACTTACCGCCCAGGATCCGGTTCGTAAATGATTATGCGCTGTCCGTCTTTAGAGATCCAACAGATATCGGTTATGCGATCTTCGTTCAATCTTCCACGGAATTTAATGAATTCGACGACAACTTCGCCACCCATTAAGATGCTCATTATTGCATTTTTATTGCGAAAACGTGTCGGCTGCAATCGGACTGTATTCAATGGTGGTACGGTAATGCGTTGCAATTGTTTTTCCTTAGCAGCACCATCAACGACGATCGCAGCAGCGTTCATGTGTGTGGATTGTGCATTTGGAATGCCAGCGATCATATCAGAGCAGTAGTTAGCTTGTGCACAATTTCCAATGCCACTGGACGACGTTGGATGGTAATTCTGTTGCGACGGTAACGCGCAACGGGATGTTACAGGCCATTGTGACTGCGATTTTTCTGAACTTTTTACTGACAACCAGTCCATTTCCTTACTATAATAATCATTAACTTGATTGCTATTGTAATTCAATAGGTTTCGTTGAAATATGTGCGCAGATTCGGTCTCCTCTTTTATAGTTGGCTGCTCATGCGCATTTGCAGCACGCAGATTTGGTGGACGAAAAGAATTTGATGTGCTGCTACTAGCGAATGGTGATAATTCCACTGTCACAACTGGCATTGCTGTGACTGTAACTGGATGCAGTGTTTGAAAAGCCCATTGCTGAACTAGCGCTGGAATAAGAACTAATTGCAACTGTCCCTGCAGTTGTCTGTGTTGACGATGACGACGACGACGATGGCGATGGCGATGAGTATCTTTGCATGAATGGATGCTTTATAATGTGCAGCAATGCGATACGTTCCTTGGGATCCTTTTTGAGCAATCTATTTATAAGATCTTTCGCCTCAAACGATAGATGCTCCGGCAAGAAATAATCAGACATAACAACCTTCGTTAGTGTCGCCTGTACTGCATGCGTATCAAATGGTGGTCTGCCCACCAACAACGTATAAAGTAAACAGCCTATGGCCCATACATCAGCTGGCAATCCATGCGATGCACGAGAAGCAACTTCAGGCGAAATGAAGTTCGGCGTGCCTAAAAGTTTTCATAAAAAGCACTTGGATTAATTTTTTTTTTTTGTTCGAATTTTTTCTCATAGATATAAATAAGACTGCTGTGTACCTACCGCACATGGTCAGATGCTTCTCATCGATCTGTTTCAATTGTGTTGCTAAACCAAAGTCAGCAATTTTTACATCCATATTCTTGCTGAGCAATAGATTTGAGAGCGATATATCGCGATGCATAATGCGATGTGAATGCAAATATAAAATACCGGAGACGGTTTGATTTAATATTGCTGCAGCCTCATTTTCAGACATCGGTCGACCCATTTGATCTTTCATGTAACGCTGCAGCTCACCATTTGTTGCCAATTCCATTACCAAATACACATAGTCGGCGTCCTGAAAGAATGTATACAGCTCTACGACGAATGGATGCTTCAAACGGGAGTGGATTTCAACCTCCTGACGTACACGATCTGTTAGGCCAGCCGAATGGATGAGCTTCTTGTCGATCTAAATAAATTTTTCAAACGGATATCGGATAAATAGTATATCAAAATTGATATTCAAAATTCCTCTACGATTTACCATTTTAATAGCCACCATTTGATTATTGCGTTTGCTCCGTGCACGGTAGACGGTGGCAAAACCACCTTTACCCAATAGTCCCAGCACCTCATATTCCTGTAAACAATACGGTACAGTTAGCACAACAATCTTCAATTAGCATTTTTCTTTGCTTATTTACATCGATGCTCTCGCCAAATCCACTATTTTGCGACATGGATGCTTAATACATTACTCGCGCTTACTGGGAAATTCAATTTTGTTCACGACAAACCAATGTTTTGAATAACAATGCAATAGCATTTGTTGTCGCTGTACCAAAAAGGCTTGTCTACTAGCGATGGGTAAATTCGAAATTCGGGTACTCGAAAATCGATTACAATCGATCTTTCGCACCAAACTGATGAATTCTTGAAATCGAACATAATGCTATGTTCAGACGGCACACTACTCATAGAAACTCACACCACATGTAGAAAAAAACAAAGAAGTACTTCGACTTGCTTTCACTACTTGAAGGCATACTCTAATTCGGCGGTGGGCGAGCGCTATCCCGCGGGGCGCTGCAAACTGCGCAGTCGGCTACACACGACTTGTGCGTGAATCATGAAAACGCTCAGTCGCTCGCTGTCAGTCGTACTGAGAACTTGATCTGCATTGTTGTTGCGAATACATAGCGAGAAAAATGTTTCATGCGAAATGGGAAGGAGAATTTTTGTTCATTGAAAATTCTTTCGGTGAGGCTCAATGTCTTATTTGTCATTACATTGCAAACCGATGCGCTGAATATTATGTGAAAAGGCATTATTTTTCGTGCCATAAAATTTATAGCTGTTAAAAGCAAAAAAAAAATTTTAATTAAAAACTAAAAATTTCCCACTTGGTTTCTTTTGTTCGTTATCGCTTGCCG
Organism: Chlorops oryzae; assembly: GCA_020466095.1. Classification (NCBI taxonomy): domain Eukaryota; kingdom Metazoa; phylum Arthropoda; class Insecta; order Diptera; family Chloropidae; genus Chlorops; species Chlorops oryzae. The sequence continues at coordinate 147,285,886 of CM035806.1, forward strand.
ATCGTACCTACGCAAACTTTTCTCTCAGTGCTTTTGTCGAGTTGCTACTACGCCATACGCAAGTGCGATAAGTGCAATGGTGTTGGTGCGCCCATCTCTGCTCTAATTACAAGTAATCAAACCCACAGGGATGCATTCAAAATAGGGACTCAATTTTTCTCTGTACTTCGTTCGCCCAGATGGTTAGAATTAAGATATATGGGCTCTACGCAGATATTCAAGAAAGTATAGAGCACGTTCTTGTGAGGAAAGGAAATCAGAGTTGAAATTTCGATGACAGGTCGATAGAAATATAGAAAATGTATAATTTAAATGCAACCCTGCATGTTCGATTGCTTTTAATCTGCGTATTGGCTGAAGTATCAGGAGTAACTCAAAGTACTTCTTCGTTTTTTTTTTTTTTTTTTTGCATGTGTTTAGTATAGGAAATATACTTCCTGCATATCTGCGTAGAGCCCAATATAATTGACCAGTCTAAAAGGGATTATTCGGATCGCAATTCAAACTGAGATACGTTCGAATGAGGTGATTAAGTTTTTCAAATTTTTTATGGCGAATTACGTAATTCACAATATGACTCGGCTCCGAATTAAGAACGAAAGTCGAATTAGGTGCCGTTGGAATATGACATTAGAGCCTATACTGAGATATGCAGTAAATACTTGCACACTAGGAACATATTTGCTACAACCTTGAATATTATGACACAGACTCGTGCTTCTTAAATTCTTTAAAATATTTCAAAAGTTTTACTCTTTCGAAGCCGGTGTCCGTGTTTGCTCTGAGAAATAAGCCGGAAGCCGGAAAGTCGCATGCAGCCCTGAGCATTCAGTAATTCTTGATTAGTTGTCAGCTCAGTATAAGCGTTCATTTCCATATTATTTTGCTGTGCGTCACTGTTTACTATGTACAAATTTTCTCTATGCCATGCCATGCTATGCCAGCGCCGCAGTGCGTGAGTGTTTCTACCTTAAAATCTTAATATAATATTTTTCACAAATTTTTAAATGAACCAAAAATTGCGAAATACTTTAACCCTCTAATGCATGATATATAACATAAATGAAAATTTTTTTTGGCTATAAATGGTTGTATAATATTTTACTGCTTGATATATCAAACAAGAGGCAAACAAAATATTTTTCGCCCTTCATTGTTTTATTAGGGCTTTAAAAAGAATTACATATCCATCAAAAATAGCTTACGTATCGGTTTTTTTTTCAGCTACCATATATGTACATATGTGCTCGTATGCAATAGGGGTCCAAAAGCTCCATTACATGAAACAGTCGCTTTCATTGCTTGCGACGAGTACCTAATCGCGAGTACTAAAAATATTTCTACATCATTACTTGTCAAACTGCCGCGCAACGAGAAATATTCAATTTTTTTAACTTTTCTTGCTACGAAGTCTTGCAGTGTGATACCTTGCAGCATAAGTCGCGGAGAGGTAGTTTCTCTACATCCCCGCGCTTCATCTTGCCAATAAGCCAAAAAATTGCCGGCAATAGTTACCCTAATGTAAAAGGGTACATTGCAAGTAATTTGGCTCCCATGGTTGCATTTAGATTGGTAGCGTGAATTCGTTTTACTTCACAATGTGCCCTTTTACATTAGGGCAATTATTGCCGGGGAATTTTTTTTTTTTATAAGCGTGACGAAGCGCGGAGGGGTAGAGAAAAATTGCTCATTTTAGAATTGCTCGTACTCGGTAATTCCGTTTTGCTCTCTTTCGTTGTGTCAAACATGAAAATGGCTGCGAGCAGATTTTTGACATTTGCTTCATTCGCTTTCTTCTTTCGGCGTGTTAAGACACCGAATTTGTTCGGGAAATATTAAATTAATAATTTTGAGGATTGATTTTTTTCTAATTCTTTCATTTATTTTTTAATATTTTTTTATGAAATGAATTCAATTATTTAAGTTTTTTTTTATGTACATATAAAATGTTCTTAAAATAAAACGTAGATCAGGGATACATGATTATATTAGTTTAATGAATTATAAAAATCAACCCTGCACGAACGGGGCAAACGTCAAAAACAGGTTCATAATATCGCTATATAAGAAAGTCGATTTTGCCAAGAAATTTCATTCTTATATCCGGTTTTTTCTCATATAAGAACCCGTATATAAGAGAATTCTTTCTTTTAAAAAAAACCATTTATAAGAAAATTTTTTCTTATATAGACTACCGATATTTCCCAAACAGGGGTGTTAAATTTTTGATAGAAACCAAGTTTCTTATATAAAAATTTTTTCCATACCAAAAGAGTTTTTGGTTTTGGTAAACAGTTTCTTAAAGGCGGGTTTTTCTTATATACAAGTTTCTTATATACAAAAATTTTTGTACAGAGCTTAATATAAATGGACTTGGTACCCTGAGATTACTTTCTTAAAAGTGGGTTTTTCTTATATAGCGAAATTACTGTAAGAGAAAATAAAAATTTACAGGCAATTTTTTCATACGTGTAAAAGCTAGGGTAACTTAAAACGAAAATTTTATAAAAATTGCCAACAATAATTGCCCTAATGTAAAAGGGCACAATATTAATGGTGATTCTTTGACTAAAACAAATCATACCGCACTTTTGGTAATGAATATATTGCTATATATTTTATAAAATTTAAGTTGGCCGAAACCACCGACAGCAAAATGCAACGACAAACAAAATGCATCCGTGTGTGACGTTTCGTTACTAGGTACTTGGTGGCACACCCGCTACTCAGTAGCCAATATTTACGGTTCTAAACGTACGTCTCTATAGTTTGCCAAAGCTCTTCACAGTGCTGCCAGCTTAGCATAAAATATGCTAGATTTGGCATATTTTTATGCTTCTTAGCATATATATGTATATATGTTGTTTAACATATAGCATATATTTTAACATATAAAACACTAGCTTATAAATGCAATCCGTTTGTCTATCGTTAAGAATATCTTATTGATTCCATTTAGCGTAAATTTGGTGACAGATTAGTGCCCGTACATTAATTACGTAAGCATAGTCCCTTGGCGGTGGAGGTGTTCGAAAAATCTGATTCTCGCTTACATCGGAGTCTAAATTATGCTAACGGGGTGTCGAATATGACAGCATATTACCTAGTTGTCGTAAATTTGGAACCCTGCTTTGAATACGCCTAAGAATGTGAAGTGGTTTTAGTGAATGAAGAAGCATAATGCGCATTAAAAGTCAATACGCGTCTTCCACCATAGAATTTTGAAATAAATTAAATGTTTATAAGGATGCAGCTGGTAATAATCCCTTTGCAGATTTATCTCAGTAAGCAACTACATTACTATCACTTCCACATTCCAAGGCCGAAATTGAACGCGTTTTCAGCCAAATAAATGAAATAAAAACAAAGCCTTGCAGCTGTTTCTCGGTAAAAAAACCTGAATCTATTTAACACATTAGATTCGGCCTACAAAGAACAGGAAAATGCTGCCGTTTGGGTTGACGTATTCCACCGTAAAGGTGGCAATCAGACCAAATTTTCCAAATTCGCATAGTTTTCAACATGCTCATACATAGTTTCGTTCACTTTGCCCTGATTTTCCTTCATATATTAATTTACATGGAAAAACGAGTGAGGAGAGCAATATTTAAACCTTGAATTTGACAACAGTTTTTAATCAGTGATTAGTGTTCAAACACATTAATCTAAATCTATTGTTTAATGAATATTTGAAGTTATTATTCTTTTTGTTTTTTTTTTTTTGGGCATTGAAATATTTTAGCATATTTTTTTTTAGCATTATTTTAAGGTAGCTGGAATAATTATGGCACAATTTAACAGCGGTTCGGCATATTTTATAAAAGAACTATTGGCAGCATTGGCTCATCTTTCCAAATGTCAAGTTTTGCAAAAGAAATCACAATTCGTTGGTTCCTAATTTCGTGTTTTTTCTAAATTTTAAGTGAATTCGTTTGCATTTGTGAGGCATGAAAACATAGGCTACTTTCCGATATCTTCCAAATTGGTAAGTTACGAGTGATAAGACAATTCTGAAATTTATTTTTTTGTTAATTTTTATTCAGAGCCGCTTCGATTTAGGCATATCGATAAGTTATCGATATACGATATCATCATGTAATCGATAACTTGTCAATCGATGTTCGAAAAATTCTGCTCCTAATCGTTTCTCATGGTTGATATTTTTGGTATTCGAACAATGCGCTTTAATATTTCAATTTAGCATGCATGTTAGATCATTTGAATGTTCGCTGCTTGAAGTTTTCCAAATTATTGTCGTTATCCTCTTTTCAATGAATTACTTTCGCCAACCATTTTCAAAGTTCGTATCAATTGCAACAAAATCGACGCTGCCATAATATTTTGGAGTTCCGCTAGATTAGGCGGAGTTCGAAATAAAGTTGGGCTAACCGAGTTTTTGGAACACACATTTTGAGTTAGCAGAGATGTTATTAGGACTCAACAGAATTTTTGATCAAAAATGTTTGCTTGACGCCAAAAATTACATCAAACACATTGCTTCACCCCCTAGTGGTTTTTCGTGAATTTTAAACGTATGCGAATAAAGAAGTTTTCGTCGGCTTGCCATGCAGTTAATTTTCACCGCACAATGGAAGCTACATATAACAAAACTTATTTGCAACGAATTAGTAGTGCTTTAATGAACGGAGTGGTAAGGTAGTGCGGCGGCGAGACAAAAAAGTAGTAAAAAAAAAAAAAACTACTATAGTAGCACTTCGACAGCACTGATTGACAGATGATGATGACAGAATATAACCTCAAAGCTGGCGAAAGTCGCAAATGATAAATTTTCGATTGCGAAAATTTTCGAAAAATCATTTTCACGTTGCAAACCATTAACTCTTTATTCTCACAGATTGAATTTTCTTTATTTATGAATTATGTACACGATGTGAATGACGAAGAGCAGGAAGAAGATTTAAAGATATAATATACGAACACACGTATTGACAGTCCCAATTGCGAACTGATTTTTTTTTTTTGGATTTTAGCCTTGTCAAGTGTATTATAATATATCGAGTAAATCTGTTGAATCGCGCATCGATACGAAACGTGAATAAACGTGAAAAAGTGAAAAGCACTTGTTAAGAATAGAATGGAACAAGAAGATGAAGCTGCCAGTGTTTTGGGTATGCTTCCGGTTAAAGAACAAGCGAGCGGTAACGAGGACGGACGTGACCTAAGTGCTGCTGAAGAGGACACGTCGCCAAAGAAACAAAAAAAGACGAAAAAGCGACATAAAAGTGCTTCCTCATCCAGTTTCTCTTGTCGTGCTAGCAGAGTTTATAGTTTTAGCGAGCAGGACGACGATGAGTCAATTAACGGGAAAAGCCATCGTGAGAATGATAATTGTAGTTCGAAAGTGACCTCTGTGCATGTAGCTATTGTTGAGTACTCGGATGTGAGCTCCGAAGATTTCTCAGTACCTGAAACGAATGAAGCAATTTTCAAGGAAACGGATAAAGTGAATGAGAAAGAACAATTAGTAGATTCAAAGGCGATTCCACAAGCGCCTGTGCCTGTGGAGCAGTCGATGAAATTGAACGAACAAAACGAAAGCAGTGACGAAGATATATACAGGTGAGAGGAGTAATAATGGGCTATTCCGAACAAGATATTGGCAGCATAATCATCGCAATTGTTTATATGGTTTGGAAGAGGATCAATTTATCCTTTGGGGAGGTTAGGTTTGAGATTCGTTCGCTATTCATTGAACTCCGAAATATACAATTGATCTTTGATCCTTTTCCCCCCCAAATACATTCTGTCATTTCGCTATTCGATTGATAACAATAATGAATGATCTTATTTCTCTTTTCTCTCTCTCTCTCAATTTTAATAAATATTGTGTTTGTCTTCCATTTCGCCAAAAGTTCCAAAATCTGTGATCGCAATGTTAGGTGGGTATAAAGCCCTTTATTCCTGTTGTTTCGTTGTTTTTTTTTTTTTTTTTTTTTTTTTCCTTTGCATGTATTGTGTTGTAAAATGTTCTTATTTTTCAATATGTCTGGATGTGTTAATCAATAATTCATGAAATACTTCCAGGAGGGCGAGAAAGGAAAGCCTCGAGAATTTATCAAAGCTATCGCCAAATCACGTGCGTCGCATCATATTAGGCTCCCCAGTGCTGGCGACGAACAATAACTTAATAAAATCAAATAGTAGCGCATCAATATCTGCTGCTACCGGACAAGATAAACTGCTCTCGACATCGCCAACCATGCCGTCCGCCAACACAGGTAGTAATGCAGAGGTAAGCGGTAGCTCGAAAACGTTAAACCATCATCATCATCGACGTGAGCGCGACCGAGAGCGAGAGCGAGATCGAGAAAAGGACCGTAGAGTTCCAAAATTGTCACTGACCAAGTACGAGTCTGTTGAATCTGATTGGGAAGATGATGAACCATTTCTATCGGACGGAACGCTTGACACAGATGAACTGGAAGCCGAACTGAAACGGCAGAAACGCAAAAAAGCTAAGAAAGACAAGAAACACAAGCGCAAAAAGTCCAAAAAGCGTAAGAAGAAACGACAGAAAACATTTTCGAGCATTGAGTCCATGTCCGATAAGGATCTAGACTCGTTATCCGATAAGGAATTATTGGAAGCGGGTGCTGTTCGACGCTTTACGCCACCGCCAGTGATTCAGACAACTGACACGTCCTACACACCAAATGTTTTACGTGGCAGTGCCGGTAGTCCGATTTCTCCCGAGACACCGCCATTGCGTGGCAATAATTATTTCATAGATGCTGCCACACCAGCAACTTCAGCAGCAACACCTGGCGTAGGTGTGAGTGCCGGTGTTAATCCGAAAACCGGCCTAAAGGTAACAGTTAGCAATCGAATGGAATCTGGACGTCACCACACTCCACCGCATTCGAGTGCAAAGAGTCGGTACACACCGGCAGTTGTATCACCACATACTCCGCCCCTGAGCTCAAGAGAAGTAAGAAAAGCGCGATTCTTAAACAACAGTGGCAGTCCATCGATCAAAGAGGATATTCATCATCATCATCACCATCTTAGAGTTAGCTCACCTGTTCCTACGGGTAGCGGTAGTCATCACTATATGCCGCGCGACGTCAACGTTTCGGATACTCGCAAATATCTATCGCCAGGTGAGTGAGCATCCATCGTTATGAAATTTTTATGCTCTTTATTGACTTCAATCGAATGATTGTTTTCATTCGCAGATCGCTATCACCATCAGCCCACAACGTCACCATCGTCGCACAAGCATAGAAAATTGGTTTCAGACCGCGAAAGTCGTGTCCATTTATCCATGTCCACGTACGTTAGCGATCGTTCTGGTCGTGGTGGCAGCAGTCATCATCACCATAGCTCCAGATCTCACAGCTCAAGAAACAATGAATACGATAGGGCCAGATACAACGCGAGCGGAGATAAGTACAGCAGGCGGTATTCGAGGTTTGTGTTCCTATGGGATCTATGCTTTCTCTGAAAGTTCTTTTTTTTTTATTTTTTATTTATATTTATTTCCTGTTTTTGCTTTGCTTTGCATGTGTGTTTATATTTTTTTTAAGGAGTCCCAGTCGTCGACATTCTCGTACGCGACAAACATCACCTCCAATCAACTCCTCCAGTACTGCTGGACCTTCATCGGCCTATCATCTTAGTGGTAGAGGTAGTAACAATCATAGGCACAGTAGCAGATACATGCAATCATCTCCTCCATTATCTCCTCCTCTGCGGAAGGGCAGTGATCGGGATCGAGATCGTGATCGTGATCGTGACTATTCACGGTCGCGTTCGCCACGACCTTCACGCTACCACGATGATTCACTATCGCCGCCTTCGTCGTCTACCTCGTACCACTATCGGCGGCACCAGCGCTCACGTGAACGTGATCGTAAGCGTTCCCGCTCATTATCTCCAGTATCACGTGACCTAAATCTAAAGCGCCTCGAGTACAGCAAGAAGATCAGTGAAACAAGCCTGTTTGCCGAGCTCGTCAAAGACAAGCACAAACGCCAGAAAGCACTGCAGGAGATAATCGAACGTCAAGAAGAGAACAGCAATAGTAATGGTGCATTAATAATCAATGATAACAGCTCGTCGGTTGAAAGCAATACACCAAAGGGAAGCGGAAGTATTGGAGACGTCCAGATTATCTCCGAGTATAGGCAAACATCCAGCTCGTCGACGGTTCCAAGTGGATTAACTTCCACATTGACAACAACGACGACGACATCAATTATAGGTCTAACGGCACTGCCGATAACAACAATGGACTTAACTGACCCAGATACTCTAGAGCCATCGAATGGGATGAGCTCAAGTAGTAATTCCACAGCAGCAGGTGCTTCATATGGGATTACGACGAAAATTCATCCTGAAACTCCAGTGGCGCTTGTTTCTGAACCGATCGCAGGCATAAACAGTAATTTTGGTGCAGACGAGGCGGATCGTGCTATGGTCACGCACGCCTCTGTTGCTTTAGATCGCTTAGTTATGCCTTCCACAGTACCTGCGCCAACGCCAACGCCAATACCAACAATAATACCAACCAACACCAATACCAACAATAATACCAACAATAATACCAACACCAATACCAACACCAACAGCAACGCCAACGCCAGCGGTTGTTACCGCTCCAACTCCTATTCCCGCTTCTACTCAGTCGGTAACGACGCCTTTGCCGAGACCAATGAAACCGAAAAGCATTTCCTTATTGCCACTGCCTCCGGGTATGAGTGCAGCGGACTTGGGTATAGTAACTACACCTTCGCCGCCTATACAGACGCGCAGTTCTGCACCAGTAACAGCACCGACACCAGTCAACAACAAGAGCTTGCTTAATCTTCCAATGCCGCCGATACGTCTTGGCAGTGGTGAAGAAGTTATCAACAGCCCTGAGGACTTCGATAAACCCTTGGATAGCATCGGCGGCGAAACCAGTAACCTCATGTCGAGTAGCTTCGCACAAAGTATCAAAAAATATGCTGCAAGCACAGCGGCAGCAGCATCAGCAGCATCAGCAGCATCAGGATCCTCAGCTGCAACATTGGGCGACACACAATCGGATGGAACGAGCGGATTGAATCGAAAACGTCCCATCATACTTAATCGTAGAGACTCACGGAACAATTTACGTGATTGGGCCGAACGATGTGTGGATGTGTTTGAAATGATTACACAAATCGGTGAAGGCACCTATGGTCTGGTAAGTGACGTGAAAATAATGGAGTGAAGTGAATTGCAGTGAGCTCAATCAATGATGTGCAGGGGTTTTTTTTTTTTTTTTTTTTATAAGTAATTGAACTCTTATGTGTCATGTCAATATTTCTAGGTCTACAAGGCGCGTGATAACCATACGCAGGAACTGGTTGCACTGAAAAAAGTTCGTTTGGAAAACGAGAAAGAAGGATTTCCGATAACGGCCGTTCGTGAAATAAAAATACTGCGTCAGCTTAATCATCCAAATATAGTGAACCTTCATGAGATCGTTACTGATAAGCAGGATGCATTGGATTTCCACAAGGACAAGGGCTCCTTCTATCTCGTCTTCGAGTATATGGATCACGATTTGATGGGCTTGCTCGAATCGGGACTAGTCGAATTCAATGAGGATAATAATGCGAGCATCATGAAGCAATTATTGGATGGCTTGAATTATTGTCACAAGAAGAATTTCCTGCATCGGGATATAAAGTGCTCCAACATTCTGATGAACAATAAGTATGAAGAATCGATTTCATGTTGGAATGATTCGCCGGAAATATTTCAAATTTCATTTTCCTTCTCTTTATTTTCTCCAATTCTCCAATTCTCCAAATAGGGGTCAAGTTAAATTGGCCGATTTCGGTTTGGCGCGACTTTACAATGCCGACGACCGCGAGCGTCCCTATACGAATAAGGTGATAACGCTTTGGTATCGTCCGCCAGAATTACTCCTGGGCGAGGAACGTTATGGGCCTTCAATTGATGTCTGGTCATGCGGTTGCATTTTAGGCGAACTATTCTGGAAGAGGCCGCTATTCCAAGCCAACGCTGAAATGGCACAGCTCGAGATAATATCCAAAGTATGCGGCTCACCAGTGCCTGCTGTATGGCCAACAGTCATCAAGTTGCCACTCTTCCATACACTAAAGCAGAAGAAAACTCATCGACGGCGTTTGCGTGAGGATTTCGAATTTATGCCAACAACAGCTCTGGACTTGCTTGACAAGATGCTGGAACTAGATCCCGATAAACGAATTACTGCTGAGGATGCACTCAAATCGCCTTGGCTAAAGAATGTCAATCCCGATGAGTGAGTTGTAGTGTGTTCAATAAATATTGACTGTGTCAACTCGATGAGTGACGAAAAGCGCGAGAGGATATCTAAAATATGATAGAGCGAACATATCATCGAGTTGACACAAAATTCGATTATGCATAAGTAGTAGCAATAGCGCTCCCCATATAAATTTTACATTTTTAATTTAATTTAAATGAAAAACTCGAAGCTAACAGACAAAATCGAAAGGGACAGTAGGATTGTGAATGAGTTAATGGCTAGGTGTACATCGAACTAAATGCCCAAGTATTTTCGACTGAGAGACGCGAGGGGTAATTTGTCTAGTTTTTGTCCAGCCAAATATCCACACCAAACATTGGCATATCAAAATTTTACGTGAGTTGAAGGGCCACAATTAGACCCATATACGAGGAATTTTCCCATTTTCGGAATGGGAAATTAATTTTTAGACTCATGTACGTTCAGCGAATGACTTGAATACGGAATAAGTTATTGACCAAAATGGTTGTAAACAGTTAAAACTGAACGAAGTAGCTCTTAATTGGAGTGTTTTACCACTTCATGCGCATTATTTACCGGCATATTTAGATAAGCACAAAGACGGTAGCAATGAATTGTAAACGGAAACGCTGAAATGAGCTTTTTGTACATTCCAGCTGTAATAAAGATTAATAAGAATTAAATTATTCCGGTCCTTGCAGTATTGTGCATTGTGAGGAGTGGACCATTGCTAAACTAAGCGTCAAATCCAATCTTATTCCGTTTTAATTTCAATCATTTTTCACAGAATGCCCATCCCAAAGCTGCCGACATGGCAGGACTGTCACGAATTGTGGAGCAAAAAACGACGGCGTCAACTGCGTGAGCAACAAGATGCTGCAGCTGTTGCTGCAGCAAACGCAATGACTGCGAATCCAGTCGCAATTGGAACAATGATGAGCGGTAGCAATAACACGGGAAGTAGCGGTGGAATCCTTAATAGCGGTCTCTTAAAATTCGCTGGTACATCAACGGCATCAGCATCGACATCGCCAACATCATCGTCGAGGCAAGGGACAACGGCTGCATTGGGTAATGTCTAGCGATAGCTAAAGCAGCACCAGTTGCGAGAATCATCAGAAAGTAAATCATACTCCATCGCCAAGAGATTTTCGTTAACTATTGTTGCCTTTCAATTGTGAGCAGTAGTGGGGGTGTTATGTCGGAGGATGGATGTGGTAGCAGTATATCAGCGACGTCGAGAGTGACAATGGATAATGAAGTATAATGTAAGTTGGAACTATAACTCTATATAACTCTATCCTTGCGGACACCCCTCTTAAGCGGACACTTTATAGTCATATAGTTTCCTCATAAGCGTACACCTATGTTAATCGGACATATTCTACGGTCCCGTAGGTGTCCGCTTAAGGGAGAGTACACTGTATATATTTATATACATATGTACATATATATTTCAATCTTACTTTAGTAAATTAATAGAACAATAGGCTTACTTACTTGCTGCTTTCCTTCCCTCCTTGTGGAGCGTAGGGTCTCAAGAAAAATAGACAGAACGGCAGAGAGATATAAAAATAACAGAGGCAGAAAGACCGTGTAAATGGACCTCTATTGCGCTACAATAGGAGCTTTTATCTAAAACTACTGCAAATTTCTTTATTTTTTATTTTTTTTTTTTATAATTCCTCAGGGTTACATTTTAGACCCTCCCCCTACCCCTTCTGATGCGATTTTTCACAAGGACCCCCTCTGCCAACCCTATAAAGAAAAGCACGTTAGGGCGCGCCGTCCATATATTACGTCATGTTTTTGACCATTTTTAACTAAGTCCTCAGACAGACCAATTGGTCATCAGAGACAGACTTGGCCATCATCAGCATAGAGGTGTATCAACACATTACAGTATTCCCCGGATATAAGCACGGTGCGAAATGCACGAAAAATAATGCTTTATAAGCGGTGCTTCTTGTATGAAAATCAAAGGCAAAAGACATAAGCTGGGAATGCTTATATCCGGGGTGCATATATCCGAGGAATGCTGTATTGCACATTCTGCATTGAAATATTGGAATTTATTCAAATTAGCTTTTTTTTTTTTTAGAGGGTGATATATTTATTTATTTGTTTTCTCGCGATCGCCGATATGATGAAAAGTTGACATATAAATATTTATTTTTATAACATTTGTACTTATAGATAAATGTACATAGTATGCAATATATACAAATAGGAAGTCAAATATTACGTCGGAACTTCGATTTCTACGCATGGATTCATTTCGACTTGAGATCGTCGAAGACTTCAGCACGTCCCAATACATTTTCTGGATTAGATGGAGTGTAAGAATCCTGAAAGAACTGAGAAGATGATAAAAGGAATTTATATATATATTTTTAAATATATATTAAAGCCGAAGAAGATGTCATCATTCCACAAAAGGATGAAAGAAGCCTATTTTTTTTTTATCTTTTCGCGCCTTCTTGAAGTTTCCAACTTAAATTCAAATTAATTTTAACTGATTTAGGCTAAAAAAAAAAAAAAAAAACGCTTTTCTCTTAAACTCTTTAACTCTTCAACGATTTCTGCATAGATTTCTATTTGGAATAACAGAATATATACATCTTTAATGCATATATGATTATATGTGTTTAACATATAAATGTACATAGCCATAAGCACATACCCACATGAAGCAATGTAGTTCTCTTTGTAGGTTTAATTTTTTTCTTTTTTTTTTTTTTTTTTTTTTTTGCATTCTTCCTTTTATAATGTAATTAAAAAAGATGTTTATATGTAAAGTTTGACATATTGTAAGCGTTAAACCATAAATAACAATATACAAATATATAAACATTAAAAAAAACAATTACGAAATTAAAGCAAGTGGCATTATGAAGAGCTATCCCTCTCTCTCTCTCTCTCTCTCTTTCTCTTTCTACCTCTCAAATTGTGAAGTGAAAATTCTTTTGGGAAAGAAATCTCTTATGCGAGGCGTCTCCACCTGTTCATAGGTGGCAAAATTTTTACACCTGACCGCGCAGTCGACTTGTCTTCACTGTGGGTATGTGCAACTTTCTTTTGGTTGAATATGTGACTTAGTTGGCTTTATTATTTAAATGATATTACCAAAAAAATAATAATAATAATTATAATTATTATTTTTATTTACGTTTACTTTTATAACGACCAAGAGCGAAATTAAGTTTTTTGTTCTTAATTTTTTTTTTTTTTTTTTTTTCTTTATACATATATATAAATACACATGTCTGTTCGTTGAGAGCTCAGCTAATGTGGAAATTGAAGTTGCAATGTCTCAAAATTGCAAGAGAACTCATTTTGTCTGTTGGACTATATTCCTAATTTAGGCTGGTTCGTGTCACGACAATAGCTTTTAGGAGAAATGAGAGATTTTTTTGAAAATCAAAGGTTAGCACGAGCCGAGCCTCTTCGTCGTCCTACAGAAAAATATGCTAACATATTTAATATTATAGCGAACTATTCTAAACTTGCAGAGCTAGTTTTAACTTAAACAGTTTTTATTTTAAGGCGTTAAGTTGTAATTCAAACGCTAATTAATACATATATATATATATATATATATATATATATATATATATATATGTATATATGATATGAAGAGATGTATTTGGAGAAATTTTGTTCTAGGCATCTTAAGAAAATCTGTTGTAAGTAAACAGTTTCGTTGTAGAAATATAGAAGAGGAAATGAAATCAATGAAAATATAGCCAATATAAATGCGACATGAAACATGCGAGTAAACTACAAATAATAACAATATGTGTATAAATATAAATCTAACGAAAAAAAAAAATGTACTATGTGTTTTTAAGTAAACTGTATGCATAACAAACAAATTAAGTTGTTGAGTTGAAGTAAAAACAAAAAAACAAAAAAAATCAAACGCAAACGCAAACATCAAAAAGAGACGCACGAGATGGATATTTTGTTTATGCTTCATCTTGTATACAACTCTGACATTTAAATAGGGAAAAGCATTAAGTAATTTAAATTTTATTTGTTCTTCAAGTGACAAAAAAAAAATAATAATAATAATAAGATTCGCTAGTCCTCAGTAAATCAATTATTATACCAATATTTACCGTAAAGTGAACCGTTTGAGGATTTCAAATAATATTTAAAATTTCAAATCGAAATCAAGATGTAACCAAAGGTTCATAAAATATGTTTGAAAATTTTGATTTTCAATTTAATTATTTAATTTCATAATTCAATTTGTAGTAATTCGTTTTTTTTTTTAAATTTCAAAATGGTTTTCCAATTAGGAATATCAAAAGTCAATTTTAATTTTATGAAATAATTTCTTCAATAATTTTGTCAAATGAAATCGATTTATTTGTCTGATAAAATCAATAGCATTACTTAAGCCAGAAATCCACTATAGAGTTCTTTAGGTAGAAAGAGAAGAGTGTAGAGTGTAGAAAGTCTACCTTTGTTGTTGTTTTTTTTTTTACATTGAAGGCCGTCTCTGCAATTCTACAGTTCTACGTAGAGCTGCCATCGACATATTTAGAATAGAGCTATACTATGTGCTCCACGACTGTAACTTGCTGCTGATCTGTTCCGTCAGTTTCAATAGAAATTTGTATTGAAACTGGTGGAAAAGTTGACGTGAAATTATGTTCAGAATAGGGGTGATAGTGAAGCACTTCTTTAAATATCTCGACGATAGCTCTATGATGAGCAGTAGAATTGTAGAAACGGTCTTCAGTGTACACAACAAAGGTAGATTGTCTTCAATCTACATTTTTTTTCTTTCTCTACGTAAAAGACTCCATAGTGGATTTCTGGCTTAAGACTTTTCTTTACAAAAATACTATAACTAGGTAAACGAAGTAAATAATAAATGGAAAAATAACATTAAGTCCGATTACTTCCCAATAGGCATCGAGAATTTACCTTCCGAAAAAATTTCGAAATTCTTAGCGCAAAGAAGAAATAAAACAAACAAAAAAATAAAAATAAAAAAAATTTTTATATATATAAATGGAAGACTTCTACACGTTGTCCGTGCATTGTGTTAAATACAAACAAAAAAAAGACTGTTCTTTAAAAGCGCAAGAACAAAAAAAAAAAAAACCCAATCATATAAAATACAAAAAAAAAATAATATATACATATATATTTATATATAATAATGTGTAAAATCAAACGCCCAAAATAAATTAGTCATAGGTACGTGAGAGCAATTATGAAAATTGAAATTGAAATATATAAGTATAATTTTTAAATTAATTTTTCTTTAAGTTGAGTTCATTTAAGAATGTTATTATTGGTAGTGTAAATTGCTGGGAATCTCCCCTCAAAAGTTCATATATTCTCTAACTTCTCGAGTTGCGTACTCTTCGCGTGAGCCACGAGCATTAAACGATGGATGGATGATGCCTTACTTGCTCTGCTCTTTATAAAAATGCAATTTTTTAAGTCTTTTGTTGTTGGTTACTTTAGTAGTTAATAAAAAAAAAAAATTTCCTTTTTGGAAAGCTTACAAGTTTCTCGATTTCGAGAAAATCAAAGAAAATAATAAAAAAAAAAAAAAAAAATTAATATTAATGACATAATATACACGAAAACAAACATAAAAACAACATTTAAAAAGGGTATATATTTATATATTTTTATATTTATGGATAGGTACATGTTAACTTGCAAAAAGAATATATAACACAAAGATCAATGTTCATGTTATGCAAATGTAATTAAAATATCGAACTATAACATTTATCTACACAAAAGAAAATACACACATATATTCGCATGCGTACAGTTGTACATCATTTTTAGGATTGGATTGAAGAAATTAATTATTAAAATAACTAAAATAAAATTTAAAAATATTAATATTAATGTTTGAAGTTTTATAATCTAAGATTTTAAGAAAGAGGAGAAAGAATGTAATATAGTTGATGGTAAATTATATATGTAAGAAGTATGCATAATTAAAATGAATTTTATTTTCGCCTTAAAAAACTATGTTTTTCAAGAGAATAATAACCATCGATAATTCGGTCATAGGTAGGACACAGGAGACGACTGTGCTAGTAGGTCTGTGGAGTGTAAGTGGTAGATTTGCTTTCCTTGCCATACATCTCCGCACATCTTCATTTGTTTTCAGCTGCATCATCCGAAGAATCTAAACAAAAGAAAAGAATATGATTAAAATTTTAAAAAAGGCTATTTTTAAGAGAATTAAAATATTCCCCGCCAAAATAATATTTCATCTTCAATCTTCTTCAATCTTCGAAAAATAACAAAAAAACCAAAATTTTCAAAACCACAAAATTCCCAGTAGTTTCCGAGATATCACCACTTGAAGTTTTGGCATCCACCTTCTGATTTTCCTGTTCGCCTGGTGAATCAGAAGAATTTTTGTACTGAAATCCGCATTTCTTGGGCATATGATTTCCTCGATAGCTAAAGTCTTTTTTGAAACTTCGACGGTAAGTATGCAATCTTTTGAGCCTCTAGCACACTTTGCAATGAATAAATTTGTAATAATTTCTTGGGTAAGGAAAATGCGGAAAGTGCTTCAAATAGGGGGAAAAGGTGGAATTTTTCAGGAATTTTCTCCATGGGAATTTTCTTTAGGATCTGAGGAACCATTTAAGAAAAAAAAAATGTCAAAAACCCTGTAGGATATGTCATTTTGAAACAGTTAAACGCAGAAAACGTACATTATTCAAAAACATATAACGGCTTTATTTTCCCGCCAAAAAAATTATTTCAAAAAAACTTAAAAAAATAACGAAAAAACCAAAATTTTCAAAACCCGAAAATTCCCAGTAGTTTCCGAGATATAAGCATTTGAAATTTTGGCATCCACCTTCTGTTTTTCCTGTTCGCCTGGTGAATCAGAAGAATTTTTGAACTGAAATCCGCATTTCTTGGGCATATGATTTCCTCGATAGCTAAAGTCTTTTTTGAAACTTCGACGGTAAGTATGCATTCTTTAGAGTCTCTAGCACACTTTGCAATGAATAAATTTTTAATATTTCTTTGGGTAAGGAAAATGCGAAAAGTGCTTCAAAAAGGGGGAAAACGTTGAATTTCCCAGGAATTTTCTCCATGGGAATTTTCTTGAGGATCTGAGGAACCATTTAAGAAAAAAAAAAATGTTAAAAACCCTGTAGGAAATGTCATTTTGAAACAGTTAAACCCGGAAAACGTACATTGTTCAAAAACATATAACGGCTTTATTTTCCCGCCAAAAAAAATATTTCAAAAAAACTTCAAAAAATAACGAAAAAACCAAAATTTTCAAAACTCCAAAATTCCCAGTAGTTTCCGAGATATAACCACTTGAAGTTTTGGCATCCACCTTCTGCTTTTCCTGTTCGCCTGGTGAATCAGAAGAATTTTTGAACTGAAATCCGCATTTCTTGGGCATATGATTTCCTCGATAGCTAAAGTCTTTTTTGAAACTTCGACGGTAAGTATGCATTCTTTAGAGCCTCTAGCACACTTTGCAATGAATAAATTTTTAATATTTCCTTGGGTAAGGAAAATGCGAAAAGTGCTTCAAATAGGGGGAAAACGTTGAATTTCCCAGGAATTTTCTCCATGGGAATTTTCTTGAGGATCTGAGGAACCATTTAAGAAAAAAAAAATGTTAAAAACCCTGTAGGAAATGTCATTTTGAAACAGTTAAACCCGGAAAACGTACATTGTTCAAAAACATATAACGGCTTTATTTTCCCGCCAAAAAAAATATTTCAAAAAAACTTCAAAAAATAACGAAAAAACCAAAATTTTCAAAACTCCAAAATTCCCAGTAGTTTCCGAGATATAACCACTTGAAGTTTTGGCATCCACCTTCTGCTTTTCCTGTTCGCCTGGTGAATCAGAAGAATTTTTGAACTGAAATCCGCATTTCTTGGGC
Organism: Chlorops oryzae; assembly: GCA_020466095.1. Taxonomy (NCBI): domain Eukaryota; kingdom Metazoa; phylum Arthropoda; class Insecta; order Diptera; family Chloropidae; genus Chlorops; species Chlorops oryzae. Next base: position 147,304,071 of record CM035806.1, read on the forward strand.
ATATGATTTCCTCGATAGCTAAAGTCTTTTTTGAAACTTCGACGGTAAGTATGCATTCTTTAGAGCCTCTAGCACACTTTGCAATGAATAAATTTTTAATATTTCCTTGGGTAAGGAAAATGCGAAAAGTGCTTCAAATAGGGGGAAAACGTTGAATTTCCCAGGAATTTTCTCCATGGGAATTTTCTTGAGGATCTGAGGAACCATTTAAGAAAAAAAAAATGTTAAAAACCCTGTAGGAAATGTCATTTTGAAACAGTTAAACCCGGAAAACGTACATTGTTCAAAAACATATAACGGCTTTATTTTCCCGCCAAAAAAATTATTTCAAAAAAACTTCAAAAAATAACGAAAAAACCAAAATTTTCAAAACCCCAAAATTCCCAGTAGTTTCCGAGATATAACCACTTGAAGTTTTGGCATCCACCTTCTGCTTTTCCTGTTCGCCTGGTGAATCAGAAGAATTTTTGAACTGAAATCCGCATTTCTTGGGCATATGATTTCCTCGATAGCTAAAGTCTTTTTTGAAACTTCGACGGTAAGTATGCATTCTTTAGAGTCTCTAGCACACTTTGCAATGAATAAATTTTTAATATTTCCTTGGGTAAGGAAAATGCGAAAAGTGCTTCAAATAGGGGGAAAACGTTGAATTTCCCAGGAATTTTCTCCATGGGAATTTCTTGAGGATCTGAGGAACCATTTAAGAAAAAAAAAATGTTAAAAACCCTGTAGGAAATGTCATTTTGAAACAGTTAAACCCGGAAAACGTACATTGTTCAAAAACATATAACGGCTTTATTTTCCCGCCAAAAAAAATATTTCAAAAAAACTTCAAAAAATAACGAAAAAACCAAAATTTTCAAAACTCCAAAATTCCCAGTAGTTTCCGAGATATAACCACTTGAAGTTTTGGCATCCACCTTCTGCTTTTCCTGTTCGCCTGGTGAATCAGAAGAATTTTTGAACTGAAATCCGCATTTCTTGGGCATATGATTTCCTCGATAGCTAAAGTCTTTTTTGAAACTTCGACGGTAAGTATGCATTCTTTAGAGCCTCTAGCACACTTTGCAATGAATAAATTTTTAATATTTCCTTGGGTAAGGAAAATGCGAAAAGTGCTTCAAATAGGGGAAAAGTTGAATTTCCCAGGAATTTCTCCATGGGAATTTTCTTAGGATCTGAGGAACCATTTAAGAAAAAAAAAATGTTAAAAACCCTGTAGGAATGTCATTTTGAAACAGTTAAACCCGGAAAACGTACATTGTTCAAAAACATATAACGGCTTTATTTTCCCGCCAAAAAAAATATTTCAAAAAAACTTAAAAAATAACGAAAAAACCAAAATTTTCAAAACCCAAAATTCCCAGTAGTTTCCGAGATATAACACTTGAATTTTGGCATCCACCTTCTGCTTTTCCTGTTCGCCTGGTGAATCAGAAGAATTTTTGAACTGAAATCCGCATTTCTTGGGCATATGATTTCCTCGATAGCTAAAGTCTTTTTTGAAACTTCGACGGTAAGTATGCATTCTTTAGAGTCTCTAGCACACTTTGCAATGAATAAATTTTTAATATTTCCTTGGGTAAGGAAAATGCG